>JBAMNC010000938.1:0-29366 GCA_037902135.1 Cetoscarus ocellatus | reverse complement strand
CATATTAAGCCGCCAAATGCCTTTTCAAGACAACCTGCTGAGGTTCTGAGCAGTATTTGGGGAAGAATGGCAAAAAGTGTCATGGTTTCAACATCAGTTGAAACCAACTCTTAAAACAGCTTAGCGACATCCACTGCCACACTAATAAACAGCACTGGTCATGTTGCACAGTGAGACATCACTATGGCACAGAGTATGATGCTCTAGGCCCAAAAGCAGTTTTTTCTGTCCTCAGGGAGACACTCGTAACAGAGTTTTTCTCCACCTTGACCAGTGCTCTCCAATATGTTCATTTTCTGTGACGTTAAATGCTGTTTACATGTGGACAGAAGAAAGAAAAAGACTGTTTTCAAAAATACCCGCCTACATGTGGACATGGCCCTACAACGGTGAGGTAAGTATCTCAGTGCAAGGCCAGGAGTGAGTGACTGATGAGCCTGATTACTGAGCTTACATCTACTCTTGGTTTGCCTCTCTGTGCTGGCTCATTATCTCACCTTCAGAGGAAACGACAGCATGTGTTTGTGTTTTCCTTTGTTGTTGTTGTTAATTGTGGGTGTGCTTACGCAAAACTAAAGAAAATCCTCTGTGAAATCTTCCCAGGTTTGCTAGAGGCTTAAATGTATTAGTGTGTCAGCGCTGACAGTACTACACAGCTTTCTTTGCCTAAGTTACTTTGGATTCTCTCTCTCTTATTTTTGTAAGTAGACATTGATAATCATAGATTGTGTTTTTTGGACTCTTTCTCAAAGTGCATTTTTAGCCTCCTCTATTTCTCTCCAGGAGCTGAGAGAGAGAGGGCTCAATTACAAGCCTCAGTTCCAATGCAGCTGGAACATTGAGTAAAATGTAAATAAAAATAGAGCCCAGTGACTGGCAAGTCCTTTTTGACCTATATTTAATTGAAATAAAAAAAGGAGATATTTGATGTTCAAACTGAAAACCTTATTTTATTTTTCTGAAAGTATATACTTACATTGAATTTGAGTCTGAAATACGCTCCAAAAACTGTTAAAGGGGCAACAAAAGACTGGGAATGTTTTAAAAAAAACCTGTTTGGAACATTCCACAGGTGAACAGGTTAATTGGAAACAGTTGAGTGTCAGAACTGAATATAAAAGGAGCAGTTTACCTTTTTTATGAACAACTGCATGAGCCAATGGTCCAGTCGTATAAGAACAACGTTTCTCAGTGTACAGTTGTAAGTAACTTATGCGTTTCAGCATCTATAGTCTATAATATCTTCAAAAGATTCAGGATCCAAATATATCTCAGCATGTAAGCAGCAAGACTGAAAAACAAAATTGAATGCCCATGACCTTTGATCCCCCAGGTGGTACTGCATTAAAAACCGACATCATTCTGTATAGTATATGACCACATGGGCACAGGAGCAGCTAAAACTCTACCAACTACCAACTCTACATCAACAATTCCAGAAACAGCGCCGGCTCCTCTGGGCCTGAGCTCATCTGAGATGGACTGACGCAAAGTGGGAAAGTCTACTGTGGTCTGAGTCCATATTTCAAATTGTTTTTGTAAATCATGGACGTGTTGTCCTCTGGGCTAAAGAGCAAAAGGACCATCCAGACTGTTATCAGTTCAAAGTTTCAAGGCCAGTATTTGTGATGGTATGAAGGTATGTTAGTACCCATGGCATGGGTGACTTGCACAGTTGTGAAGGCACCGTTAATGCTGAAAGGTACACAGATTTTGGAACAACATATGCTTCCATCCAAGTGATTTCTTTTCTTGCACATCCCTGCTTATTTCAGCAAGACAATGCCAAGATCTGCATGTGGCTTCATAGTAAACGAGTGCAGTACTAGACTGGTCCGCCTGCAGTCCAGACCTGTCTCCCACTGAAAATCTGTGGCGCATTATGAGGTTCAAAATATGATAAAGGAGACCTTAGACTATTGAGTGACAGAAGAGAAAGAATTCCCCCTGCTGTTACAGCAGAGGTGTCAGAGGTCAGACAGACTGTTCAAAAGTGATGCTCAAATGAGTTACAGTTACAGTGGATTATTTGTGCAGCAGTGCCCCCCATTCTCTCTCTCACGCCACAGTCCATCCAGTTTTATTTTTCGTTTTTTCTGCAGCTGACATCGATAAACCAGAGGACCTCTCTTCTGTGTTCTTCCTGCACGTATGCTGTGCAGCGTCTTCCACCTGCGTGCTCTGTTTTGTTTTGATACTAGAGATGTCATTTATGAGCCTCATCAAAAACGAGGACGACCCTTAACAAATATTTAAAACTTAATAAAACAAAGCACTGTTGACAGTCTCTGTCAGAGGGGAGGAGAAGCTTAAAGGGAGAGGTACATGATGAGTGACAGGAGGCAGGATGAGCTATTGACTCGGTTAAAGAAAAAAGCTATAGAAGAAAGAGCAATGATCAAAATCAATCTGAACTGCTAGAAACAGGATAATAGCTGTTCTGAATGGAATCTAACTTCATTTAATTTCATTTGGATGCATAAAAGTAGGGAAATATTTGTTATAAATTACAAAATTGTTATTGTTGTTCCTCCTCAAACTATTAGATGTCTCAGCCATGTCGGTTTGGCATTTAAAACATTTCTGAGGTGAAACCGTGTCAAAGACAGGAGCCTATTAGGCTGACTAAACCAGATTGATTACAGGTCCATTACAGTTTAAAACATTTCTGCTTATATTTGCAGAAGACAAAGCAAATTGCCATTATACAAATCTTTAAACAAATCTTTTGTTATCCACGACCTGATTTTAGGTAACAAGGTAGACTGTTTGTTCTTAACTGAAACGTGGCTGGGTACAGATGCACCAGTTATTCTCACTGAGGCCTCCCCACCAAATTTTAACTTTACATTCTCCATGAGAAGTAGCAGGAAAGGTGGTGGTACTGCATCGATATGTAATAATTTACTAAGATCCAAAGAAATAAAACTTGATCAGTACACCACCTTTGAGCATCATGCGATTGAATTTTCTGAATTTTTATCTATAATCCACGCCACTTACAATTTTATCATTATATCTGGTGATTTTAACATACACATAGACAATCCATCTGATTCCATGGCAAAAGAGTTTTTAAATTTACTTAGTTGCTTGGATTTTAAACAACATGTCACACAGCCAAGTCACAACAGAGGTCACATCCTGGATTTAGTCCTCAGTTATGGCCTGTCAGCCAGTGTGTCCTCTGTTGTTGACTTGGCTGTGTCGGACCATTACTGTGTGTTTTTTAACATCACCAGTTTTATTCAACAGGAGACCTCGGTGCAAACTGTCAGGAAATGCTATTTTAACTCAGAAGTGGCTGCAAATTTTATTGAAATCTTGGGTAAGCATCCCCCAGCTACTACACCTGCATCCTGTGATTTTTTTGTTGAACATTTTATGAAAAAATTAGAAACATCACTTGATGTCATAGCTCCACTGACCACAAAGAAGGTACTGCCTAAGCGTACATCCCTGTGGAGAAATAAAGAAATTAAAAAACTGAAAAGAAATTGCAGGGTAGCTGAATGGAGATGGAGGAAAATAAGATAACTATTCATTATCAGATATACTGTGAACAACTGAAAATATACAACAATGAGGCATGCAAGAACTAGCTATTTCACCAACATAATTCTGATCATAAACATAACCAAAAATCCTCTTTGACACCATTGATCTTTTAATCAACCCTGTTTTTAACAGATACCAAATCACTCCTTCGAACTCTCTTTGTGAAGGCTTTGCAGACCACTTCAGGGGTAAAATTAATTTCATAAGATCCCCTATTTTATCCAATCAAAATACTGTTTTAATACATTAGAAATTTTGTTTTTACCTGAGGAAACACTGGACAGTTTTGCACTGGTTGATGCTGAGATGCTTGGTAGAGTTTTCTCCCAAGTAAAACCAACAACCTGCCTTTTAGACCCAATTCACACATCACTTTTTAAAATGCTTTATGGATTCCTTGTAGTCAAGCTCTTAAATATAGTGAATTGTTCCCTTCAGACGGGCTCTTTCCCTGCTGCCCTTAAAACAGCAGTAATGAGACCCCTTCTGAAGAAGAACAATTTGGATCCTAATGTTCTTAATAACTACAGGCCAATGTCCAACTTACCATTTTTAAGCAAAATTTTAGAAAAACCTGTTTTTATTCAGTTGAATGATTTTTTGAATAACCACTCGATCCTTGAGAAATTTCAATCTGGATTTAGGACAAACCACAGTACAGAGACTGCACTACTGAAAATTGTTAATGATTTTAGGTGCAACTTGGACTTACACAAGCTTACAGTCCTTGTGCTACTGGATCTAAGCGCTGCTTTTGATACAGTAGATCACACAATTCTTTTAAATAGACTAAGACACCTAGTAGGCCTCTCTGGTACTGCCTTTCAGTGGTTTAGTTCTTATCTCACAGACAGAAAATTTCTTGTAAGTTTGGACACATGCTCTTCAAGGATCCATAAAATTAAATGTGTTCCCCAAGACTCAATTTTAGGCCCCTTACTTTTTAACTTATACATGCTTTCACTGGGAGACGTAATCAGGAGGCATAGTATCACGTTCCACAGTTATGCTGATGATACACAGCTTTACATATCCATGTCTCCTGATGACACAGGGCCGATCGATGCCCTTTTTAATTGTGTTTTATACATTAAATCTTGGATGGCAGAAAACTTTCTACAGCTCAACCAGGACAAGACTGAGGTTTTAATTATTAATCCTAAGGCTCAGGGAGAGAAACTTTTATCGAAACTCAAAACACTGTCTTTAATCCCATCCAATCAGGTGAAGAATCTGGGCATCATTTTTGACTCTGAGCTCAACTTTATTCCACATATCAAAAAACGTAACAAAAACAGGATTTTATCATTTCTGGTCTTCCAAAAAGAAACATCTCAAGTTTACAAATGTTGCAGAACTCAGCGGCATGTGTGCTGATGAAGACCAGAAGGCGGGCACATATTACACCGGTTTTAAAATCACTGCATTGGCTCCCTGTGTGTTTTAGGATTGATTTTAAGGTCCTTTTAATGGTTTTTAAATGTCTTAGGGGTCTTGGACCTTCTTATCTTTCAGAATTACTTTTACCATATGAACCCTCGTGGACCCTGAGATCCTCTGGCACTGGCCTCTTAGTGATTCCCAAAGCTAGAACACGGACTTATGGTGAGGCATCTTTCCAGCACTATGGCCCCCGTCTGTGGAAACAGCCTGCCAGAGGACCTGAGGGCCGCAGAAAATGTTCATATTTTTAAAAGTGGGCTCAAGACCCACCTATTTAATTTGGCTTTTAACTAATGTCTTATTTTAATCTAGATTTGTATTTTATTTTATTTATTTATATATCTTAGCCCTCTTTTTACCTGTTATTTTCATTCTATTACTTTTTATGATATTTTAGCTATTTATTAGTATTTTATTTAAATTTACTTATTTATTTAGTTTTATGGTTTCTTCGACTATGAACTTTTATGTTTTTATATCTCCAGTGGTTCCTCAGTGGGGGCCGCCTGCACTGGGGGCTGCAATTGGCTCTGGCTGGGTTGTCTCTGTCTTGTGGTGGGCATCGTCTTGGCCAAGTGGGGGGTCTGCAGCACTTCTTTGCTGCGGTGGGACCCCTCGCTGGCCCTGTAGCAAGGCACACCCAGTTGGAGGCAACCTGGCCCTGGGCTGTGAGCGGCACCCAGTGCAGTCAGCCTCCTGGCATTTCCTGACCTGGCTCATCTATACTCACGCTTTTAAGATCATTTTATCTGTGTGCATGTGTGTGTATATGTGTGTATGTGCTGAGGTGGAGTCTGAATGGGGTGGGGGTGGAAATTGTTTTTAACATGTATAGCACTTTGTGCTACATTTTTAATGTATGAAAAGGGCTTTATAAATATAGTTTTGATTTGATTTGATTATAGGTCACATTTGACTGAGAGTACTGATTGATAAAGTCACTGATAGAGATTCAAAAACTGGATGATTTTCATAATTTCGTAATTTCTATCTTGTGTGCCTTTGCTCATGCAGAGATGTCTGTCCTTAATCAGCGCTTATTCGTAATCTTTATTGTGAAAATTGTCGATGAACAAACTTCAGGTGTGCATGCAGTAAAACCTTCACTTATCCTGTGGCAGTGATGACAAACATTTATGTACTAGTATTTTAAAGATCAATATTTACTCAGTGGTCTTGTTTGGTTACTTAGAGGGATTGGCAGTAATTTGGGACTGGCATCAATTTCTCCCTGACTGTCAATAATGGATTTCAGGCCCTGAAGAGCTGCTGTTTTTCTTATTTCCAGGAACTTTCGTGTTTTTGTTAAAGTATTCCACTACTCTGATTGTGTTGGATATGAAGTGTTTAGTTAAATATTATTCTCTCCCAGTGCAAAGGAGATAGCTCTCCTGCTGCTGACACTTTGTCGTAGATAAATTTAACATACAGAGATCTCTGACATTTCTCCTTGTGGTGAAGTGAAATCAGATCCTCAGTCTTTCATGCAGAGGCACTTAGCTCTAAAAGAAAAATAAACAGATTAATTCCATATGAAAACATCAACAGCACCCACAGGGAGACCTACATGAGACATTTTTAGTGAAACCACAAACTCGAGGGACGTGAAATTTCACCACCTTCTCTAACACAAACTCTCACTATTGAGTAAGAGCAGAGTGATAACAGATGAAAAAAAGGAAACTTTAATAATCCTGTCCTCCAGAGAAGAGGCAACACTCACGCTCTTTTCCTGTCTCCATCCATCACCTCTCTGCCAGACTAAGTTTTGACATCCCTGTCCTCTACTCGTCCTCACACTTCACTTCCTCTACAGTATCTCCTTCATCACTCCCTTACACTCAGACGCTGACTTGTCTCTGTCCTACTCCATATCACACAGACTCTCATCCTTTAATGCTCTTGTGGAAATTTAAAAAAGTGCTGTGGCATATAAAAGCACGTTCAGATGAAGACCATGTGTAAAATGTTATAACAGTGACAAACCACAGAGAATCTGAACCAAACACTGATGTCCCCTCCAGCTCTCTGTTTGACCATCTTTAATCTTTTACAGCTGATTTCAATATTATGTTTGGTTTCACTTCACTTCTGTCAGCAGAAGTAACAGATATTCTTATCCATGTATTTTAGAGAGAATAGGGTCCAAATACGAGACTGAAGGACTTAAACAGTTTGATTAAACTCATAATATATGACGTCTTTATCTCTAAAATTCAAGTTTCTATATCTTGTGTAAAAAACCTCCATAATCTCAAATACCTCAATTTTACATGTGCTTCCTCCTTTTTTATATAATGTATAGATTGAACTACATGATTGCCATTATTTTTTACAAACTCATATTCAAATAAAGTTGGGATGATGTGTAAAACTTGTACAAAAAACAAATATGATCATTTGCTATACTTTTTGACCTGCATTCAATTGAATAGACCACAAACACAAGATATTTAATTTCAAACTGGCAAACTTCATTGTTTTTTGCAAATATGCACTCACTATGAAGTGGATGCCTGCAACACGTTCCAAAAAAGCTGGGACAGGGGCATGTTTACCACTGTGTTACATCACTGGAGTCTCCATTGTCCCATTTAGTGCTTCATAATGTGCTACACATTTTTAATGGGGGGACCAGTCTGGACTGCAGGCAGGCCAGTCAAGCACCCTCACTCTTTATTACCAGGCCACGCTGTTGTAACACAAGCAGAATGTGTCTTTGCATTGTCTTACTGAAATAAGCAGGGACGTCCTGTGAAAAGTCATTAAATGTCAGCATATGTTGTTCCAAAATCTGTCTGTACTTTCAGCAGCAATAATGCCTTCACAGATGTGGAAGTTACCCATGCCTTGGGCACGAACACACCCCCATACTATCACAGATGCTGACTTTTGGAAACTGATAAAAGTCTGGATGGTTCTTTTCTTCTTCAGCCTAGAGGACATGATTTCCAAAAACAGTCCGAGTTGTGGACTTGTCAGACCACAGCAGACTGTCCCACTTTGCGTCAGTCCATCTCAGATGAGCCGTTTCTGGGTGTTGTTGACATATGACCTTAGCTTTGCATAGTGGAGCTTTAACTTGACCTTGTAGATGTAGAGATGAACTGTGTTAGCTGACAATGGTTTTCTGAAGTGTTCCTGAGCCCACATGGTGATATCCTTTACAGGACAATGTAGGTTTTTAATGCAGTGCTGCCTGATGGAACAAAGGTCAAGGCCATTCAAGGTTGGTTTTTGGTCTTTCTGCAGAGATTTTTCCCGATCTTTTGATGATATTATGGACTGTAGATGATGAATTCCCAAAATTTCTTGCAATTGCATGTTGAGAATGCTGTTCTTAAACTGTTGGACTATTTGCTCATGCAGTTATTCACAAAGTGTTGAACCACGCCCCATCCTTACTTGTGATCAGCTGAGCCTTTCAGGGATGCTCCTGTTTCCAACAAACCTGTTCACCTGTGGAATGATCCAAACAGGTGTTTTTGATTCTTTTACTTTCCTAGTCTTTTGTTGGCCCGGTCCCAGCTTTTTTGGAGCAAGGTGCTGGCATCAATTTAAATTGAGTGAATATTTGCAACAGTGCAGTGCAGTTTATCGGTTTGACCATTTAATATCTTGTGAATGTAGTAGATTCAGTTGAATAAAGGTTGAAAAGGATTTTCAGATCATTATAATGTTTATATTTACATTTTACATCACGTCCCAACTTTAATGGAATTGGGGTTTGTGTATTTTGACTTTTCTCACATTGGATCTTAAAGACTCTCGTACTCTCTTTATTCTTCTCATGCTTGACCCTCCTCAGTATTGACACAGTGTGAGATTGTATTTTTTACCTGCAGACAAAAACAGTAGTAAGACTGTAAGTGCTTCTTGATTGAAAGACTACATTCAATCTTTGAAGTTGAGGATGTTCTTCTCCTCTGATGTCCTAAATCTCTCCCTCTGCCTCTTCATACAAGACAGGACTGCTGAAATAATTTATGTTTGTGTCTGTCCTCTCTGGGAAAAATGCTGTCGACATGTCTGGAACGAGAAGAGATGGCAGAGGAGCGGTGTCTGAAAATAGAGGAGGGGATGACGGAGGGAGAGAGGGATGTGTGGAGTGAAGGAGGGAGGCAGGAAAGAACGTACGGGACAGAGAGAGACTTGTCAAAACTTGGCTTCTCGCTGCTTTGCTAACGGCTTTCAGCATACCACACAGACTCAGGAGCATTTACTGGCATGGCAACCATCTCCTTTTTTAATCCAATATCTTCAAAAGATAGTTTCAGAGCATGGACATTAAACTCTTGATAAGAAATAAACAGATAAACAGTTTTTCTACATAAATGTTCAAACAGCAGGTAGACGGCTAAAAAGAAGAAAAACAAAATGCATCAAAATCAAAACTCTGCTGTTCTTTACAACCTTTTTTAAATTCAATCAGGAGAGACAAAGTTTGAGTGAACAATTACTTATTATACAAGTTGTTATGACTGAAAATGTGCAATTTCTCTGTGGTTAGAATCTCTTTGGCGATTGACTCATCGTGATGTTTTGCTGCACCTCAGGAGTACTGAGGGCGAATGTGAAATAAGATCCCCCATTGGAGTCTAGACACTGGATGTGGTGAAGAATACAGGAAAGTATACTTCTGAGAAGCTTGCTGGGACCCTGATGTGTTAGACTGAGGTGCTGCTGAGGGGAGGAACCAGAATTCTGAGGAGTTGGACCTGGTCCCTGATGAGACGGCTGGAGGTTCCTGGGGTGGAGGAGGGTTGCCAAGATCACACATCACAACACAACTGCACTGGCTGTGGGGGTGCAAAGACACAATTTAAAAATAAGACAGCACCAGGATGATTGACCAGACGGGTGGTGGCAGAATCTGGTTGGCTTAGTGCTTAAAGCGATACGCCAACTTTTTTTTCTCTTTTGTGTCTTGGCTCAGTCCCAAGTCCATGACAAGCAGACAGACACCATTTTTTCATCTGTGCATCCAGTAACAAGAAATAGGCGGCCAAAGCTCCCCGACCCTTAATTAGCTTAGCTCAAAACATAACATAACAAAAATATGGCTCTGTATACATATATACACTTATATACATACATATATGTATACTGTATACATATATATATGACAATATATGTATATATATATATACACATACATATATACATACATACATACATATATGTGTGTGTGTGTATATATGTGTATATATATGTATATACATGTGTATATATGTACATATATATATATATATATATGTATATACGTGTGTGTATATATATATATACATATAAGTGTTTCACTGACAAAATCTGATGACACTGCTCCTGATCTAATCATCAATCACAGTGATTAAAAACACCTGTGTGAGTTTCCTGGACCTTTGAAATCACATTTATATGAACTGCGAAAACTAAAAAAATGTCATTAATTTAGGTTTGATTTTGAATGTCACTGCCAACTGGAACAATGCAGCCATTAACAGTCTCAAAGACTTACGATGACTTTTTGTCCAAAAGTGAGAAAATGAATTAAGATAAGATTGTTGTCATGGCTGAAAAAGTGTCATGAAGCCTCTGTTTGTCAGGGCACTCACTTAATCCACACACTGTGAATCGGCTCAGAGCAGAGTCAGGTGTGTGGCTGATTGTCCCTGATTTAGACCAGGTGTGCTGAGCTTATCCTGCTTTGCAGCAAACTCTGCTGACTCTACATCCCATCATTAGAGATTGTTAGAGCTTCTCTGAGTCCTCTTGGGTTTTTTGTGAATGTTAAAGTCTACTGAAGCACTCCAGAGTACTTATATGTGAGTCTTTCCAAAATCAAAGGTCTGCAATTTTGCAGTGTTGTGTCTCCACAGAGGTGTATAGTGAGTAACTCTCACATTACTTAGACACTGATGATTGAGGTCTTGATTTATCAGTTTGTCTTTTAAAATTCTGTAGACGCTGTCATATCCCCTTTGCCTCTGCCATGATCCTACAGTCATCTGTAGACTGCTGCTTGCAATTGTGCCGCATTAATTCTGGATGCATGAACAACCAACAGGCTGAACCAACACAGAGGAAATGTGGCAGCCATCTTGAATCTGCGTCTGCATCTGTGTAGTTAACAGCAAGTGTATCACCATCTTAAAGCTTTTAATACAACTTTGGACATTTGGACAAATGTCAGACTTTAAATCACAGGAACAACCATCATGTGGAAGGCCAGTATCGTGCACATTAAGAAAGAATAAAGCTGTTTGGGCATTAAATTGATATTGGTGTTATCAACTATAGTTCAGCTCCACTATTACTCAAATTTGAAGTACATGTAATCAGTTTTGGTTAACTGGTAGACTTTATACCAGTGAAGCAAAAAGTGGCACTTGTACTACAAATAGATAAAAAATGTTCTCTAGTATTACTAGTAGACTCTTTCGGATCTACTAGTATTACTAGTAGACTTAAAGATGTTCATTATTACTACCAGTAAGCCTTATATGCTATTAAGGGAGTGGGGAGAAGCAAATGCAAGCTTCCCATTGACTTTCAAAAATATTGCAACCAGGGTGCTGGATTGGGTTTTAATCCCTCCTACTTAATTTGCATTAAGTCTACTAGAAGTGAATCTTTTGGCTTTACTAAGACTATTAGTAGACGAAAAAGAGTCTACTAGCACTACGAGTGAGATATTTTAAGTTTACTAGTAGCACTAGTGTGTGAGTGGACCCTACTAGTAAAGCAAAATTTTATGTTACTAGTAGTACTAGTGGACAAAAAACATAACTAATAAAAAACTCAGTAGTAGTACAGAAAACAATGGGGAAGACCTCTGTTGTCAGTGCTTTAGAATTGATCATGTTTTACAATTAGATGCTTACAGTGTGTTGTTAAACCAACACTAAGTAGTTTTTCCACCTTAATATAATATTTCTAGAGTCATTGTGATGGTACATCACCTTACAACAGGTTGAATGACACCTTTGTGTTACATCATTGAGGGGGTCTGTATCGCCTTCACTGGCACTGTGTAACTTTGAGGTGGATGGTGGGAACCCTTCCACACTAAAAAACGACAAATTTTCACTGCTTTGACTACTTTACGGCGTACGTCACTTCCCCTTCCTCCGTGATTTGTTTAAAAGATGGAAGTCGAGGCGAAAGCTAAACGTGGAGTTGTTATCATGGCGGAAGCAGCGAAAAACCCGAAGAAAAGAAACATTTTATCAGAGGAGACGAAAAAAAGAAAGCAGGAGAGTAACAAGCTAAATGCCCGGACAAGGATAAACACTGGACTGGCATTCACTCGAAAGCAAAAGACGAGGAGGGATGTCCAACCGATGCTGATTCGGCCCTGTTATTGTTGGACTTATAAGTACGTGTTGATTGCTTACCATCTATATACAGTGCTCTTGAGTTTGTAATGGGTCTTTTTGTATCACTACGGGCCTTGTCGTGTTCCGTTTACCGTAAAATACCAAATAACAGCCAGGTTCCCTTTAATCGCCAGGTCTCAAATAAACGCCGGGTATAGCAGTACATTTTGATAAATACCACCTGTGTAATTTAGTAAACGCCGGGTGTAATTTATTAGGCACAGCCTACGAGCTACGGTCAAAGTTACAGAACATAAATGCAAACACTGAGCGAACAGCTGACGCTTGAAAAGTGATATTTTCGAAAAGAAACGTGATCAGACTGTACCTTATCAGTCCACATGGTTTATTTGTCTCTCGGGACGTCCTGTCGGGTCACTTCTCCTCCCTCTGTATGTCAACAAGTGCACGCTGGTGTGAGGCGCTCTGTTTTACGACAGTGCAGTTACACTCAACGTCCATAGAGGCCCCTAGAGAGCTGAAAGCCAGAATCTTCCATAGTGGGGCTTTAAAAGTGGAGTAATACAGTGGCAAACATGATCCTGTCTCAGATGTTTTTGGACCATGTTGTAGGCAGCTAATTGAGAACATAAGCATGTGCTGTATTGAACTAAGAAGGGTGGAAATGTGGAAAAAAAATCTGTTTTTATCTCTGTTTTACACAACATCCCAGCTCTTGCGGTATTGGGGTTTGTACTTAAAGCCTCCATGATCCCCCCTCAGACTTCAGACTCCAGCTTAATGACCTTTACATTATGATCTGGATGTTTTCACTTATAATCCCATTAACGTCTAATCCCATTACAGCCCAGGAATGTGAGAAAGTGTTTGATGTGTGAGATAATATGAATCATTTACAGTAGCTGTGTCTCTGCACATACACTCAAATGTACACATACACAGTGAAGATTACCACAGTGAGGCTCCGACCGGGGCACAGGAGCATACATTAGATTAAAACGAATAGGTTCATGTTACTGTCAAAAAATCACATGGCTCTGGTTACAGAACAGGCGAGACAGTGTGTGTGAGCATGCAAATTGATCTTTATAAGGAAATGTTCTGTCTTTTTAAGGAGCTGAAATTCAGTAACTTGGGAAAAGAAATTTAACATATTTCTGCTAATAAAGTTCAGACTTCAATTCCCTCCTGATTTCATTCAAACAGAATGAATGAAGAAGAATTTGGCTTCATGTGAAGTATTGGTTTTGTTGAATATGATGGAGAATGACAGAAGGTCAGGCTGCAGAATGAGATGGGGAAGTCATGAGGGAAACAATAATGAAGAGGAGAGATAAAAAAAATAACTGCTGTTCTCTCATTCATTCTCTTCCTGGCACTCCAGTCTGGGATGCTAATTCAGTAATTGATCCTGGGACTATGCCGAGGGTGCTCATTGTGTGTGTATGTGTGTGTCTGGGGTTACAGCCCTTCTTGTTCTGAATCAGGGATGTGGAAGAGGAGGAAGGGTCACCCCCCTGGGAAAACACAGGGAGAGGGGGAAATTACAGAGAGAGAGAGGAGATAGGGGAAGCTGCTTGAGAAAGAGATTTAATGTGAAAGTGCTGAATAGTTTGCAGACTGAGATGCAAGATGTAAATAAAAAAAACTCAAATTCCAAAGAAGTTGGGACATAGTGTAAAATGGAAATATAAACAGAAAACAACGATTTGCAATCCCCCCCCCCCACTAAATTCAATTGGAAACACTGCAAAGACATATATCATTTTCAAACTGATAAACTTTAATGGTTAATGAAAATATTCACTCACTTTGAATTTTAAGCTTGCAACAAGTTCCAAAAAAGATGGAACAGGGGCAACAAATGACTGAGGAAGTTGAGGAATGCCAAAAAACCCTCCTGTGTAGAAAATTCCACAGCTGAACAGGTTCATTCCCCAAGAGGCTCAGTAGTTCACGAGCAAAGATGGGGTGAGCAATTAGTGCAGCAGTATAAGAAGAATATTTCTGAACAAGGAATGAGAATCGAAAACCAATTCCAATTGAGAATCAACAACTCCCAAAAAGAATCAATATCATTTGTGTTCCTTTCACTTTGTTCCTAATCTTCAACAAAGGAGGCTTACTGCACAACTTTCAAATGTCATCATCTTCAGTCCATAATACTGTATCATCAGGAGATTCATAGCATCCAGAGCAATGTCTGCATGTAAGTGGCAAGGCTGAAAACTAATACTGAATGCCTGTGACCTTAAAAACCAACATCATAAAGGATATTACCACATTGGCTCAGGAACACTTCAGTACATCATTGTCAGTTAACAGAGTTCATCTCCACATCTACAAATGCAAGTCAAAGCTCTACAAAGCAAAGTGGCAGTGCTGTCTAACCTGAAATGGCTTGGGCAGGGGACCAGAGGGTGGCCGGTTCAGGTCCCGATCAAGACATACTTAGAAGCTGGTTTAGTAGTTGGGCAGGTGCTAGCTGACTTTCTGGGCACTGCCACTGGTTAAGGCAGTTGATGACGTAGTTGAAAGGGGTTGGCATCCCTTGCCTTTGAAGCCTCTGGGTAAATGGTTGTGCCCTTAAACTGCATATGAAAAACAGTTATGAAGTAGGGTTAGCGTTGCTGATGGTGCAGAGGACTCGTCAGAAATGATGAATAGTGAAGTGCTGACCTGACCTGACCTATTGCAAAGCACAGACTTGTCTCTATTTGAAAATGTCTGGTACATTTTTAAGCATAAGATATTACAACAGAGACCCCAGACTGTTGAGCAACTGGAGTCGAACATCAAGCAAGAATGGGAAAAAATTAGTCCTCAGTTCCTAAAGTCTTATTGAGTGCTGTTGAAAGGAAAGGTGATGTATTACAGTGGTAAACAAGCCCCTGTCTCAGCTTTTTTGGAACATGTTGCAGTTATCAAATCCAAAATGAGTAAATACACTGCCTGGTCAAAAAGATAATTGCCACCTGGATTTAACTAAGCAAATAGGTACAAGCCTCCTACTGCATGGGCGATTATCTTTCAGCTGGCAACAAGTTATTTAACCCCAGCTGATACAATGAGTAGCTTCTCATTTCTTAAACAACCGTGTGGAAAGACACATCCTGTGGTCATGGAAAAGACGTTAGTCTGTTTAAGAAGGGTCAAATCACTGGCATGCATCAAACAGAGAAAACATCTAAGGAGATTGCAGAAACTACTAAAATTGGGTTAAGAACTGTCCAATGCATTATTAAAAACTGTAAGGATAGTGGGGAACTATCATCTTCAAGGAAGAAATGCGGTGGGAAAAAAATCCTGAATGACCGTGATTGGCGATCACTTAAACATTTGGCCAAATCAAATTGAAGAAAAACAACAGTAGAACTCAGGGATATGTTTAATAGTGAAAGTAAGAGCATTTCCACACGCACAATGTGAAGGGAACTCAAGGGATTGGGACTGAACAGCTGTATAGCCTTAAGAAAACCACTAAACAGTAAGGCTTACTGGAAAAAAAGGCTTCAGTTTGCTAGGGAGTATAAAGATTGGACTCTGGAGGACTGGAAGAAGGTCATGTGGTCTGATGAGTCCAGATTTACCCTGTTCCAGAGTGATGGGCACATCAGGGTAAGAAGAGAGGCAGGTGAAGTGATGCACCCATCACGCCTAGTGCCTACTGTACAAGCCTGTGGGGGCAGTGCTATGATCTGGGGCTGCTGCAGTTGGTCAGGTCTAGGTTCAGCAACATTATGGCCCAAAGAATGAGGTCAGCTGACTACCTGAATGTACTGAATGACCAGGTTATTCCATCAATGGATTTTTTCTTCCCTAATGGCACGGGCATATTCCAAGATGACAATGCCAGGATTCATCAGGCTCAAATTGTGAAAGAGTGGATCAGGGAGGATGAGACATCATTTTCACACATGGATTGGCCACCACAGAGTCCAGACCATAACCCCACTGAGAATCTTTGGGATGTGCTGGAGAAGGCTTTGCGCAGTGGTCAGACTCTCCCATCATCTATAAAAGATCTTGGTGAAACATTAATGCAACACTGGATTCAAATAAATCTTGTGACACTGCAGAAGCTTAACAAAACAATGCCACAGCGAATGCATGCTGTAATCAAAGCTAAAGGTGGTCCAACGAAATATTAGAGAATGGCCTTGTTTTTTTGGTGGTGACTTTTTTTTTTTGGCCAGGCAGTGTATTTGCAAGTATGGAGTTAAATCCAGGCCAAAAGTGTTGGAATTTGAAAATAAAAAAAAAGATTGAAAAAAATAAAATTTGAAACTGAAATTTCAATGTTTGTTCTTGGAATTTTAAAAAATGAATACACTAAATTTAATTAAAAATGAGTGTAAGAGAATTTTTTTTCCAGTTTAAATTTACTTTGATTCAGCTCTGCACTTATTTTAATCAGATATTTTATTTTATTTTTTTTCTCTGATCTTTTTCAGTTAAAGGATTAATACTTTCAGACTCAAATCTTATCCTTTTTGTTTCAGATTTCTTTTTTCACCTTCAGAATTTTTTGTTCTAACATCAAGGGCTCTAATTTCCTGGCGCAACTCAGGGTGGCGCAGGGTGGCGCACCCCCCGCAGTGGTAATTTCATCTGGCGCACCACCGTGCGCAGCCAATTTGGCAATTTGGTAGACCGGCTGCGCTGAGATGGGTGTGATGGCGCACCAAGGGGAGGTTTCGACAGATTCAGCTTGGCGCAGTGACAAGTGACAAAAAACCGTTCGGAAGGTGCGCTGAAAGCCTGCCAGCTCCAACCTGGTCTATTCTCGGCGCAGGAGAGGCGCATCCTGGGCAGTGGTAATTTGGCTGACAGGTGCACAGTGCGCACACGTCACCAGAACCTTTCAGGCAGGTATCCAGAGTGTCAGGCACATTTCAATGCAATAAACAATCACAGCAACCACTATTTAATGTAACCGTCTGAACCAGCATATACATTTGTATCTATATTAATTGTCCCGTCACATCTGATGTCAGATCAGAGACGTTTGTCATAACTAACGAGTTCACATCTCTCAAGCCAACCACAAACAGCCACATCATCTGATACGGAGTATCCGGCTTCTCTCATCTCATGAAATTAAATAGAAAAGAAAAAAGAGAGAGACGCTCGCTGAATAAATAGTGTCTTAAGGATTTACCTGTGATTGCCCATATTTCTCTGTTTTAATCTTTATTCGTAACGTGATCTAAAAAGATGGAGTACCCTACATTATTGTAAGGAGGATGAGGAGGAGATATATATTTTCACCTAAGGCGCTGCTTTTTGGCGATGACAGACCAGGAATGCAGGTGGATCACAAGCATGATGAATGGATTAACCTGCTGCTGTGTTTAAATGTAATTATCACTTAATTTTGTACTCATATTTATGAGACAGGAACAGATTACATCTGTCCCGTGAGGTGGTCCACACGGTGACGCACGTCGTGTCCTCCAATGCGCGGCCCGGTGGCCCCTGCGCTCTCCCAGCTGCTGCAAAAGTGACAGCGGCTCTGACCTTCTTCGCCACCGAGGTGAAACTGTCACTGCGCCTTGCCCGCGACGCATTTAAAGGCGAGGAGAGGTGTTCATTTGATTGGTGAAGATTGTACTCGGCTGTGTTAAACCCACTCAAGCCTACTCTCCTCCCTCTCTGCCATTTGCGCCAGTGGGAGAGACGGAGGCGTGGGTGCGTCTCCCTGCACCTGCCCTGCGCCGCGCCAGGTCTACGAAATTAGAGCCCCAAATGTTAAAACTTATTTCAGAGTAGAAAATAAAAATAAAAGGTTTTATTAAAATAATAACAGAGCTGAATCAAAATTATATTTAAACTGAAAAAATTTATTTTACAATTAATGCTACTTAAATTTAATATTTTTATTGTTTACAAACATTGAAATTTCAGGTCAAATTTTATTTTTTCAATCTTTTTATTTTCAAATTACAACACTTTTGGCCTGGATTTAGCTCCATATGCATACCCCATGGTGAGCTCTTCCAGATGTGCCCTATCACAATCACAGCTAAAGACCTGAAAGTGGTTCCCTTTTGGGTACAAGGTGGCTAATTTTAACCTCATCTATTGTTGTTTGCAAAACAGCCACAAATCCCCCTCCTTGGTTTTGATTGGTCAGTGAGTGAGAAGTGACATTTTCTAACATGTTGGTCTCCAGAAGTTGAACTGTTTTAACCTAAAGGCTTATTGGCTTTGACTTAAGAACAACCGCTGCCACTATGTCATAAATTTCTGTTAATTCCCACCAGTCATGTTGTTAAGCTACTGCTGCACAAATGTTATTAGTTTCGTACCATGTGGTGCTGTTTTTGGACTGCAACACTTAAAAACAATCCTGCTATTAGTTAACAGCATGCGCTCACTTCTCTGTATGGTCCAAATGAAAGAGAAGAGACGAATGAGGGAAAAGGTCCTAAAAAACTTGGTTCAGTTTCATGATGAGGTCTGTAAAGAAAAAATGAGCCACAGTAGAAACGTTGTCATGCCCTCCATATGAACGCTGAGGAGACTTTATCGGACACGTGTCTCTGTTTTAATTCCCACATCCCGATCCAATAGAGAGAAAGAATGACTCACTCGATTTCTGTGCATTTTTTTCTTTAAAATTTAATTTATCACCTTATAAAAAGTTTTCAAAGAGTGTTTCATCAAATAACACTTAATCATCAGGATAAAAGAGCATCTGAATCATGTTGAGGATCAAAATGAGGGAGCAGCGACCTCAGGCAGTATTTAAACGGTATATTTCAAACAACCAAAGGATTTAATATATATAACAAGAGCTTAGAGACAGTACTGGCTGTGCTGACTGGTTTATACAGCAGGTTAATATTTGATGATGTAAGTTGTTGCTTTGTAGTTTTAGGACTAAATTTCAGAAACTGAAACAAAAGTGAAGCCGTTAAGAGCTCTAAATGTGATAAATCCTGAGTCTCACAGACACCAGGACTAACACTACAGTGATGTAAGATCAACGGCCAGACCTTATTAAGACAGAATAAACAATGATGGCAATATTTTACCCTGATACAGATCAACACTGACTTTATATTTATGACTGAAGGCTCCTGCTTCATGCTGATAGGAACAGAATAATAATGAATAGAGAGTTCAGCTTACTGTTTCCGTTTCCGGGTCAAGGGGGTATTCAGTTTTACTGGTACGCAGCATGAATACAGAAGTGTCTGTATGCTCTGTAAAGTTGACTGTAAGCAATAATTTCTAGTCTTGTATGTATTTAATAGAGAACAGACTTAAGTTGCATGCTCAATGCATTTGTCGCAGAGATAGTCCCTGTTTGCAGCTCCAACAATGGACTTTAGGTTTTTTTTCCCACAAGTCTGAATCCATTGTCTCCTGTTTCAAATAATCAAAACTGAAAAACAAACTACAAAATGTCAGGTCTGGTGTGTTGCAACTGTCAAATACTGTTAGATCACTGTTGTGTTTATTACCTCTGCCAAGGAGGTGATGTTTATTCCAATATTTGTTAGTTTGTTAACATAATTACTCAAAAAGTTATGAATGTTTAAAAGACTTTTGAAATGTATAACGCCCCCAAAGGTCTCATCACCTGGTAACATATCCTGTCCCTCTTAAAATGTCTTTGAATAAATGCTAAGAATTAATTAAAAAAAAAATACAATATTAACCTTTGGGTGGCTTTTCTTACACCACATCTTAGTCTCAGGAGAATACACACAAGGTTTCCACTGGCCTGGATGCTTATTTTATTTACGAGGATGAGGCGTGCGCTGATTGGCCACAGGAAGTACAGCGCCTGTAAAAGGGTTGTGAACATCTCTAAGACAACTACAGTCTACTCGTCACGGCTCATGCTTGAAAAGACAAACCTGACTGATCTGCTGCTTACGGGATTTGTTCCTTTATGTTTGAACAGAGCGAAGGGGCTGAAGTTGTGGAAGAAACGTGCTGTTTTTAGCAAGTTGTCTCTGAGTGGTAAAGTTGTACTCACTTTGAGTGAGAGTGTCTACTCACCTCGCCTGTGTGAAGTGATAAAAGTTACGGATGGCACTGCTGGAGGTTTTCTTAGATTGGCACTGTCCCAAATTAAAAAAGGACTCTGTCAAACAATGGTTACCGCATGCGTATGGGGAGGAAGGAAGAGTGGCAAGAACATTATTACCACAGATAAAATGAATCCACTGGTCCTTCATAGTTTTATCCGCCAAGGCTGAGATGGCAAAAGACTTTTGTGCTGATTGTGGCAGTTAACAAACGTCATTAAGACATTGTGCTCCCTATCTTAAGGTAACCATACGTCCTCTTTTACCCGGTCATGTCCTCCTTTTATGTTGTAAAATTATGTTGGGGGGATTTTATAAAATTCACTAAAATGCCCGGGTTTTGCTCAGCTTGTACTACGGACGAAGCTGTCGCTGGCAACAGAAGTAGACATGCATGCTTCAAACTACCGTAACTCCTTGAGTATCCACACTATCCAAGTTATTCTAATGGATTATGAAAGCTGAGAAGCGGAGCTTTCCAGTGATATATGGTGCATTACAGTAAAGGCCGGATTGCCTTTCTTGCCGTTCTTTTGCTGTTTTTTTGCCTTGTTTTGCCATATTTTCGCCTAGTTCATCTTTTTCGTCATTGTCTTTTTCAGCATAGTTTGTGTTTAATAGATTTCATAAATAGTTTAATATAATAATATAAATAATGATAATTAGTAATACAAAATAGGTTGAGTTTCAGTTTTGTCTTCTTAAAGTGTTGCACATGCTCATTTAGAATTATTAATGCACTTTTATTTAGGCCAGTTAAACCCATTTTTATGGCAGTTCAGCCAGATGCTGCCATTTTTATCTGCATCATTCCTCTCTGGATTATATTTATTGTGAATATTAATTTTAATATTAAATTGATATTCTCTATCCTTAGACATGAGATCCCTCTTGAAAATGGGATGCCACATTTCAAGTTGCTTACCTTTCATAAATCTATATTCAACAAATATTGTGCTCTATAAATAAAGATTGATTGATTGAGTCTATATTCAGCATTGACAAGTGTGATGAGGACAGATTTATGATCTGGGCGTCCATGGGTTTGTCACTATCATTAAATTCTTATTTTTAGTCCCTTTGTCTCTGCCTGGATGGATACATCTCTAGATGGATGTATATGTATATACAAATATATTAATTGTATATATTCATATATGTGTGTCTATAAAATGAAGAGTTTGTCTTCAGCCTGCTCTGTTGTAAAGTGCCTTGAGATAACACTTGTTATAAATTGGCACTTTACAAATAAAGATTAAGTTTGAATTCTCATATTATTTGTTAAAGCAGGTACTTGAGTACTTTAATCAGATTATACTTTGATATCTCATCTTGAATCCCTCTTTACCACTTTATGTGAAATAACACAGCAGGAAAAAAAGGACAACAAAACACAGCCACAGCAAAACATCTCACATAATTGCCAGAGCAGAAATATGATCCCGAGGGTGGTGGACTGAGCACCCTGGAGGTGGGTCAGGGTCAGAGTCCAGGTGTGATGGTTTACTCAGAGGAGGTAAGCGGGACACTGACGGGGTGAAAGTGACGCTCGTATTTTTCTCTCATTTTCTCCTGACCACACAAACACACACATTTTCCTTCCAGACAGTTGTCATATTGAATTTCTACAACTCTGCTTTATCTGTTCAGTGATTCTTTTACTTCATTAAGTTTTGTGTATGTGGGACTCTACCTCTATGTCAGACTCTTCATATTTTAAAGTATTAGAGCCATGGTAAGCCACCACTGCTTTCAACAAAGATGATAGAGAATGGCCCCAAAAAAGAGAAAGTATCCAGAAAGTGGCAGCTCTAAAGTCCAAGATGCCTTGTTGATGCTAGAGGTCAGAGTAGATTGGCCAGAGTGGTTGAGATGATGGAAAGACAACAGTACCTCAAAACCCATCTGTTAAAAACAATGTGCAGTACATTTCTACCCTGCCTAACAAGTCAAATCTTAAAGCACTCTTCAGCAGGAGAAAAAACACACAGGATATCACTCCTGTTAGCTCTGAAAAGGAAACTCAGGCTACAGTTGACACCGGCTGAATGATATTTGGATAAAAATGTTATTGCAATATTCTTTTGCTTCTGAGATATTTATGTATTATCATTAGCATGGAGAAGAAAGGTGAATTAACTGACTTTGTACAGGGCATGGTGGTTTTGCCAGATAGACTTGTCTGACTTTTAGAACTGCTGATCTACCAAGATTTTCAGACACAACCATCTCCAGGGTTTACAGATAATAGTCCAAAAAGAGGGCAACCAGACCCTGGATGATTGAGAACCTTCACAGACGTCAAAAGAAAAAATAACCAGTGAGCAACAGTTCTCCAGGGTTAAAATGCCATGTTGAAAGCCAGAAGGTCCAGAGCAGAGTGGCTGAGAATGATAGAAAGGAAACAGTAACTCAAAAACCACAACCAAGGTGTGCAGAAGACCACTTCTGAATGCGCATCATGTTGAATCTTGAAGCAGAAGGGCTACAGCACACTGAAGACAACACTGAGTGCCACTCCTGTCAGTTAAGAGGAAATCAAGGCTACAGCTCATACAGGCTCACCAAAGTTGGACAAGTAAGTGGCGCTGATACGCTGCTGCAGTAATACGCCAAAACCAGAGAAGAAGATGGAGCATGTACATACATTAGGGATGCTCGATAGTGGATTTTGCTGATATCCAATATGCTGATATTTTTTAATTAGTTATTGCCAATACCAATACCAATATTTCTGGTCAAACTCTGTACTTAACAAAAATGACTTGTTTCAGTCAATGTTACAGTATATTTTTGTGACGAACAGATGTAAAACAAGATGAAACTTGATTTTTAAACCCAGTGATGAGAGGGTGCAATCAGTATTGTACATTTGTGGTAATTTGCCGATATTCCCAGCCAATATATGGCCGATATTTGTATTCGATATATCAGCTGTAAATACCTGCACAGAAATTTTAATATCTGCTGATACTGATACTTAACTTTATTAGGCTGATATATATCACAAATATACTATACTACAAATATAATATCAAACTGATAATATCGTGCAACCCTAGCATACATCATGAAAATGTGATCTAACACTGGCGTTTGATGTTCTCCATGTCTTCTTGCTCTCACAATGTTCATAGTGAAGCAGAATATTTTGCTGTAAAAGCCTGAACAAGCTCAGTGGTTTCTGGAGAACGAACACGACACTGTAGTCAGCCATTGTCTCTGCTGTTGTCAGGGTTAGTGCATGTGGTTCAGAGGGAGAGGTGAGGTCAGTGTTTCTGAAACATCTATATTTGTTGTCCACGTGGAAAGGCAAGGCTGACATTTTCAGATTTATCCACTCTGGGACCCATTTTCCAAAGATGTTCGTTTTCAGGCACTCAAAGTACTGTATCCATGTGGACAAAAACTAGTGTATGATTGATCATGTGTGAATATGCCTGACTCCTTGTGGACGGCCTCTAAAAGTGGGACAGCACAGGTTATTTTGGCCCCCTTTCTACTTATTTGACAGTGATAACTTCAGTAATTGCGTTCCATACCGAGCCAAACTGAGCCAGACTGCATGATGGATGAGGGGGTCCAACCTGGCACTAGTATGGTGACCTAATAAAGTGACCTGTGAGTACGTGTGTATAACCAGAGGAAAAAGAACAGCTTCAATCTTGACTGACAGAAAAAGAAATGTCAGAGGTCCAGAGTTTGAAAGGATCTCCGGTGTTTCGTATTCATGTATTCATGTGCTCGCTTAGGATCAAACAGCTGATACTGAGCAGAAGGATCTCAGCTCAGTGCTCTGCTTCAACATGCACATTTATTTTTGTAATGCATGTTTGTAATTACGTACAGTCTGTCTTTTTTCTCCCGCTCTGAACGACTTTTCATAAATGATATTTTTAATATCTTGGAAGCATGGTGCGATGTTATCAAGCTTTAAATAGCTTGTGTTTGTGCTTGTCATGGCAATGTTAGCCATTAGTCATCTAATGAAATCATGTTGTTCTTTATTAGTCAAAGCTTTTTAGTTTGGACTAAAAGTCTCTAAACCCTCGCTCACTGCCTTGTATGGCTGTATCATTGATATCATTTTTTAAACAACACTTTAAGATAAGAGCAGAAAAGGCTCTCACATGGTGGAAAAAGTGAAAGATGCCAGTGTGTCAGTGTTTGATGGATGAACCTCGGAGCTAAAAAATTCATCATTTGAGCTTCGGAGTTGGCCTTGATTTCAGTTTTACTGTAGGATGGAAAGTAATGACAGTAAGAAGTAGGACTGGGTCAAATCCTCACCAATAAAAATATATGTCTGAGCTGAGGAGAAATTGACAGCACTGCAGATATGTGCTTACACACTGACATGTAGCAAGTGTAGCCAGAGGTGCATATCTATTCTGTCTGTCGTCGGTCGATCCGTTTTAAGATCCAAGGGATTTTTTTAAGGATTTGATAACACTGTGAAATAGTGTCAGATATACCCTTACAGAAAGTTGTGCTCTCGGACACTTATAATTCTATTTTGCTATTATTTTCACCTCATAAATCATGGGGTCTTCTAGGGAAGGGCTACAGCTCAGATCTGGGCTGAGGGTCTTCCTAAGAATTTTTAAAAAATAACTAGAAAAATTGCATTTCCTTGCAGCAAATGCGTTGAAATGCTGAGTCTGAATGCTGGAACTGTGAAATGAAATGGCTAAAAGCAATGCAAACAAAGCTGAAATTTGAAAATGTGACATAAAAATAGTTGGAAGCAGTTAAGCCAGCTGCAAATGTGGGAATTGGGTAATAAAAATGGTTACAGTTGTGAAAGAAAGCTGAAAATGAATAAACGTGAAAGGAAATTGCAGAAAGCTGCCTAGAAATGTTTGGCCACCATGAAGAAATTTTGTAAACTATGATTAAAAGAGTAAAATTTGTTAAGGCTAGAATGACAAAGGATTGTAATCAGTAGCAGATGTGTGAAATATGTTAACAAATTTGCATTGTAAGGACAGGAAAAGAATAAAGTTGTATGGAAGTGAAAGGTTGAATGACTGACATCCTGTGACATCCAGACTGAGAGGACAGCAGCCAGATGCATACAGCAAGGAGCTGTAGTAATCAGCAGTCTGTGTTTGACACACCAAGTTGAAAAGTACAACTGCCTTCACCAGAATTTGAACCCGGGCCCCTGGAGGGAGAGTCAGCAACTCTGCCGCTAAAAATATATATATGTTAAATTTAATGGAAATTGTGATTTTGTTGGATTTCAATAGGTAGTGAAATAAACATTTCAGCTCCAAAAAAATGAAGTTGGACTATTATTTGTGCATTCAGGCTTTAAAGGGTTAAATTATGAAGTGCAACTGAATTTGCATAATTAGCCTAGATTAAATTTTCCTTAAGTAACTGAAAAATGTTTTGGCATCAATTTGTAGGCTACAAATCCACAACACTAAGAAACTATCCAGTATAAAACATCTGACTTGAAAATTAATGTAAACAGAGGTGATTTTCATTGGAGGACAATAAGGGAGTGGACATTACGGTCAGATATGTCATTAGAAACTGGATCTGCTCAAGTTAACATCTAGGTCAAAGTTGTCACTACTTCATTTTTTAAATCAACAAATCTATACCTGAACATCAAACTCAAAGTAATAATAGCCTACATACATGAATTTTGTAAATCTGGACAGGAATATCTGAGTAGAGAAATGTAAAACAGTCGTAATATTTGTGTCTAGTCTGGTTTATTCTAGTGGGGTATAACTGACATACTCTGATGATGTTTGTCCTCTTAGGGCCCTCCCTACACTGAAGACATCTTTGACCACAATTTGACCAGATTAATACACCGTCCACTGAAAAACAGCTCTGAGACCCACAATGGGCCTCCACTACAGGTTGGGAACCGCTCCACTAGTAGACTGTATTTGAAGCTCTGATCTTCAAAGATTGATCTGATATCATGGAGAATAAGTGATGGAGGATCCCTCAGGATGAATTTATTATTTAGAAAACAGTGATGTGAGTGAAAACAAGAGCTGGACTGCTGAAGGAATGTAGTGTTTTGATTAATGAAAGGCTGACCTCGTCAGTCTTTTGAAGTCTCTCGTGTTCACTTAAATCCGGGCACATGAGCTGTCAAGACACCGTGTGAATGATAAAATCAACACAGATTGACTGGATGGTCCCTCACTGTCCCTGTGATGCGCGTCTATCTGCGTCTTTATGCTCACCGGCAGACGGAGGAGCGCACACACACACACACGCTGAGAGAAAGTGAAAGTCACACAAGCATGCTGCTATACGTATCCTTGCGCACTTTGTAGTGGTTATATGGTATTTCGGGGCGTTTTCTAGTGGTTATATGGCGTATACCTGCGTATGCAGCCAGAGTCTGGCGGACTGTAGAGCAGAGTCCGCGCAGAATGTCCGCGGGCGTCAGAGTTGAGCGCACTGTCGCGTAGTATTTTCTTGTGAAATGAATGTGAAAGCCTACATTTCCCACTAACCTTGCGCATTGTTTTCCATTTCTTTGTCATGACGCTGTAGACTGATGACTAGGAAGAGGAGCTGCTCCGCCTGCTGACTTTGCAAAGCACTAACACGAAGAGGCGGAGGCAGTGTGACATTTAATGTGGGTCGATGATGAAGCTGGGGACTTCCGGGTGTACGACCTAATGCTGTGCCAAAACCGTGATCGCTATCAAAAAGAAGCTCTGCACCGTGCATGCATCACAAGAATCAGCTGAAAAGCATTGATATAAGCTTCGTGTCTGTACTGTAGAAAATGTTGACACGAGAGGAGTTTAAAAACGGGCTTGAAAGTGAAGCTGCCGCGTACATCAAGCCTACCCATTTCCCACAATCCCTTTTGCGGCATGTCTGTGTCATTAGGCTGGACAGTGGAGGAACGGGGTCCAGCTGACTTTGAAAAGCAGTAACATGAAGAGACGGAGCGTGGAGTCACATTCGAATATCGCTGTGAAAATACATGGCGAGCAGTGTTTTGTGTGGACAGCTAGTGCTTGGAGCGGACCTCGGCGCTGTCGTATAGTGTCGTGCGTAACTTCTGCCTACATTTCCCCAGAATCCTTTTCGCATGTCTGTGTCATGACGCTGTACACTGAGAAGATGAGCAGACGAAGGTGGTGTTACGCCAATGAAATCGTGTGGGGTCTGACGAGCAATGAGCTGACAAGCTGGCAGCCCAGAATTTTTGAGGAGAAAAATGGCAAAGACTGTAAATGAGTAGCATGCGTGTTTACCGTATGTTCTGAAAATATGCATGATAATATAAAAACTGTCTTCAACAGGAATTGAACCCCAGTCTCCGGATAAAAAACGACAATTGTTCTAACTGCCTCAGCCAACATCCAGTATAATAAACATGGACCACACCCGCCCATAGTGTGGCAGACTATGTAATGATAGCTGTGAAGCTTGTACAGAGCGGTGAAGTTAAGCTGCGGTATTTCCGGGTATACCGGGCTAATGCTGCTTGGGATGCACTGTTAAGCAATCCCAAGAATCTCCTGAAAAGATTGATGTAAGTTTCATGTCCTGTACTGTAGAAAATTGTTGACGGGAGAGCAGTTTAAAAACGACCGGGCTTCAAGTGAAGCGATCAGCTCTCTGGGGAGAAAATTTCAATTGGAGTAGACGAAGGACTTTGCGGGATAACCCGTCGCTCTGAGGCCTCACTGAGACAAAACGATGTCAATGTCGAGGTTGAAACGAATTTTCAGCTGAAAAGAGGAGAAGTGTACCTTTATTTTGATGTATAAATCATATCTGTGGAACAAAGTTTGAATGTTTTATTGCAGTTTGTCCGCTAGAAATTTGGGAATTTTTAGGGGGAGCTCACGCTCTAAGAGGTCATGTGACACGCCTCTAAGAACAGAGATATCCTCCAAACTTAGTGTTGCTTAAACAGTGATTTCCTCAAAAACTGTAGAAGACAGCAAAAAGCTGAACACATGTCAAAATGGATGCGAGATCAGTGAATCTGTCAAAGCCAAGCAATGTAAGGTCTGTAGGTGGAAGTATGCGAAGCTCGTACAGCCTGAAAGTTCAAGCCACTTTTCAGCAGATACTGCATAAATCTCCCCTTCAATTTCAATGCAAAGAAATCTGCAGAAAATGATTTTCTATACTGTAAAAACTGTAACAGTTACACATGTGAAAAATACAAGCCCACTCTCCCTGAACATAGATGCTGCACTGCTCAATTTTTTTATGTGAAAATCTGTGCAAATCTGAAAGCTGTGAAAGGTCCAAATAGTTGAGGGAAGAATAAGAAGAAGAAGAAGAAAGCAAAAGAAGAAGAAAGAATAAAGTCGGATTAACAATTGTTGAAATGCTGACTCAGCATTTCAACAGTAAAACGTCTCCATTGTGCAATCTGCATGCACTCAAACACTTTATTTACAACCTTTACAGCCTAATAAATCAAAATTGAATGGGGTTGTTTATAAAACACTGTGACAGACTTGCCATTGTTCAACTATTTCTGAAATTTTTTCATGTTATCTTTTATAATCATAGCACTACCTCTGCCATGGAGGTAGTACTTTTGCCGGCCTCTGATTGTTTGTTTGTTAACAGAATAAGTCAAAAAATTTATTAACTGAATTTGATTACATTTTCAGGATAGGTCAAGTAATAGGTCAAGGACCAATTAGATTTTGCTAGTGATATGGGATGTGAATTCAGGAGCGTGTGAGAACACAGGGCATTTTTAGGGAATGCTGTCGTGACACAGGGAAGAAGTGATTAGAGTTTGGTGTCCGGTCCACAACTCTGGATCGTGGATCCAGAAATTATTTTAAAACATTTTTTAAACACAGCTAGATAAGGCAGTTTTCCTCACTTTTTCTGGTAAACTTGGCCAAGAATGTCAAAAATGCCTTGGAGGAGGGTTGTGGATTTGTCCACGTCTAGTGTAATATAAATCTGTACTCCAGATGTGCTGTGACATGCACTGTTGGCTCGGTGACTATATGTCCTCTTTTGCCAA
>JBAMNC010000937.1:50000-70968 GCA_037902135.1 Cetoscarus ocellatus | reverse complement strand
TCCACAACTCGGACTGTTTTTGGAAATCATGTCCTCTAGGCTGAAGAAGAAAAGAACCATCCAGACTTTTATCAGTTTCCAAAAGTCAGCATCTGTGATAGTATGGGGGTGTGTTCGTGCCCAAGGCATGGGTAACTTCCACATCTGTGAAGGCATTATTGCTGCTGAAAGTACAGACAGATTTTGGAACAACATATGCTGACATTTAATGACTTTTCACGGACGTCCCTGCTTATTTCAGTAAGACAATGCAAAGACACATTCTGCTTGTGTTACAACAGCGTGGCCTGGTAATAAAGAGTGAGGGTGCTTGACTGGCCTGCCTGCAGTCCAGACTGGTCCCCCCATTAAAAATGTGTAGCACATTATGAAGCACTAAATGGGACAATGGAGACTCCAGTGATGTAACACAGTGGTAAACATGCCCCTGTCCCAGCTTTTTTGGAACGTGTTGCAGGCATCCACTTCATAGTGAGTGCATATTTGCAAAAAACAATGAAGTTTGCCAGTTTGAAATTAAATATCTTGTGTTTGTGGTCTATTCAATTGAATGCAGGTCAAAAAGTATAGCAAATGATCATATTTGTTTTTTGTACAAGTTTTACACATCATCCCAACTTTATTTGAATATGAGTTTGTAAAAAACAATGGCAATCATGTAGTTCAATCTATACATTATATAAAAAAGGAGGAAGCACATGTAAAATTGAGGTATTTGAGATTATGGAGGTTTTTTACACAAGATATAGAAACTTGAATTTTAGAGATAAAGACGTCATATATTATGAGTTTAATCAAACTGTTTAAGTCCTTCAGTCTCATATTTGGACCCTATTCTCTCTAAAATACATGGATAAGAATATCTGTTACTTCTGCTGACAGAAGTGAAGTGAAACCAAACATAATATTGAAATCAGCTGTAAAAGATTAAAGATGGTCAAACAGAGAGCTGGAGGGGACATCAGTGTTTGGTTCAGATTCTCTGTGGTTTGTCACTGTTATAACATTTTACACATGGTCTTCATCTGAACGTGCTTTTATACGCCACAGCACTTTTTTAAATTTCCACAAGAGCATTAAAGGATGAGAGTCTGTGTGATATGGAGTAGGACAGAGACAAGTCAGCGTCTGAGTGTAAGGGAGTGATGAAGGAGATACTGTAGAGGAAGTGAAGTGTGAGGACGAGTAGAGGACAGGGATGTCAAAACTTAGTCTGGCAGAGAGGTGATGGATGGAGACAGGAAAAGAGCGTGAGTGTTGCCTCTTCTCTGGAGGACAGGATTATTAAAGTTTCCTTTTTTTCATCTGTTATCACTCTGCTCTTACTCAATAGTGAGAGTTTGTGTTAGAGAAGGTGGTGAAATTTCACGTCCCTCGAGTTTGTGGTTTCACTAAAAATGTCTCATGTAGGTCTCCCTGTGGGTGCTGTTGATGTTTTCATATGGAATTAATCTGTTTATTTTTCTTTTAGAGCTAAGTGCCTCTGCATGAAAGACTGAGGATCTGATTTCACTTCACCACAAGGAGAAATGTCAGAGATCTCTGTATGTTAAATTTATCTACGACAAAGTGTCAGCAGCAGGAGAGCTATCTCCTTTGCACTGGGAGAGAATAATATTTAACTAAACACTTCATATCCAACACAATCAGAGTAGTGGAATACTTTAACAAAAACACGAAAGTTCCTGGAAATAAGAAAAACAGCAGCTCTTCAGGGCCTGAAATCCATTATTGACAGTCAGGGAGAAATTGATGCCAGTCCCAAATTACTGCCAATCCCTCTAAGTAACCAAACAAGACCATTGAGTAAATATTGATCTTTAAAATACTAGTACATAAATGTTTGTCATCACTGCCACAGGATAAGTGAAGGTTTTACTGCATGCACACCTGAAGTTTGTTCATCGACAATTTTCACAATAAAGATTACGAATAAGCGCTGATTAAGGACAGACATCTCTGCATGAGCAAAGGCACACAAGATAGAAATTACGAAATTATGAAAATCATCCAGTTTTTGAATCTCTATCAGTGACTTTATCAATCAGTACTCTCAGTCAAATGTGACCTATAATCAAATCAAATCAAAACTATATTTATAAAGCCCTTTTCATACATTAAAAATGCAGCACAAAGTGCTATACATGTTAAAAACAATTTCCACCCCCCACCCCATTCAGACTCCACCTCAGCACATACACACATATACACACACATGCACACAGATAAAATGATCTTAAAAGCGTGAGTATAGATGAGCCAGGTCAGGAAATGCCAGGAGGCTGACTGCACTGGGTGCCGCTCACAGCCCAGGGCCAGGTTGCCTCCAACTGGGTGTGCCTTGCTACAGGGCCAGCGAGGGGCCCACCGCAGCAAAGAAGTGCTGCAGACCCCCCACTTGGCCAAGACGATGCCCACCACAAGACAGAGACAACCCAGCCAGAGCCAATTGCAGCCCCCAGTGCAGGCGGCCCCCACTGAGGAACCACTGGAGATATAAAAACATAAAAGTTCATAGTCGAAGAAACCATAAAACTAAATAAATAAGTAAATTTAAATAAAATACTAATAAATAGCTAAAATATCATAAAAAGTAATAGAATAAAAATAACAGGTAAAAAGAGGGCTAAGATATATAAATAAATAAAATAAAATACAAATCTAGATAAAAATAAGACATTAGTTAAAAGCCAAATTAAATAGGTGGGTCTTGAGCCCACTTTTAAAAATATGAACATTTTCTGCGGCCCTCAGGTCCTCTGGCAGGCTGTTCCACAGACGGGGGCCATAGTGCTGGAAAGATGCCTCACCATAAGTCCGTGTTCTAGCTTTGGGAATCACTAAGAGGCCAGTGCCAGAGGATCTCAGGGTCCACGAGGGTTCATATGGTAAAAGTAATTCTGAAAGATAAGAAGGTCCAAGACCCCTAAGACATTTAAAAACCATTAAAAGGACCTTAAAATCAATCCTAAAACACACAGGGAGCCAATGCAGTGATTTTAAAACCGGTGTAATATGTGCCCGCCTTCTGGTCTTCATCAGCACACATGCCGCTGAGTTCTGCAACATTTGTAAACTTGAGATGTTTCTTTTTGGAAGACCAGAAATGATAAAATCCTGTTTTTGTTACGTTTTTTGATATGTGGAATAAAGTTGAGCTCAGAGTCAAAAATGACGCCCAGATTCTTCACCTGATTGGATGGGATTAAAGACAGTGTTTTGAGTTTCGATAAAAGTTTCTCTCCCTGAGCCTTAGGATTAATAATTAAAACCTCAGTCTTGTCCTGGTTGAGCTGTAGAAAGTTTTCTGCCATCCAGGATTTAATGTATAAAACACAATTAAAAAGGGCATCGATCGGCCCTGTGTCATCAGGAGACATGGATATGTAAAGCTGTGTATCATCAGCATAACTGTGGAACGTGATACTATGCCTCCTGATGACGTCTCCCAGTGAAAGCATGTATAAGTTAAAAAGTAAGGGGCCTAAAATTGAGTCTTGGGGAACACATTTAATTTTATGGATCCTTGAAGAGCATGTGTCCAAACTTACAAGAAATTTTCTGTCTGTGAGATAAGAACTAAACCACTGAAAGGCAGTACCAGAGAGGCCTACTAGGTGTCTTGGTCTATTTAAAAGAATCGTGTGATCTACTGTATCAAAAGCAGCGCTTAGATCCAGTAGCACAAGGACTGTAAGCTTGTGTAAGTCCAAGTTGCACCTAAAATCATTCACAATTTTCAGTAGTGCAGTCTCTGTACTGTGGTTTGTCCTAAATCCAGATTGAAATTTCTCAAGGATCGAGTGGTTATTCAAAAAATCATTCAACTGAATAAAAACAGGTTTTTCTAAAATTTTGCTTAAAAATGGTAAGTTGGACATTGGCCTGTAGTTATTAAGAACATTAGGATCCAAATTGTTCTTCTTCAGAAGGGGTCTCACTACTGCTGTTTTAAGGGCAGCAGGGAAAGAGCCCGTCTGAAGGGAACAATTCACTATATTTAAGAGCTTGACTACAAGGAATCCATAAAGCATTTTAAGAAGTGATGTGGGAATTGGGTCTAAAAGGCAGGTTGTTGGTTTTACTTGGGAGAAAACTCTACCAAGCATCTCAGCATCAACCAGTGCAAAACTGTCCAGTGTTTCCTCAGGTAAAAACAAAATTTCTAATGTATTAAAACAGTATTTTGATTGGATAAAATAGGGGATCTTATGAAATTAATTTCACCCCTGAAGTGGTCTGCAAAGCCTTCACAAAGAGAGTTCGAAGGAGTGATTTGGTATCTGTTAAAAACAGGGTTGATTAAAAGATCAATGGTGTCAAAGAGGATTTTTGGTTATTTTTATGATCAGAATTATGTTGGTGAAATAGCTAGTTCTTGCATGCCTCATTGTTGTATATTTTCAGTTGTTCACAGTATATCTGATAATGAATAGTTATCTTATTTTTCCTCCATCTCCATTCAGCTACCCTGCAATTTCTTTTCAGTTTTTTAATTTCTTTATTTCTCCACAGGGATGTACGCTTAGGCATTACCTTCTTTGTGGTCAGTGGAGCTATGACATCAAGTGATGTTTCTAATTTTTTCATAAAATGTTCAACAAAAAAATCACAGGATGCAGGTGTAGTAGCTGGGGGATGCTTACCCAAGATTTCAATAAAATTTGCAGCCACTTCTGAGTTAAAATAGCATTTCCTGACAGTTCTCACGAGGTCTCCTGTTGAATAAAACTGGTGATGTTAAAAAACACACAGTAATGGTCTGACACAGCCAAGTCAACAACAGAGGACACACTGGCTGACAGGCCATAACTGAGGACTAAATCCAGGATGTGACCTCTGTTGTGACTTGGCTGTGTGACATGTTGTTTAAAATCCAAGCAACTAAGTAAATTTAAAAACTCTTTTGCCATGGAATCAGATGGATTGTCTATGTGTATGTTAAAATCACCAGATATAATGATAAAATTGTAAGTGGCGTGGATTATAGATAAAAATTCAGAAAATTCAATCGCATGATGCTCAAAGGTGGTGTACTGATCAAGTTTTATTTCTTTGGATCTCAGTAAATTATTACATATCGATGCAGTACCACCACCTTTCCTGCTACTTCTCATGGAGAATGTAAAGTTAAAATTTGGTGGGGAGGCCTCGGTGAGAATAACTGGTGCATCTGTACCCAGCCACGTTTCAGTTAAGAACAAACAGTCTACCTTGTTACCTAAAATCAGGTCGTGGATAACAAAAGATTTGTTTAAAGATTTGTATAATGGCAATTTGCTTTGTCTTCTGCAAATATAAGCAGAAATGTTTTAAACTGTAATGGACCTGTAATCAATCTGGTTTAGTCAGCCTAATAGGCTCCTGTCTTTGACACGGTTTCACCTCAGAAATGTTTTAAATGCCAAACCGACATGGCTGAGACATCTAATAGTTTGAGGAGGAACAACAATAACAATTTTGTAATTTATAACAAATATTTCCCTACTTTTATGCATCCAAATGAAATTAAATGAAGTTAGATTCCATTCAGAACAGCTATTATCCTGTTTCTAGCAGTTCAGATTGATTTTGATCATTGCTCTTTCTTCTATAGCTTTTTTTCTTTAACCGAGTCAATAGCTCATCCTGCCTCCTGTCACTCATCATGTACCTCTCCCTTCAAGCTTCTCCTCCCCTCTGACAGAGACTGTCAACAGTGCTTTGTTTTATTAAGTTTTAAATATTTGTTAAGGGTCGTCCTCGTTTTTGATGAGGCTCATAAATGACATCTCTAGTATCAAAACAAAACAGAGCACGCAGGTGGAAGACGCTGCACAGCATACGTGCAGGAAGAACACAGAAGAGAGGTCCTCTGGTTTATCGATGTCAGCTGCAGAAAAAACAAAAAATAAAACTGGATGGACTGTGGCGTGAGAGAGAGAATGGGGGGCACTGCTGCACAAATAATCCAAACTGTAACTCATTTGAGCATCACTTTTGAACAGTCTGTCTGACCTCTGACACCTCTGCTGTAACAGCAGGGGGAATTCTTTCTCTTCTGTCACTCAATAGTCTAAGGTCTCCTTTATCATATTTTGAACCTCATAATGCGCCACAGATTTTCAGTGGGAGACAGGTCTGGACTGCAGGCGGACCAGTCTAGTACTGCACTCGTTTACTATGAAGCCACATGCAGATCTTGGCATTGTCTTGCTGAAATAAGCAGGGATGTGCAAGAAAAGAAATCACTTGGATGGAAGCATATGTTGTTCCAAAATCTGTGTACCTTTCAGCATTAACGGTGCCTTCACAACTGTGCAAGTCACCCATGCCATGGGTACTAACATACCTTCATACCATCACAAATACTGGCCTTGAAACTTTGAACTGATAACAGTCTGGATGGTCCTTTTGCTCTTTAGCCCAGAGGACAACACGTCCATGATTTACAAAAACAATTTGAAATATGGACTCAGACCACAGTAGACTTTCCCACTTTGCGTCAGTCCATCTCAGATGAGCTCAGGCCCAGAGGAGCCGGCGCTGTTTCTGGGAATTGTTGATGTAGAGTTGGTAGTTGGTAGAGTTTTAGCTGCTCCTGTGCCCATGTGGTCATATACTATACAGAATGATGTCGGTTTTTAATGCAGTACCACCTGGGGGATCAAAGGTCATGGGCATTCAATTTTGTTTTTCGGTCTTGCTGCTTACATGCTGAGATATATTTGGATCCTGAATCTTTTGAAGATATTATAGACTATAGATGCTGAAACTCATAAGTTACTTACAACTGTACACTGAGAAACGTTGTTCTTATACGACTGGACCATTGGCTCATGCAGTTGTTCATAAAAAAGGTAAACTGCTCCTTTTATATTCAGTTCTGACACTCAACTGTTTCCAATTAACCTGTTCACCTGTGGAATGTTCCAAACAGGTTTTTTTAAAACATTCCCAGTCTTTTGTTGCCCCTTTAACAGTTTTTGGAGCGTATTTCAGACTCAAATTCAATATAAGTATATACTTTCAGAAAAATAAAATAAGGTTTTCAGTTTGAACATCAAATATCTCCTTTTTTTATTTCAATTAAATATAGGTCAAAAAGGACTTGCCAGTCACTGGGCTCTATTTTTATCTACATTTTACTCAATGTTCCAGCTGCATTGGAACTGAGGCTTGTAATTGAGCCCTCTCTCTCTCAGCTCCTGGAGAGAAATAGAGGAGGCTAAAAATGCACTTTGAGAAAGAGTCCAAAAAACACAATCTATGATTATCAATGTCTACTTACAAAAATAAGAGAGAGAGAATCCAAAGTAACTTAGGCAAAGAAAGCTGTGTAGTACTGTCAGCGCTGACACACTAATACATTTAAGCCTCTAGCAAACCTGGGAAGATTTCACAGAGGATTTTCTTTAGTTTTGCGTAAGCACACCCACAATTAACAACAACAACAAAGGAAAACACAAACACATGCTGTCGTTTCCTCTGAAGGTGAGATAATGAGCCAGCACAGAGAGGCAAACCAAGAGTAGATGTAAGCTCAGTAATCAGGCTCATCAGTCACTCACTCCTGGCCTTGCACTGAGATATTTACCTCACCGTTGTAGGGCCATGTCCACATGTAGGCGGGTATTTTTGAAAACAGTCTTTTTCTTTCTTCTGTCCACATGTAAACAGCATTTAACGTCACAGAAAATGAACATATTGGAGAGCTCTGGTCAAGGTGGAGAAAAACTCTGTTACGAGTGTCTCCCTGAGGACAGGAAAAACTGCTTTTGGGCCTAGAGCATCATACTCTGTGCCATAGTGATGTCTCACTGTGCAACATGACCAGTGCTGTTTATTAGTGTGGCAGTGGATGTCGCTAAGCTGTTTTAAGAGTTGGTTTCAACTGATGTTGAAACCATGACACTTTTTGCCATTCTTCCCCAAATACTGCTCAGAACCTCAGCAGGTTGTCTTGAAAAGGCATTTGGCGGCTTAATATGTTGTCATGTGACAGAGTTGCCACTGAAAGCCAACAATTGCCACACAGAAAATCATCAGGAATTGATAAGGGAATTGGTAAAGACTTGGATCGATTCGCTGAATCTTTAACAGTATTGATAACAATAAAATCTTATCACTTCCCATCCCTAAAAAGTCGCGTTCACACCGAGTGAGACTGCGTTGCCCACCCAAGTAGCGTTGCCTGTCCATAAATAGCTCATTTTGTCACCGTCACATCACTCAAGTTTCACTGCGATCATTTCATATCATTTAATAGGATGTATTAGATGACATTACTCCAACAGTATCCTTTTCATTCACCTACCAACCACAAAAAACTGCAGCAGCATCGTCTGTCAGTTGCATCTTGAGTAGGGAGTTCTCTGTCAAGGCAGAACTAATGAACTCACTAATGTTCCCACACCGACATGGACTGTCACTCTGTGAACCAGAACAGTCTGTTAGTGGTGTCGTCACACACCCACACAACGCTGATTGGCAATGCCATGCGCAACGTCGCCTGAGAAGTTCAAATTTTTCAACTTTGGGGACCGAGCGACACCACCTGGTCACGCGTCTAAAGCGTCTAATCCCTGTATGTGCAGTCACTTCCTTGTAGCTCGTTCCTCTTCCTGCTCTAAAGGACTCTGATTAGGCCATGCCACTTTGGGCCACTCACAATCATGAGCTACATTTACAATGAGAGCTTTAATTCCCCTTTAATTCAGAATAAAACTTAAATCTTCTTTAAAAAGATCAAAAATGACCATGTAAACACTTAATTCTGAATGAAAATGACCATTTCAAAGTAAATTTGATTCTGAAGTGGGTGGCTGGTTTATTCTGATTTTAAATCTGAATTTAATAATTCCTCTATCGTGCATATGTTCATTCTGTTTTAAATTAATTCCGGTCATTCTGAGCATGCTTGTTCCCTTGTCCTTTCGTGATGACGCACATATTCCGCACTGCCTGAAGCAACCGTTGGACTCAAGCCGAGACAATTTATTTGATTTGAGCCTTAGAAGATTTGGAAATAATAAAAACAGTGGATGGACATAAGCATAATCTCTCTACTTCTGGCGCTGAACGAACGGCAGCCTCTTACAGCAGCTCCGCGAACTCTACAGAGTTTTCTTTTTCTTCTGCTGCTGTATATTTTGGAATTTCCCCCTGTGGGACTAATAAAGGAATATCTTATCTTATTTTATCTTATCTTATAAAATGCGAACCCTTTTAAAGCTGTAGCGTCCAAGTTGGACGAGGTTTCCCTGACAGAGACGCTGAAGACACTGAACTGGAGTTTTTTTTTTCTTCCTGTAAATATTTCAGGTCTGGCCCCTGTCCAATCAGAACCATTCCCAATCCCCAGACCTTAAGCGGAATTGAATAAAGGCGAATAAACCTTTTTGCCATGTAAACCTCAATTTGGATTTACTATTTCCATGTAAACGCAAAGGAGACTACTTTAATTCAGAGTTATTTAATTCTGAATACTTAATCTTGAATTAAAAAACATCATGTAACCGTGGACATTGTAGATTAGAGCTTGACAAGATGGATCTGCCTGAGTACAGATGTTGAATCTGGCAGATCCAGCTGTTGTGCGAGGTTATAAAATCTCCAAATTCACAGCAGAAATCTGCTTCTGTTTTAAGAGGTGGGAAATAAAGTAGCATGTTTGTTCAAGTTTACAGGAGAAAGAGACAGACTGCGGTTTCCCATGAGGGTGATATCAGCTCAGTGTTCATTTCCAGAAGAAGCTGTGGGACTGAGAGCTAAAGTTAGTCTTTGTGCTGTCACACAGTCAGCTGGAATCCACATTAAAACATGAACGTGACGCAAAACAGCGAAACAACTGCTGCAGACCAGATTGTCAGGATACTCTAAGACCAGTTCTGGCACAAACCACATGGAAAATAAATGAAAACAGTCAAAATCAGAGTTTCTTTAAGCTTTACATGGAGGCAGTCACCCTGTTTGATCCCTGCCAGACCCCTGCCAGTTGTGTGAGTCAAACTTTGACATAAGGGAAAGTGAATTACACAGCTGGGAATAGTCACTAAATTCTTTCCCATAGATGACCGGCAAGGGGCCACTCTGTCGTCCTTTAGCTACGCATGCTAACAACAGTGGGCTGCGTGTTCAGATTGGAGTTTATAGAAGTGCCAGAGATTTAGAGTATGCTCTGTATGTGCGTGTTAAAACAGGAGAAATCACTTCCAGATATGTCCCTCGTTGGTCTTCAGATATTTAGCGGTTAAGAATCGAGAGCCATTATGTTCTCATTATGATGAAAACCAACAGGCCAATCAGAGGGAAGAAGCTATTTCCAGTATCAGTGCAGAGATTTCCTGAAGCTGCTTTCTTTCCAAAGACTGAATTCTCTGCAGGCTCTCAAACAGCATTCTGGGTGATATGGGAAATCAGAGATGGAAGCACATAAGGTCAAAGGAGATGAAAGTTAAATGAGGACAAAAATGCGATAAATTTTATGTTTTTTTGCTGATATTTATATGCTTCCAATGAGAAGATTCATACCACTGTTAATATCTCTGCGACAAATTTAAAGCTACAATCCGCTGCTGGTTAGCTTATGTAAGCATCAAGAATGGAGATAAAAGTGTCATCATTCTGAAAAACTCTAACCCCATCCAGCAAAATTTTACTTTATTCCACAGCACACTGTAAATATAAATATTTATATTAATACTATTAATACTTCTACTGTTATTTCCATTTACATTGCCCTATATCAATCGCTGCTCATCTGTACAGCTCTTTCACTGCGTTTTCTGTATACACGTTTGTGTTTTCTTTTTTGTGCTGTTGCAAATATTGTATTTTTATCTATTTAATTAAATTTGCACAATTTTCTACCTGTTTTTATACTTTATTTTATTCCTCTTGAAATTTTGTTTCTATTTTTACTGTGCATTGATTGTCTTTTTCACCAATTTACCATGTCAAATTATTTTTATGTGTAAATGTAATTTGCAACAAATACAAATTCTAAATCTGATTCTGATGGTGACAGCATTGCAGAGTTTTTTTTTTTTTGTTTGTTTGTTTGTTTGTTGGTTCTGTGAATCAACCATCTACCAAGAGGACAGTAACAGTTATGCTACCCCTAACCCTAACCATTACACAGGTAGACAGAAAATTTATTGATCCCCTTGGGGAAAATCAGGTATCCAGTAGCAGTAGTAGAGGTAATAAACACCAACAACACAGAAAGGAGCTAAAATTAGTAGAAGCTAGATATAAGGGCAATAAAGACAAATATCAGTCTGAAAACACAGGGAAACAGAAACAGGATAAGATGTTTGTCTGCTTTTTGTTCTTGACTGCTTTTTGGTGATTTTATTTTTGACCTGATTGTTAAGGTTCATTTTCTTACTCTCTGCTTTTAACTGTCAAAACACTTTGTAAATGTTGTTTTAAAAGGTGTTGTGTGAATAATACTATTATTACTGTTATTATAAGCAAGAACTTCAGACTGAAAGTAAATGTAATGCTTTGTATTTTCCCCTGTTTTACACAGACTTTGACTTCCCCTCCTAGTACGAATACAAAAACATTTCAGTGAGTTAAGGATTGAATGCAGCAGGTCCACTCCAACAGCTTATCAGGACTGAGTAACATTAGCTTTAGTGTCTCTATATAAGCCTGCACCCTTTATTAAGCCAGTAGAGAAAAACAATATTAACATTATAGCATAAATATCATTCATGGAGTCCAGACTCAGGCCCATGGGAACAGAAACGCTGTATCATTAGAGACAAAGGCATGCAAGAGCCAAAAGTGTTTACAGATGGTTTTAAGAATGAGGTACTTTGGATCAGAGGCAGTACTTACAGCACAAAGCTCCAAGTCCTATTACCTGGAAACATCCACACATATTACATCTTTGAGTTGTGTCTTTAAGCTGGTGGACTTCTCATCCCCTCAATGAAATAAATGGAATATGAGCTGAGAACTTTTTTATTATCCACAGAAGAGGCTTTTTAGAACATCTAAGCTCTCAAACTCATCCTAAATACAACACAGTATAAATCTAGAGTCAGGACTTCCAACAGTGTGGTGACATCAAAGGTCTTAAATTGCGTAATAGCCCTCATTAATGACAAAGCTGATTTGCTGGTACTCTGCAGACATCAGATTTTTTTATTGTTTTGAGACATCTCTGTGACAGCCAAAGATCTTGTTTTTCAAAGCTTCCAGACGTAGTTATGTAATCAAGCTTTTATGCCTGGGTGCCTTCAAGAGCCGAGGTCTGAGATATTATAAATTTAGTTTGTCTATAGATACAAATGCTGATTCTGCTTGTAGACATTCAGCCAGAGTCTGGACTACATTACAAAACATCCATTCATTGTCTGCACCGCTGATCCCTTTGTTGTTTGTTGTTGTGGGGGCTGAAGCCTATCCCAGCTGACATTGGGCGAGAGGTGGGGTACACCCTGAACAAGTCGCCAGCCAATCACAGGGCCACATAGAGAGACAGACAACTATTCACACTCACAATCATACCTAAGGGCGAGTCACAAATTAATCAAACAAGCATGTTTTGGTCTGTGGAAGGAAACCAGAGTGAATTGTTGCATTCCATTTACATCGGAACAGGGAAGAGGGAAGTTGGAATGACATCATCTCCGAGTTATCAGCGTTCCAGTTACAAAGTGGGAAAAAAACGTGCCGATCTACCAGGCTATTGTTAGCACGCCCTGTGTTGTAGTTCACACACCGACACATAGGGCTGGGTATTTCCAGCAACCTCACGATACGATACGTATCCCGATACTGAGGCCATGATACGATATGCGTCCTGATACACATAAATTGTAAACATTGACTACACTTTTAACAGAATTTCCGGCAATTTTTGTTTTATATTACAAGAAGAAAAAGAAAAAGGATGAGTTTTAAATGATTCCACAACTTAAGAAACTTGCATTCAGGTCCTCAAAGATGGTAGACTTAAGTTTAAATTTGGAACAAGTGCGTCATCATGTAGCTCGGCTTCTACTTTGAACTGTGCCATTGTTAACATTACCCAAAGTGTATTGACAACAGTTGTCAAAACATTGGGGCCGTATCGATTCTGTAGAATCTGTATTGATACATGTATCCCCAAGGAGTGCATGATGATATTTTGCCATATCGATATTTTGAGCACAGGCCTAACCGACACACAGCCCGGTCTTTGATTTTAATTTTGCCATCAGTGGTGTAGAACAGTGGCGGCTTGTCAATAGGGGGCGCTGGGGCGCCACCCCCTCCAAAATTCAACAGAGAAAGTCTACTTAAACATAACATAATTTGTCTTTAAATTATAAAAAATAACGGATAAAAACATTTATTTTTACCACATAGTAATAGTCTATCAGCAGCACCTGTCACCATTCAATAAAAGGGGTTTCACAATGTTTTTACGTAGTAACTGTGTTGTGAATACATCGTTTACGTACAGAGGGGCGCCGCCTAATGGGTGTCTATGCAAGTCCTTAAACTTTTGCTCAGCATGTGACCTGAGGCGTCTTTGGGATTGGCCGCTTCAACTTTGCCCCCGGGGCGCAGACCGGTGCGCCCCGGACACTCCCACTGTGACTGACAGCAAATCAGTATTGTTTTGGTGTTTCTTTTCCTCATGTGACTGGACAACGAGTGCTGTCAATCATATCCACACGTCACCGCAGCAGATATGATTTACTCATGCGCAAGTATCTCACGTATCCTCACCCGTCCGACCGATGCTCCCATGCACCGAGGAGGCGTCGTCCAGAGATCCTTCAGAGGATCACAGAAGAGGTGAGATTGCATTGGAGAAGAAAATCAGTAAGAGGCTCTGCTGCACTGAAGATTAGATTAGGATGTGTCTTTTCTAGTAGACATAACATAATTCAAGGGGCAAAGTTTTCCATTTTATGTCACACATGGCACTAAACAATAGATCAGGAGCCACAAAATGAGTTTGCCAAGAGGATATAAATGCTTTGTTCAGTAGAACATTATCCTTTTGCAGACTTAAGTTCTAAAAAATCTATATAGTTTTCAATTCTTGCATATTTTTACAAAAACAACATACTTTTAGGAGGAATTGGGGCTTTTATTGGGTGGGTAAGTTTGTTTTTACCCTACTAGAAGTTCATTTTAAATTTAATTGACAAAATTGATTATAATATTATATTAAGGGACCTATAAAAATCTATTTTTAAAAATCATGGCAAAGCAGGAACAAGATAGGAGAAATTGTATTACACAAGTAATACACAAGTGCATGCAGATTATTGCAGAGGTTTTATTGCACTGCTCATTAAATATTTCTGTTACATTGTGTGAAAGCCTTTGAAAAATTACAAAAAGAAGGCTTGATAATGCTATCAAGTTAAGTGTTGCAGTTTACTGGTGAAAACAGTGGGGTTTTATTAGTCCCAAAAGTGTAAACGTCACAAATTCTTTACCTCTTAGGTGTATGTCCATTACAGAATTATTTTTTAATCCACTGGAGCTTTTAGATTTGACACTTACCTTGTACCTTTCCAGCTTGTACCATTGTGCACACTATAAAATCAACGAAAACAGACCAACAAAATGTATATCTTGTCTTTAAATGTTGTAGTTTTATAATGGCAACTAAACAATGGCAACAATGTAAAAGTATTCAAAAGCTTCAGCAGATGGAAACAGACTCCTGTAATGTAAAGTTTATTTTTTTGACTTTTTAAAATTTGAAGTAATTTTGCTGAAAACTACAAATGTCATCCAAACACTGACAGCCTCCATTTCAGCTGTGAGAATCAGTCAGCTGGTGTGAGCCGTCTGCCCTCTTGTGCTGCATGCTTGTATCTGATTTTTTTTTCTTATTTGTTTTTTTTTTCTTATTTGTTTTGTTTTGTTCATACTTTTTACAGTTAATCTATACCAAAACCGTATCACATAGTTTTACCCATAGTTTTAAAGCATCAGTCCAGTGGTACATAAGATTCTGTTTGTGTTTACAATCTTGAGCCATGAGACATCATGTTTAAGATAAGACACTGTTCAGGTGACACAAGAAATGTTCATAAAATAGTGAAACTGACATAAACTACAGCTTTATTTATGGGAGCAGGTTAAACTTTGGCTGTTTTATTGATTTTTTTCAGTAAATACTGATGTTAACTTTTGGTAATAAAATGTGTTTTTCTATGTATTTTTTAATGACAGATTCACACAGTACCACACCATGTTTCCTGAAGATTCCCTCAGCAGCACCTTGAAGGCCGACCCAGTGCTCAGCTAAAGCTGAAGACAGAGCTCAGTCTTATGTACAGCAAGGAGGAGTTCAAAGCCTGCTGTGGAGCTGTGGATCTTATCCAGTTGTTGATGGAAAATAATCTTGGAGAGGTATTTTCAGAGACTGTCACTCTGCTAAAGATCCTCATCACCACACCCATGGCCACTGCAGAAGCTGAGGTGCTTCTCAGAACTTTCCTCAGAAACACCATGAACCAGGACAGGCTGAATGCACTGGCCATGCTGTCAATGGAAGAGAGACTGGTGACGGATATGATGGACTTCAGTCAGAGGGTCACTGAGAAATTTACAGCCCAGAAGGAAAGGAGGGCAAAATTTCTGTTCAAATAGTGCATATTTCAAAGTAGGTTGTTTTGTGATTATGTTTTGTCTTTAGTTTCTTTTCACTGTAGTATGGAGCGCTTCTTTGGTTTGTTTCCTCCAAAGCTGCGCCCCCCTTTAAATTTTTGGCACCAGCCGCCACTGGTGTAGAACCCAAAATACTTCCACACAGCGCTCCTCAGATGATTCTGTGCTGTTATTGTTGACCTGGAGTGGCAACTTTTTGTTTACTGAGGTTAAGGGAGCAGCATATGTGGCTGATGGCCAGGTTGCGCTGAGAGCACCCTCTGTTGGATCGAACAGTCCACTGCTCCAGGCGCCCTGATGTACTGCTACACTTGATATTTTACATCCAAATATTTATTTACACTTAGAGTACAGATATTTATCCCCATGCTCGAACGGTTATTCAAATATCGAGAATAAGGTAACAGCCCTACCTCACACTGAAAGACCCTGGTTGACATGGAAAGTCAAACCAGGAACATTCTTGTTGTGATACACAAGCACTAATCTGCTGTGTCACCATGCCGCCCCTCAGTGTGGTATTTCACTGCAAAATTATTATTAAATATTGATGTAGTGATATTTTTTTTTTACCTTCATGTTCATCTTTGGCTTATGAAGGCCGCTTTGTGAACATATTATCTCGGTAAAACATTGAAGGATTTCCCTCAAACTTTTCCTAAATGTCCACTCTGACTCTTTTGAGCCGTTATTATATTTTGAAGGTCATAGGTCAAAAGTCATGGAGCATTGTGGTCATCACTTGTTTGTTAGCATGATATCTAATTAACGATTTACTGAGCTTTCATCTTTATAAAAATATTCACTTAAACTTCCTGTACATTCTCTAAACTAATGACAGTTGCAGCCGCTATAACAACAGATTCATTATTAAGTATGCTAATGACTCGGTTATCATCAGCCTGCTTGGTGATGATGTGGACGGCCACAGTCCAGTTATTGATGACTTTCTGCACTGGTGTAATGAAACCTTCTTGGAACTTAACGTCTCAAAAACAAAGGAGATTTATGTTATTGTAGGCGTACTCCTCAAACAACACAGAAGAGTGTTGGCAATGGTCAGGCAGTTGAAACTTTATCCAACTATAAATATTTGGGCACAATAGTTGATGACAAGCTGAATATTGACTTAAATACTGACATGTTGTGTTAAAAAGGTCAGCAACGCCTACACTGCTTGAGGAGATTGGCTAAATTCCAAGTTGAGAGACTCTGATGAGAATGTTTTACTGTGCTTACATTGAGTCTTTCATTTCCTTTTCTATTATCTGCTGGTATGGAAATCTCTGTATAAAGGATAAGAATTCCCTCAAGAAAATTGTATAGGTGGTGTCAGGATTTTCCCTTCACAGTCCTAAGATTGCTCAGTGGCGCCTTTGATGGTTCTTACCAACACCTGACATAATTCAGAATAAAGATGCAGAGAGCAGCTGGATGCAATCAAACAAAGTTTTACTTGCAGCAAGAAGAACAACAATACAGAGTGTCCAGCAGTCTGATATATTGATCTGAAGCTAATACAAAAGTCTTCTTTCTTTATAAGAATGTGTGTGTATGTTACATGTGGGGAGGGGTGAAAGGGGTGTGAGGTGAGTGACCTTCACACAGGCTCCTCTTCTCATGCCGGCTGGAGCTGGTCTCGAAGATACACAGAGTAGTAAACCAAGGTGATAAGGGACAAGGAGTGGGCTGCGCAAGGTCATGTAGTGTGTGTGTGTGTGGGGAAAGAATGCAGTGGCTAAAGAAAAAGTTATACAAGCATCAGGATAGAGATGTTCAAATACATGAAAATACTATATACAATATGTACAAAGATCAAATTATTCTTAACAGGTGGCATCTACAGCAGTGTTCATTTTGACAGCACTTTTAAATTTAGTTTTAGTTTTAGTCTTTTGCCTAAAATTTCTTTCAGTTTTAGTAATCATTTAGTCATCTAAATTTTTTTAATTTTAGTCGAGTTTTAGTTAATGAAATTTCAAAAACATTTTTGTCAATTAAATCTACTGCAAATTTAGTCGACTAAAATATAAAGTGTAAGAGTTTTTATGTTTCCTTGAATTTCTGAAGTCATTTTTCACACTTGAATAAAATTAAACACCTAATAGCACTTTATTGAATGCCAGTAAAGTTTGAATATATAAATGAATAGAAACAAATATAACTTTCTTAAAATGCAGTCACCTTTATTTAGGCTACCTGGCAGAGCATCTCAGTAACAATACCAGAATTGACAACAAAAAGTGAACCTGCTCTATATATCAGTTCATAAAGAGAGGAGCTCTGATTGGATCACTCCCCAACTTATCCCTCCACCACCAAGCTAAGGCAGCTGTGATTGGATGTCCCTCTTAACTCATCCAACCTTTCCACACAACCAAAGTAGCTGTCATTGGATATAGTCCTAACTTGTCCCTACTTTCTACATGACCAAATTAGGTCTGATTGGATTAAGTCTCTGTCAAACATTTTGTCTAGTTTTTTTTTTTGTTTACGAAAATGTCAGTTAATTAGGTTTTCGTTTTTGTTCATGTGCTCTGGTTTTTATTAGTTACTGTCTAAGTTGTTGACGAAAATGATGATGAAAATAATTAGTCAACAAAATTAACACTGATCTAAAGTTAGCTGGTATCCAATATGACAGCCTAGATCACATCTTTAACAGATAGGTGCTCTTGAAAACTCTGTCTATTCGCTCAGATGATGTTCACCCACTTAATTCTGAATACAGGCTCCTTCCTTCTGTTCTTCACCTGTGTGTCCCACAGGCCACTAAAAACAGCTACAAACACTCATTTGTTCCTGTCTCCATTCGAGCATTGAATGCTTCTGAGAGAGGGAAGTAATGTACATATAGCCATCACTGCTGCCTTACTGTTGTTAAATTGTTCTTCTCATTGGTATGCTTACAATGTGAGGCACTTTATTTATCACTCTTTGAGAGACTGCACTTACAGGACACTGTGTATCAGTTTGAGCACTTTACTGGTCACTGTGTGCCAGACACTGCATTTTACTACTATTTTAGCATTATTTTAATGATGACTTGTATGTACTAGCATATTGCTCAGTAACATCTATCTGTGTGCATGTTATATGTTTTAACTATAACTCCATATATTTTGTGCTTTTTTGTGCTTCTCGCTGCAACACAGTTTGCCCTCTGGAAATAAAACTGAATCTGAATCTAAAGGATAGACTACCTGGATTTTGAAGGTCAAAGGTCATGAAGTTTCATGATCATCTTTTACTTGCAAAGAGATCTTGGGAGAGTGATATCACAGGAACACTGACAGCAAAGCCTGGTTGGCCTTGAGCTTTTTAAAATTATTGAAAGCCAAACGGAGCTCACCATCTTTGGCTTTAGCAGGCTTGGTGATGCCCCTCTTCCAGACCTGGGTCACTTCCTTTCCTTCCTTAAGTTGGATCATCAGATAAACTTTGTTGTTGAGTCCAGCTTTTGGACTTCAAGCTTTTTATTCAAGAAAGTGATCAATGTTTTTATATCTGTTGATTTGGACACCTGTGATGCACTAAATGTCGGAGTTTGCCGGGCCTCACTTGCACGCCAACAGTCAGTTCGAAATGATGCAGTTTGTCTTTTAATAGGTACTACATATATCAGCTCCATCATGGTCCCTCTCTATTGGCTCCCTGTTCATTGCTCTCTCTTTTGTAGATGATGCAGTACAGTGGAAAGCAAATTATCCGACAACATAGATACATTGACAACAGTAACCAGTAGCTTCACACTCCCTGTTCATTTTAGAATTCATTTTAAGATTTTTGTTGTTTTTAAAATATGTAAATGGATTTTCTTCTTGATACACCTCTAATCCCTTTGAGGTCATGTAGACCTACTTGTAAAGATGGTATCAAAAGGTTTCTTTCAGGGATTTTCTCTGAATTTTGCTTGAGAGTCTACTATGACTTTAAAATGTACTGATTAGATTTTGGATGTAAAATGTCAGAGGTCGTTGGAGCTCATGATAATGACTCGAGGAAAAATTGATCGAATATTGGAATGCAAATGTCAGGGTCTTTGGGTCTTTCTTATAAAAACTTAATAATCACAGTATCACAAAAAACAACCAAGGGCTGCTTATTCTTATTCTTCTTTATAGCCCACCACTCTGCTTTAACTGTCTGACAGTTGTATACTTTACAGGGGCAATAAACAGCTTCCACTGCCAAGCTGTTTTTGCACTAGCTCATGATATGGCCCCTAAGTTCTAGTTAAACCAACACTATGTAGTTTTTCCACCCTAATATAATATTTCTAGAGCCATTGTGATGGTACATCACCTTACAACAGGTTGAATGACACCTCTGTCACTGTCTGAGGGGGTCTGTATCGCCTTCACTGGCACAATACAACTTCACTGTGGATGGTAGAAACACTTCCACACTAAAAAACTACAACTTTTTACTGCTTTAACTGCTTTAAGGCATATGTCACTTCCCCCTTGAGGCGAAAGCTAAACATTGGGAAAAGGAGAATATAAAGTAGTTTTTGAATTTTCAAAACAGATTTAATGAACAGAATTTAGTTTCAGGTAAATATGCACTTATTTTCCTAAAGGAAATAGGGACCTCTGGCTCACACTCCTGCACAGTGGGTGGTGGTAATGCTCCTCTGACTTTGGATGCCACCCGCTGTTAAACAAGAAGAAGAGGAAAGCTAAATGTAGCGTTGTTATCATGGCAGAAGCAGTGAAAAACCAGAAGAAAAGAAATGTTATATCAGAGGAGATGAAAAAAAAAAAAAAGCAGGAGAGTAACAAGCGAAATGCCCGGACAGGGATAAACACTGGGCCGGCGTTCACTCGCTTGCGTGAGCTGAAATACGAGGAGGGATGTCCAACCTGATGCCGATTTGGCCCTGTTATTGTTGGACTTGTAAGTACATGATGATTTATTTAAAAAGAAACATGATCAGACTGTACCTTATCAGTCCACATGGTTTATTTGTCTCTTAGGAAGTCCTGTCGGCTCGCTTCTCCTCCCTCTGTATGTCAACAAACGCATGTTGGTGTGATACGCTCTGTTTTACGACAGTTCAGTTACACTCAACAACCATAGAGGCCCCTAGAGAGCTGAAAGCTGGAATCTTACTTAGTGCTGCTTTAAAAAGATGTAAAAAAAATGGAATGCTGGAATGTCTTTAGGTTCTTCTAAGTATAAATAGCAGCTTGTATGACTAAACTAGCCAAGATGGCAATATTTTCACCCCTAATGTCATTTGAATTTAGTCCTGTTCCTGCTCTTCCTGTAAGAAAGATACCCAGTATGGCACTAAGTGACGCATAGCAGTCAATGGTACCACCAGGAGTCTCTTAATTACACATCC
>JBAMNC010000937.1:0-45000 GCA_037902135.1 Cetoscarus ocellatus | reverse complement strand
CCAGGATTACATCAACAGAAAGCTCTTCCCGTCCATACAACTGCAAGCTGTATGTGACGGGAAGGGCTTCTTCATCAACACCTTTGTTGGGTATCCTGGCTCCGTCCATGACACCAGAGTCTTGAAGAACAGCAGGATCTACAGAGAGGCTCTGTACCCGCCTCCAGGTACGAAGAGTACTATCCTAATATTCCTACATCTGTCACATATAAATTAATTACTCTTATCCTTTTGTCTGCAGGGTACTTTATTGTGGGTGATGGTGGCTACCCCTGCACCCAAACACCTGTGGCCATCATCACTCCATATAAGGAACCGTTAGAGGGGAGGGTACAGATCCGCTTCAACCACCACCACGCCAAGGCCCGCAATATTATAGAGCGGGCCTTTGGCATGTTGAAGGTGCGTTGGAGATCCCTGTTCTTTAAGGCTCTGGAGGTCAAGCACACCTTTGTCCCCTCAGTCATCACCGCCTGTGCAGTGCTGCACAACATCTGCCTCACAGCGGGGGACATCCTTGAGCCTGTGGAGGATGTGGGGGACATTGGTGTGCATCCACCCCGTCCAGTGAGGGGGGAACAAAGCGGACATGGCCAGCAAGACCGCCTGGCAGGGCTGCTCTCTGCTCCGCTTGTGCACCCAGTTGAGTTATTGGACCACGATTATTTGTAGACTTGGGGGCATGAAGGCACGGGACGACAGGCCACCACTCTGTATTATAAGCTGTGTGCCATTATTCCTTTTAATTTTGGTTGAGTTACGTCTGAAGTCCTACATCAACTTCAGTTGTGCCTCACTGAAGACTCTTCAACTGTTACTTCTTAAGAAGTGAAAATACCTTTTCTGATGTGCTTAAATACCTTGATTGAATGTAATATGTATGTTTACACTGTAAAGGGTCTGATTGATCTCATATCATAGCTGAAATTGCAGCTGTGCTATTCACAATCTGGGAGATACTGGATCTCCCAGATTGTGAATAGCACAGCTTCATTTGGGAGTTAGACCTGTCTAGAAACTGTACATAATGTCTTGCATTACAGTAAAGTTGTTTGAACAGGCCTCACTTATGTTTGTGTGTTCTTTTTAACTTTAGGGTATACTGCAGCCTGTGTGTGTGTGTGTGTGTGTGTGAATGGGGGACACAGAGAAAGAGAGACACAACACTAACACTTTGTTCTTGGCAAGCCTAATTCCATAGCCTCAGCCAGAGCAGTATTGTCTTTTGTTTGTTGATGTCAAAAAGGTTTCACATCACTTTGATAAATTGTAAATGTGTACAACCAGACCTGTAAAAGAAGAGAAATCATCTATCCTTAGGCAGGACAGAACCTTTTTAACATTAACATATTTGGCCTACATTGCATGACCATGTGTGTACATCCTTTAAAACTATTTCAAAGTCTCAGTTCAATAAAAACAATCATGGAAGTTCAAATTTTTGTTTTAATGAAAAAAAAAAAGTTTCAACAACATTCATTTTTTAAAACTAACTCTTCTAAAAGTGAAATAATTTTTTTATTTTGGGCATATGTTGCCTGAAAGCATTGGTCCTCTCTGGCTGCTTCTGCCCTCAGAAAACTAAGCAAAGGCCCCCTGTTGGGCCTTTTCTTTTTTTTTTTTTTTTTTTGGTGGAGGTTGATGGCCCATCATCTGTAAATAATAATAATAAACTTGTTTGCCAAGCACTTATTTAAACAGTGTTACAAACCACTTTACCAAGTAAAGATGAAGGGAAAAAAGGAAAGACAAATGTGAGGAGTATAGTAATTAAAACCCTAAAATGAACAGCAGACAATGAAACTATATAGAAAAGGCAGGAAAAACCACCACCAGATGGAGGAAAGAAAAACATCAGAGAAATTGATACAACAAAATATTATATTACAGGATCCACAGCTTGTGCCAGGCTGAGGCTCATTTTGTTCCCCCTGTTCTTCCTCCTCCTTCTCCAACGTCCGGCGACAAGCTGCAGATCCTACCGTGGATGATGGGCCAACCATGGAGGCCCCAGCAGCATCAGTTTTAGGGTTTTCCCCCACATGAGTCCATCAGGACTGGCGGCTCAATTGATGGCCGTGCCCCGATGGCCTCATGCATGAGGGAAAACCACGGCCATTTGCTGCTGTGGCCTTCCCCCCCATCCGTCCCCGTCCCTGTTGGTGGGTACCGTAGCTCCTGAGACGAAAAAGAGAGTGTTCTTCAGTGGAATGAGAACAGCAGAAAAGTACTCTAACATGTCATGTGGAGACACACAAATCTTCATCAATATCTGCAATAACATGAACTGTATTCAGGTCAATTCTAATACTTACTTTATATTTTCTTTTCAGGTTGTCCCATTTCTTCGACACCTGGCCCACAGAAGAGAGAGGATCTAGACACCTTCACTCACGTCACGCTTGACTGCACTTTTGACAGGTCTCCACGCCCCCTTCCTCCGCCCCCTTCCTCCCCCCCCCCCAACACATCTCCCGCACTATGTAAATGAGCCGTATGCATTCTTTATAGCCAAACAATGACAGAGGCCTATAGGCTACGATATGAGAACTCACTGACCCCGCGCACACAGGCACACACACACACACACACGCACACCCCCACATCTCCCCCACACAAACGCATCTCCCCCACACACACACGCACACACACACACACACGCACGCATCTCCCCCACACCGTATGTATTCTTTACAGCCGGATGATAACACAGGCCTAAAGACCGCACAGATAATAGCAGAGGCTTACTACACAGCAGGTATAAGACAAGGGAATAAGATAGAAACTTTTACGCGGGGTTTTATAACAACGGGTGAAGGCATCCTTGCATGACCCGCGGGAATGTGTGAAATAAAACTTTTTTCATCCATAAATTTCAACGGAGGATCGGGTATAATGAACCCCCCTTATAACAACGGGTGAAAGCGTCCTTGCATGACCCGCGCGAATGTGTGAAATAAAAACTTTTATTCATTCATAAATTTCAACGGAGGATCGGGTATAATGACCCCCGGCTCGATAAATAACCGTCCTAAAGGACCCAAGACCAGTTATTTCTCGACGCGGAGCTTCATTCGGCAGGATGTTTGGCAACGAGAGACGCGATCAGCGAGGACCGATCTATCCTGGTAAGTGCGCTATTTTTTGTGTATGTTGTTAGTACACGCGTAGTTTAGTTTCTTATTTTATTTTACGGCGATTTTCTATCTTTTTTTTAAAGTTGTAGCTGCAGAGTTAGCTGACATCAACCTCACACAATCAGAATTAGGTACTGTTTGACTCAGTTTTGTGTCAGACTTTGACGTCGACGCGTCGACGTCACAGTCTGTGACGCCGTCTCGTGTTCTCATTGGATTATGCCCGTCGCCGTTTGACGCCGTCTCGGGTTCTCATTGGGCAAGAGCCCGTCACGGACCGATGACGTCCAGCGCCCTCATTGGCTAAAAAAAAAACCCTCTGTTTACATTCTCACAGCCTGAGAGAGAGAGAGACGTTTTCTCACAATCTGAGAGAGATAAGGGGATGATGATTTAATTTTTTAAATAAGATATATATATTTTTTTGCCTTGTGCTTTTTTTTATAACGTTAAAACATTTTATTCAAATGTATGGAGCATGTACACGGTTTTTACTTGTATTTGAAAGAATAAAGTATTTCTTGTTTTTTTTTATTTCAACAGAACCTCAGCCTCTAATTTCAACGTGGTCTCCTGTGACACCGCCAGAATCCTCTCCTGTGACACCGCCAGAATCCTCTCCTGTGACACCGCCAGAATCCTCTCCTTCTTTACCCCATAACGGCCCGGTGGCTTCTCCATCGCCCGCTCCATTTTCTCCCCTGAGATTTTCCCTTATTGTGCCGTCATTTCCAGCAGCAGCGGCAGAAGCAGCACCAGCATCCCCCGATTTCATACCACCTACACTCGACAAAGTCATTCCTCCGGCCGGGAGATCCAGCGCCAACCAGGCCCAGGTCCAGGCCCAGGTCCAGGCCCCGACCCCGGCACCTGCTCCTGCCCCTGCCCCTGCTCCGGCCCCGGCCCCAGCCCCGGCCCCGGCCCCTACCCCCAATGAAGTAACCCCTCCGGCCAGGATTAATGCGAGATCCAGCGCCCCCCGGGCTCCGAGGAAAGCCTCCTCTTACATCAGACGGAGGCGGTCGATTCAGAGAGCCCAGCCAATGCTCGCCCAAACCCTCTTTCCCGGTAAGACTTATTTATTTTATTATTAATGAGGACCTTTTTTTCTACAATGTTTGGGAGTCTTTTTTTTTTGTTATACGTCCAAAATATCTTATTCCTGATTTCTGCGTCGACAGATGCGGAGAGGGGGATAAGGCGAAACGCCCAAAGGATCACAAGGGCCAGGCAGAGGAGTCCGAGGAGGCAAGCCCGGCGAGACAACATGGGCGAGTGCGTGGAAGAGGCTCTTCAAATGCTCTGTCGCGTAACCGAAGTCTTTTTCTCTACCTTTACATCCGTTTGTGACAAAATGTGATCTGATTTCTTGTGGGTGACATTTTTTAAAAAAAAATAAAGTATGGATAGAAAAGTAGATACCTCGCTACCCTCTTGTTTAGTCCCTGTTGAAATAGAAGAAGCTATAAAGCAACTTAATGTTATACCAGGTTCATTTTTAGATCAAATAGGTAACCCTTACATAGATGAAAACACGGGTAATAATTGTGACGATCCTTTACAGGCTATAGAAAATGCCCTTCAGATTCTTAATCGCAGCATCGATCCTTTACAAGCAATACAAAATGCCCTCCAAAGTCTAAATCAAACCCATGTATTTTCAGACCATCAAAATGAACTACCATCTCCCTCAGAGGGTACGCCCGTACAAAGCCCGGCGGTTCAAGAGGGTGGGGGTTTAGGGGAGAGATCGGACCAGCACAGCCCAGCGCAGACCACAGCGGCAGCCTCACACAGATCCTTTAACACAAGCTCAGCGGCTCTAGAGGGTGGGGGTTTAGGGGAGAGGTCGGACCAGCACAGCCCAGCGCAGACCACAACAACCTCGCACGGGCCCTTTAACACAGAGCGACTCAGGCGCACCCTCACAATCCCTCCCCTGGGAGAAGTGCCCGATATTGCAACATTTTACAGAGACATAGTGGGACAAGTTCAGGAATTGGCCGACGAAGCATGGTCAAAGGCTAACCGTAATGATGTGGTACAGCTTGAAGTGGTGGGTGAAAATATACGAGATCACGTCGCCGTTACCGCCGCCGACGACGGCGGAAACATTCTTCCCGCTTTTGAAAATTTGCTGGATCGTTTAGTGCAATCCAATGAGGAAATTGCCGCGGACCAGAACGTAGAATTGATCGTCCAGGTTGTCCAAAACCCTAGGGGTGGGGGGAAACGCAGGCTGGAGAAAACTTTAAACTGTGAAATCCTCAGTAAGAAACGACGTCAGTTGTACTTTGTTGAAAATAGGAGCGACCAGCTGTGCTTTGCCATCAACTTGGCTCACGTCATTGATCCTAACCTGACAGACGGCGAGAGCGAGAGAGTAGGGAGGGAGTTGCAGCGTCGCGCGGGCTTAGATTATCAAACCTCAGTCACTTTTACTGACATACGTAAATTCGAAGAGATTGTCGGACGCAAAATTGTGGTGTTGTACAGAACGGGTCTCGATCAACCTCTCTGTCATTTCGAGACCAACTTCTCAAAAGCTTCAAATCCCCTGTATTTGTTTTTACTAGATAACCACTACTACGGGATAAAAAATATCAAAGGCTTTCTAGGAACAACATTTTTCTGCAATTATTGCTACAAAGGTTTCAATTGTCCCTTTGTACATACCTGTAAAGGCTACTGCCAGGTCTGCAACGACCCCCACCTGCCCCACAGAAGAGCTCAGGCACCTAAAATGTTCAGACTGTAATAGGGTGTGCAGGTCGTCGTCCTGCCTCTCTAGACACAAAGAGGCTAAACCGGGAACCGCTTTTAGTTTATGCGACCTGGTCAAAAAATGCAAAAGTTGCGGGCTGTGCTACTACATCAGCATGCGCACCGGTAAAAATTTGCACCGCTGCAGTACATTAAAGTGCAAAGTCTGCGGAAGTAAATTAGAAGCCGACTCGCGCGAACATCGGTGCTACATCAAACCCCTCCCTCCACAAAAAGAGCATCCCGAGTTGGTTTTTTATGACTTTGAAACATTCGTCAACGAGAATGACGAGCACGTCCCCTTTCTGATATATGCCAAAACAGTGAAAGGTTTAGAGAAGGCGTTTTACGGTCTGGACTGTGTAAAATCCTTTCTCATGTACTTCAGAAGCAACAGATTTGCGAGAAATGTTTTTGTGGCCCATAATGCCAGAGGATTTGACAGCTATTTGGTCCTGAGAGGGCTGCTGAAGGAGGGTGTAGCGCCGCAGAACATTCTCATGGTGGGGAGTAAGATCCTGAGTCTTCAGGTCCCCCATTATCATCTAAAATTCATAGACTCCCTCTCTTTCCTAACCATGCGCCTTAGCGCTATGCCTAAAGCCCTAGGCTTCACCGATCAATCCAAGGGATATTTTCCTCACAAATTCAGCTCAGAAAACCACCTCGATTATGTAGGAGCATTTCCTTCACCCACACACTATGGTGTAGAACGCATGACGCAGCAAGAACAGAATGAGTTTTACAGCTGGTACAACGACGTCAGTCAGGGCACCTTTAACTTTAGAGAAGAAGCCGTACGTTACTGTAAAAATGACGTTGACATTCTTTCCGAGGGTTGCGCTATCTTCAGAAAGGAGTTTTTGGATGAGACGGGCGTCGATCCCTTTAGCTGTATCACCATCGCTTCAGCCTGCATGAAAGTGTTTCTAACCAATTTCCTGTCTCCTAATACCTTAGCCATACCCTGCCCGGACAACTACATGCGTCGGTGTAAGAGATTCTCAAACGCATCCATCCAGTGGTTAGAGTGGGTAATGTACAAGCAAAACATCTTTATTCAGCGTTAAACATCGGAGAGAAACAGCTGGGCCGTTATTTTGTCGACGGCTATGCCGAGATTGACGGGGCTAAATACGTCTGGGAATTTCACGGCTGCTTTTTCCACGGCTGCCCCCGGCATTTAAACCATGCCGACACGTGCCCTTTAAGAGGTGTGACGTACGGGGAACTTTACGCGGCGAGCGAGGAAAGGGTGCAGGCCTTAAAGTCTGAACACGGTGTTTCCGTCACAGTCTTATGGGAACACGAATGGGACGATCTTAAAACATCGTGCGAGGAGGTGAAACAGTTTCTCCGTGTTTCTAATCACCCCGAACCCCTCTCACCGTGTAGCGCTCTTTACGGAGGTAGAACGAGCGCGATCAAGCTTCGGCACACAGCCGGACCCGACGAAAGTGTGCACTACGTAGACGTCGTCTCTCTGTACCCTTTTGTTAACAGTACGTGTCCTTACCCCCTAGATCACCCCACCATCATCCACAAGGATTTCGGGGACCCCAGAGACTACTTTGGGCTCATCAGGGCCACGGTTTACCCACCTCGTGAGCTCTTTTTCCCCGTGTTACCCTACAAATGTTTGGGAGGTAAACTAGTGTTTCCCTTGTGCCGTAGACGCGCAGACGCAAATTGTCAAGAGGGTCCCTGCACTCACGACGACGAGGCTAGAGCCTTAACCGGGGTCTGGGTCACGGTCGAGTTTAACAAAGCGCTGGAGTTAGGGTACAGGGTGGGAAAAATCACAGAAGTGTGGCACTTTGATAAAAGTAGCGATACGGTGTTTGTAGACTACACGCACATATTTTTAAAAGGGAAGCAGGAAGCCTCGGGTTATCCCCCCGAGGCAACGGATCGGGAAAGCAGGGAAAAATACATCAGGGACTACCGTACCAACCAGGGGATCCAGTTAGATGTAAAAAAAATTGAGGTAAATTCCGCCAAAAGACAGGTAGCCAAACTGTGCCTCAACAGCTTCTGGGGAAAATTTGCACAGAGAGACAATCTGCTTCAGACCAGCGTCGTTGTCGAACCTGAAGATTTCTTCAGCTTTCTGTTTTCAGGTAAATATGAAGTGGGGTACTTTAACGTTCTCGACGACGAGAAAGCTCTGATTCAGTGGAGGTATCGCGGCATCCATCCTCCAGGTAAAACGAGTAATATTTTCATCGCCGCATTCACTACCGCATACGCCCGTCTGAAACTGTACAGCTACCTAGAAAAGTTGCAGGAGAGGGTTCTTTACATGGACACCGACAGCCTGATTTATGTGGTCAAGGAAGGTGAGACCCCCCTAGAGACGGGGAATTACCTGGGGGATTTGACGGACGAGCTGGGGGGCGATAGCATTCAAGAGTTTGTGTCTGCCGGTCCAAAGACTTACGCTTACCAGACCAGAATTCAGAAAAAGGTTGTAATGCGAGCCAAAGGCATCACTCAGACCAGGGAATGCAGCGAGAGGGTAAACTTTGACAGCCTCAGAGAGCTGGTGGGGGGCTACCTGCACGGCTCTAGAGAGGGCCTAATTGAGATCCCGCAGCATAACATTGGGCGTGATAAAAAGGGCATCACGCTGAAAAACAGGACATTTCTAAAAAGGTTCAGGGTGGTGTATGACAAGAGACGTCTCTTTGCCGACGGGACAACTCTGCCATTCGGCTATTAAAAAAAAAAATCTTTAGAGGGGTTGTCATGGAGGAAATTGATTTTGAGCCCAGGTTTATCTTTCCTTTCTCATGTCTGATTGTGGGTCCTAGCGGGTGCGGGAAAACCTATTTTGCAAAAAATGTATTGGAAAACTGTGAACATGTTATGGATGTTGTACCTGAAAATATTGTTTGGATTTATACCTCTTTTCAACCTATGTACAGCGAACTGCAAAAAATGAATAAAAAGATTAAATTTGGTGAAGGTCTGCCTGATTCTTTTGAAGATGAAAAGTTGTTTCCTTCTGATAAAACGCATTTAATCATTTTAGACGATGCAATTTTTCAAGCCTCTGACCATCCTGAAGTGGTTAAACTTTTTACTCAGTATAGACATCACAGAAACATGAGCGTTATGATGCTGACTCAAAATGTATTTCACCAGGGTAAATACAGCCGCACCATTAGTCTGAACAGCAATTATCTAGTCCTGTTCAAAAACCCACGAGATAAGTTACAAATAAAAAATATTGGCTCATCAGATTTTTCCGTCTCAAAAGGCATTCTTTTTAGAGAGTTTTGAAGATGCCACCAGAGACGCTCATGGGTATTTAATCGTTGACCTGACTCCTGGGTGTCCAGAACGATACAGACTGAGGGCGTGTGTACTTCCCCATGAGAGGTATACGGTTTACGTCCCCAAAACACACGCTTAGATCACCATGTCGGCGCGTATAAAAAGAAACGCCCCCTTACTTAAAGCTCTGTACCGGGCTTCACCCAAGAAACGTAAAGACATACTGCTTCGTAGCTCTCCTGACTTTATCCAGGCGCTGTGTGAGATTGCTCTGAATCTTTTAAAGGGAAACATCCCATTGTCACCCTCTCAATTCAAAAAACTGAAAAGGCAGAAAAAAGTAATCAGACTGCTGGCCAATAAGAAAACCAGTTTAAAACGTAAAAGGCTGGCTCTTAAGAAGCAGTCGGGCGGGTTTCTTTTACCTCTGCTTTCAGCGGCAGTCCCTTTTATCGGGAATCTTATAGGAGGATTAGTGAGAGGAAACTGACTTTTTTGAAAAAAAAAAAATGACCTTGAAGAGGGCGCAAAAGATGTATCTCGTCTCACCCCAGCAAATCAACAGGTTAACACAGCCGACCGCATCCATCAGAGAAACTGCAGAGGGGGATTTGGATGACAGGATGAGAGCCGTATTAAACGACCCGGGCTTAAATCCTTATGAAAGAATTAAAAAGTATGACGCTTTATTGCAAAGATATTTAACCTTTGCAAAGCAGGATCAGAATGAGCAGCGTCGAGTGACTTTGACTCTGCAGCGTGACCGGACGGGAGAGCGGGCTGATGAGAGCACCGGGGACGACGCCGCTGCCCCCGCTCAGGACGGTGTGCCATCCGGCGGGAGGGATGTTGAGGATACGGCCGATGAGATTCTGAAAAGTCTACCCCCGCGAGATCGCAAAAATGCAGACTATATCGTCAAGAAACTGTCCAAGAGCGACGGCGGATGGAATTCAAAGGGGGAATTTATTTATAGGGGGAATGCGGTGAAAGGGTCTCACATGATTTATTCAAATACCTTTCACTCCCTTATAAAAAATCCCACGCCTCACCGCCCGCAGGCTGGTTAAAGTTTCTCAATCGGTTGTCGGAGCTGAACATCCCTTTATCTTCAGTGAGTAACCCTCAGGCGCGTGATCAATATCGGCGACTCAAGACGGATACGGACGACGTACAAGACACGCCTTCTCGCGGTAAAAGAAAAAGGACGCCGGTATTATCCCCGCGCTGGATTACGCCGCGAGAAGAAAAAGAGGAGGAAACCCCAAAAAGCCGAGAGACTAGATTACAGAGAAGGAAAAAACAATTCACGCTCTCTCCGCAATGGGTTTCATCGTAAATAAATGTAACACGCACAACTTGTATTTTTTTTGTCTTTCATCAATAAAATTGTTTATTAATCATATTTTTTAAGCGTACAGTTGTTTTTCTTTCATGGAAAGGGGGTTACATCTCTGAAACATTTTTTTTTAAGGTTTAACAAATGGTAGGTAGCACATTACAAGTCAAAAAGCGAAAGCGCTTCAATACATAAAAGATGGCAAATAAATAAGCAAAGACGTTACAAATCAATATATAAAAGAAAGCAAAAACAGTACAAAGCCATATATAAAAGATAGCAAAAGCAGTACGAATCAATACATAAAAGATAGCAAAGAAAAAGATAGTAAAACACTTTAACAACGGACTACATATTGAAAACATTTATATATATATATATATATATATATATATATATATATATATATATATATATATATATATATATATATAAAAAGGTATCCAAAAAAAAAAAACACATAGAGTTACTTGCTACAACAGTCTTTAAATAGCTGGAAAGAGCAGTTCCCCTGTTTGGATGTTTTGGTAGGTTTCTTGATGCGGCCTTGATATTTCTTCACAAAGTTGTATACCGTCAGGTCATTTTTTATCACATCGGGGTCATACAGCTCCAATACTTGTTCAAAAGATAATCCGCAGGCCCGATGGCAGAGGTAATAAACGCAGTGATGACCGCAAACTGATGATAAGGGGTGTTGCAGTTGACCGCTGTGGTATTTGATGTTTTGAGAATATTTTTCCAGAAACTTTAATATGCTTCGGGGGTAATAAACAAACTTGGGCGGAAATCCATAAGAGTCAAAAAATGTGGCTTCCCCATCCTTTTCCAGCGTTAGAGCTAACCAATGTTCCCCGGGCATGTGGGCCGGATGTGTATTCACGATAAAAAATGCAGGGAGGCTGAAAGACCACGTTAATAAGGGCAGTTGATCAGAAGGCCACACTCCGCAAAATACATCTCCCAGCAGATTGTGCAAAAGGCTCTGCAGTTGGTGACTATCCATGTTCTTCTAGTAATAATCCACCAGCACTTGTCTTTTAGAGTCTATCTCCAGAATAGAATCATAGCAGGCATACACGATTAGAGTGGTGGTTTGTGGAAGGGGCGCTCTGAACCTCATTTCCAGTCTTAAATTACCGTTCGAGGCGGGAGAAAGTGCGTCGTTGTCATCGGCGGGATTAAGATTAAAAGCAAACAGGGAATACCCGTTGTTAAATCCTTCGCGATCGATGCTCAGGGGCAGATCTTTAAGATGTCTCCCGGTAGCCAGAAATACGTTGTAAAACTCTCTGACGGCCGAATCGTTGTTAAATTGTGGTTGGAAAGCTTTGGCGGGAATCTGTCTGCCGTCCTGACAGAGAGCTAAATATTCAATGTCGCCGTGGATGAAATTGAAGGGTGAAAGGTCCCTTCTTCCTGTAAAAGCCTCGTGATGCACCATACCCAAAACCACATACTTGGGCATAGAACCCAGAAACAGGTTTTCCTGGCTACATATCCTGGAGTGTTCGGGGATAGAAAAAGTCTTCACGTTGACCCTGGAGAGGGGGTACAAAGCATTTCCTTTCATTAAAGCGGTGGCGTGACCCAGTCTCACGGCCGGTGAGACGGATACTTTTTTCATAAAGAGAGAGGCCCCTAGTATTCTCAGGTGGAAAGTAGAGTCGCGGGCCCCAGTGAGGCAAAAGGCGTCGCCGGCCCTGGTCAGCTTAATTCTCAAGTCCACGGAATTCAGTATGAGTCTCTCGCAGAAAAATATGTCCCCGTGGAGAGGACCGAGAAGGTGTACCTCTCTGGACCGCCCCGTAAATTCGGCTCTCTTATTAAGACCGGCGTTTGGTCCGTTACCCGTCACTATAGAGTCTATCGCGCCGGGGGTGTCTTTGTAAAAAAGCCCGGCGCTGAATTGGCTCTTTAGGGTATCCTCTGAAAAGTTGAGAAGAGTCTCGATCATGGCGCGGTAAGGATGCGTGGCGCTGGACTGTGAAATCAATCTGTCTCCCAAAATAACATCGCATTGATCAAAAATTGTGTTCAGAGGATAATTGATGAGGCCTACAGCCGCATCGTTGGCCAGATCAGTACCGTCCGCGTTGGTAATTTTAACACGGAGGTGCAACAAGGTGTCGTTGAGGTCCAGATACTTTTCACCGTCTCCCGGAATGAAAAATTCAATGGGCCCGCCGTCGGTGATGGCTGCTACGGGAGAGATTTCTGTGTAGATTTTGTCCTCGATAGAAAGTTGTGTCATAGGCGCTGAGAATAAATCCAGCTCCGCCAGGGTACACTCCGGGGATTTTTGATGTAAGAGAGCCATGTTTTTTTTTTAAATATATCAGAGCTCCCGGCAGACTTCCTCTTCCCTCGCGAGCTTCTTCGTAGTGACTTCCTTCTTTTGACGCTCGAGCGTTTATTGGAGGTCGATGGAAGGCGCCGTCCTGGAGGCCGTCTCTGCGACCTACGTGACAAGACCATAATACCTCCGGATCCCTCTTGTTTCTGCTGGTTGGTCAATCGTCCTACAGCTTGGCTGAACATGTCCGAGGCGATGTTGCTGGCCGCTGATTTGAGATGGGGTTTAGCGACAGTGAGGCCTTTCTTCAGCAGAGGGGATACAAAACGGAACAGCTTTGAAAACAGAGAGCCGATACCGCGACCGTACATGACGGGGGCTCCGTAAAAACCCGGCAAATCCCCTCCTACTTGCCTCTCATAATATTGTACAAAACGATAAGGATCTTCTCTCAAGCCCGCCAGAGCCATTTTTTTTCTAGTTTGTGATGCGGCTTTTTTTTAAAAGATAAATTATTATTTGAAAAAAAAAAACGGAGCTACTCCTAACAGCGGTTAGTCACCTTCTCAGGTTGTTTTGACACTGAATGATGTTGACACGATGAAACGGGTTTTATAGGCTGTTTTTTTTTTTTTTTTTTTTTTTAAGCGACCGGTCTGAAGTGGAGCGTTATGATAGTTTTACCGTAGGTAAATTTTACAGGTATGTTTTCGTCAGATTTTATCAGGATCTGAATATTTTCAATGTGCTGCTTTGCCACGGGCAAATAATAAGCCGGATTAAAATGTTGCGTCACGACGTCTCCGAACGTACCCTCGACGTTGACCGTTCTTAAAAGCGGGGCATAAGCGTCCCCTACGAGCTGCGGTCGTATCACATCGCTGTAACAGTAAAGATGATAAAACCCTTAAATCTGCGGGGTAGGGCGCCATTTTTTTATCAAATTTGAACCATTCTCCGGGCTCGATACCCATAATGTAAGCCAAAGGTGCATCGAAACGAAGGTGAGTTTGACCTCCCGCCTGAAAGTCGAATCTCTTCTGAACGCTATTATAGACCAAGTAAACGTCGGAATTAATTTTTCTAAAGAATGCATCCAGCTCCGACCTGACCAGGGCCACGGAGTTGTAATAACCTCCTTGAACCCTCTGACGAGATATTTTACTCTCTGTGTCGGGTTCTTTGTGCTGCGGCCTCCAATCAAAGTAGGCCACGTCTTGAGGCAGGTTATACCAGCTATGCGGGTATGAAATCTTGGTCATGGCGACCTCCCCCGGTCCCTCTAAATCTATATGTTGCGCTAAATCCACGCGAAAATTGTCGCTGGTATTATCTTTGAAAACATTGAGGCTGGCGTTGGAGGGTAGGGTGATGTAAAACCCCTTATCCTTTGAACCGTACATGATTGAATGACGAGCTACGAGGGTGCGTCTCGGTGTTTTATACATTTTTTAAATCCGAAGCCTTCACCCAGCTGTTGAATTTCTCGGGCCAATTCTTCAAGCGTACAAGGACTTGTTTTTCACCCCTGACGGTGCGTCGCCCCAGAATCTCCTCTACATGAAATACTTTGTCTCGAGTTAATTTTACCTTTTGCAGCTCCTGCTCGTAGAATGATCCCTGTATGGGCTCACCATCATAATCTTTTAGTTTATACACGGGAGGAATGCGAGGAATACAATCAGACACCGTAAACACTTCGTCGGTAAAACTCTGTTCATATTTTTTATCAAACACCCCCCTCAACTTGGATATCCTGACAAGATCCCCTTTTTTAAGCGTCATGTTTTGATTCCCCTTCTGAGATTTACCATACAGGTTTTCAAACACTTGCGAAGCAGTTTCTTTAGTCACTTGCATAGGGGTCATTTTAATACTGCTGTGATAACCGTGATTATAGCTTTTTACCAAGTCTTGCAGGACATCTAGGTATCTCAAAGTGTTGTTCGCCGTAAAATATCTCCACATTCTACTTTTTAAAGTCCCGTTAAATCTTTCGATCACAGAGGCTTTGAGATCACTGGCTGTGGAAAAATGTATGATACTGTATTTTTTCATCAAGGCCTCAAAACTCTTATTAAAAAATTCTTTACCGGCATCCGTCTGTAGCTTTGCGGGCGTCTGACTCTCCTCAAACACCGATTCAAAGGCCTCTACCACACAGGCCGCAGTTTTTCTCTTTAAAGCTCTTACATATGCCCTCTTGGAAAATACATCTATGACCGTTAATAAATAATTATAGCCATCATTATGCTCGGCTAAAGCCTGCATATCACACAGGTCGGCTTGGAATTGGTTTAAAGGTCGCGGGACAAAAACTCTGTTTCTAGCAAAATGTATTCTGGCGGGTTTGTGCAAAGTGTACGCGTCCTGCTCGGATAAAAAATCTTTAACATCCTCGAGCATGACCGCCTCTCCCGTTTCGCCCTGCACACCCTGACGGAGTCTTTCTACGCCCCCGAAGCTGCCCGGATGGGCGGGGTTGTAATACACCTTTTTCATGAAGTGTTTCACAGACATGCTGAAAGCCGAATGAAGAAAAAAGACTAAACAGAGGATCTTTATACTTTTTTTATTGAACATCGGCGGGGTTTGTAACAAGATAGAAAAAACAAGCATTTGCGAGAGAATTAAACAACTAACATTTCATCGTTACACAAGTTTGAGAGAATTAAACAACTAACATTTGTACAGCAAAACAAAACTAACATTTTCATTACCCAAGTTTTAAGAGAATAAAACAAAACTAACATTTTCATTACCCAAGTTTGAGAGAATTAACCAACTAACATTTTCATTACCCGAGTTTGTACAGCAAAACAAAAAACTAACATTTTGTACAGCAAAACAAAACTAACATTTCATCGTTACCCAAGTTTTAAGAGAATTAAAAAACTAACATTTTGTACAGCAAAACAAAACTAACATTTCATCGTTACCCAAGTTTGAGAGAATTAAAAAACAAACATTTTGTACAGCAAAACAAAACTAACATTTCATCGTTACCCAAGTTTGAGAGAATTAAAAAACAAACATTTTGTACAGCAAAACAAAACTAACATTTCATCATTACCCAGGTTTGAGACAATACAGGAAAATCTAGAGTATTGTAGATGACCTTGTGTAATTTGTCGAGCTCGGCCGAGATATTTACAGTTTGCTTGTTTTGCAAAAGTTTGGCGGCAACATCAATGAACAAAGCATAAAAACTGAGCAGATGATGAGGTTCGACGTTTTTTTTTGCCATTTCTTTTAAAATGCCTTCGAAGGTGTCTGACAACCCAGATTTACACATTGCTACGGTGGATTTTACCATGTTGCCCCACACCCCTGCAAAGATAGTCCGGATTTTATCGAGCAAGTTTTCCGGTATTTCGTCCGCTGTATTTTCCATGTTTTTGCAAGTCCAAACTCTGTTCTCGATAGCTTTTCCGAGAAGCTTAATCAACTCCCGGGTGACAAAAGACTTCTCTCGATGCATTGAAAGATATGATGCAAGTTTAGTCCAAATGTGTCCCATCGCCTTTATATTTTTTTTGGGGGGTATAAAGATTTGTTAAGAAAGTGTTAAACCCTCGGTTTAGGAGCTATCCCACAATTCAGACGCTTTGTCCAGTAGTTCAATATTCAGCCTGTTGTCCGCAGCCAGTTCACCGTACATGAAGCCGATGGGTTCGTAGATGCAACACGCCGTTTTCAGCTCATGCAAAAGGGTCTCGGCTATAGTTATAGTTAAGTTTGGGGTGTGGAGTCTCTTCATCAGCCGAGGAAAGTTGTTAACGTAAAAGTCTTCTTCGAGTACTTCCAAACACCAGTGCTGTATCTGGCTGGGGTGGTTGACTCGACACCCGTAGCAGGTCTCTTCTCTGTACTTGGCCAGAGTGATTTCGAGCAGGTGGTACACGACGGCTTTTATCGCTTTCAGAGCAGTGTCCGACACCCAACCATCAACCCCGTCCTCGTCCTTCTCCTCCTCATTTGTATCTCCTGGCGCGGGGGAGTTGGGTGGGGTCGGATAGAGAGAGGGAACCTCCTCCTCCGAGGGTGGGGTCAGATTGGGAGGGGGAACCTTCGAATCCTCCTCCTCCTCCGAGACCCGGGCTGAATCAGCGGGCCCCTTAGGGGCGGGTGGGTCGAGGGGTCTGTCTACCTCTGAATGCTCGGGCGGCGGGTTGAGTGCTCTGAGGAAGGGTAGAAGAGAAGGCGGTCCGAGGAGGGTGGTGGTCATGCGTCTGGGCTCTCTGGTCTTCCTCTTGAGAGTACTCATGGTTCCTTCGGCTTATTTCCTTAACCCCGGAGTGATGCCCGGGCTGGTAAAGATGTCTTTTTATAGCGACTTGTTTCTACGGGGACCGTTGTGGGAGGGGCCGTGGGTGTGGTCTAGAATGAGAGAGGTTTTTTAACCACTATAGCTTCGTCCCAGTTTCGACAGCTGCGAAAGAGAAAGTCAATTTTTTCAGAAATTTGTTCCACCTTTTCTTTCCAAGCGTTCAAAGGAATGGTCAACAGCGTGCGAAATACTCCGCAGTCAGAGTTGAAATGATCCAGGACAAAAAATTCTGTGGGCCCGCTACTCCTACCCTCTGCAGAGGTTCGATGACTAGCGCGGAAAAACCAACGAGCCGCGCCCGAGGCTTTGGTGAGCCAAACGGCCATAAACGTCATTTTTTTAACCAGTTGCTCTCTGGGGTAAGGATTCACCGTTTGCGTAGGAATCTCTTCTTCGTGCTCCGCCAGATTCTTTGGGTTCACTGTCCTCAGAACCCCCCAGTCGTTGGAGGACAGGACTGCCATGTCTGTGGTGGGTGACCGGACTTCCCCTTCATCCTTTTGGTAGAAACATAATTCTCCGGTCTCGTACTTGAAAATGTACCCCCAACAGCCTCGCACTCCATAGGGTTCCAAAGACCATTCCTCCCATAAAGAATTGGAAGGAGGGGTCTGGGTTCGGCGGAGATGCACTACATATTTCCTAGAGCCGTTGGTGCCAGACTCTGGGTCTTCTATAATGGTGACGGCGGTCTCTGCAATGATCCTTGTCCCGCAAGCGCTCGGTGGATCGCACATGATGAAATTAGAGGCCGAGGTTCTGTTGAAATAAAAAAAAAAACAAGAAATACTTTATTCTTTCAAATACAAGTAAAAACCGTGTACATGTTCCATACCTTTGAATAAAATGTTTTAACGTTATAAAAAAGCACAAGGCAAAAAAAAAATATATCTTATTTAAAAAATTAAATCATCATCCCCTTATCTCTCTCAGATTGTGAGAAAACGTCTCTCTCTCTCTCAGGCTGTGAGAATGTAAACAGAGGGATTTTTTTTAGCCAATGAGGGCGCTGGACGTCATCGGTCCGTGACGGGCTCTTGCCCAATGAGAACCCGAGACGGCGTCAAACGGCGACGGGCATAATCCAATGAGAACGCGAGACGGCGTCACAGACTGTGACGTCGACGCGGGCCTCCGGGGACCGAGGAAGCCCCGCGTTCATTCAAACGCCGGCCGCCGCTCCGTGAGGAGGACGAGCGCTCCCCTGCTCAAAAACTACGAGGTTTGTGTTTAAAAAAAAAAAACAAAAAAAAAACTTTGAAATAAATGTTTGCCTTACCTACGACGGCCTGCGTGGTGACGGTTTTCTTCGCCCAGGGTCCCGGTCGGGTTGTGGGATCGGAGATTCCTCGAGCGGCGCCTGGAGATCCGTCTACCCCGGGATGGCCCCCTTCCACCGGGCCGGCTGCTGCGAGACGTCCCGCCGTCCCCACGCCTCCTTCTCTCGGGCTACAAGGACCGATGCCGCCGATGGGGCCGCCTCCTGCCGAATGAAGCTCCGCGTCGAGAAATAACTGGTCTTGGGTCCTTTAGGACGGTTATTTATCGAGCCGGGGGTTCATTATACCCGATCCTCCGTTGAAATTTATGAATGAATAAAAGTTTTTATTTCACACATTCGCGCGGGTCATGCAAGGACGCTTTCACCCGTTGTTATAAGGGGGGTTCATTATACCCGATCCTCCGTTGAAATTTATGGATGAAAAAAGTTTTATTTCACACATTCCCGCGGGTCATGCAAGGATGCCTTCACCCGTTGTTATAAAACCCCGCGTAAAAGTTTCTATCTTATTCCCTTGTCTTATACCTGCTGTGTAGTAAGCCTCTGCTATTATCTGTGCGGTCTTTAGGCCTGTGTTATCATCCGGCTATAAAGAATACATACGGTGTGGGGGAGATGCGTGCGTGTGTGTGTGTGTGTGTGCGTGTGTGTGTGTGTGTGTGTGTGTGTGTGTGTGGGGGAGATGCGTTTGTGTGGGGGAGATGTGGGGGTGTACGTGTGTGTGTGTGTGTGTGTGTGTGCCTGTGTGCGCGGGGTCAGTGAGTTCTCATATCGTAGCCTATAGGCCTCTGTCATTGTTTGGCTATAAAGAATGCATACGGCTCATTTACATAGTGCGGGAGATGTGTTTGGGGGGGGGAGGAAGGGGGCGGAGGAAGGGGGCGTGGAGACCTGTCAAAAGTGCAGTCAAGCGTGACGTGAGTGAAGGTGTCTAGATCCTCTCTCTCACAGACACCTGTCCCTGAAGATTTAAACGGAGGATAATTTCCCTGCAGGCAATAAACATGATCAGCCTATTCCATCCCTTGCACTGTCATCCAATATACTGATTTAATGTCAGTCAAATGGGACTTCTTCAATATGCTAATATGCTTTACAGCATTGATAAAATAACTTTGTCTCTACAGGGAATGTACAATGCAATGTGTTTCCAACAGGTTGTTTTATTGGTCAACATGTTTACATGATCCAGCATGAACTGAAAACTCACGTCCACGCCTTCTTTGCTGTTAGCCTCTTCCCCGTAAAGAGGCTGTCATTCTCAATTCTGAGCTCAATGAGCCTCTCAGTGACTTCATCAGTCCCTAAAAAGAAGAACATTTTCTTGTTTTTGCAGAGGATATCATAGTAAGGATATTATAGGGCATGAAGTCATCAAACTTGTTATTTTTACTCAGTGTGAGCGTGTCTGTATGCTAAATGACCGATATTTTGGTGTTTTCATTAACAATTTCATAGTGCAGCCATGCAGGCGTGTAACTGATTTCTCACAAGTCTTCACACTCTTCGACACAACTTCATGGAGTGCCAAACAAATCAGTACAATTCGCTACTTTCTCTCCTTTTTTTAGCTTGGTTGGATCAGGAACTGCAAACGTCATAAAACATGCTTTTCGTTAATGTGCATTATAATCTGGCTGCCCTATGTGTCAATGAGCATCTCTGTCACGTACTGACTTCTTAAAATTTATATTGTCCATGTTTGCTGTTTGTAAATGTATGTATGGTCTGAGTAGACTGCAAAAACTGAATTGCCCTTTGGGATAAATAAAGTTCTCTAATCTAATCTAATCTAAAATGTGTTTTCCTTAACAGACCTGTCTACTGTAGCAGCCTTACAGTTACAGACATAAACACAAACAACACAGATAAATCATGACAGACAACAGATGTCAAACCTGGAAAGAACTGCCCCATGATAGTGTTCAATATTTTCTGTGATATCAATATGTCCATCTTAAAATTCTTTTAAAATGATGAGTCAAATATGTCTTTGCACAGTGAAGAAAATCAAACAACAGAGATATAAGAGACACTACTGAAATTAAGTAACTGCTCACATTTTGAGGGAACATTAGGCCTACACATCGGCTGCTTTGTGGTGTTTACATTTCACACATGTGGGCAGCTGATACTTTATAGCCGGCTGCGGATACGTCACAAGGGGGCGTGTCTGTCAGTGAAAAGACTTCCGCGAAGCCCGCACTTGTGTTTCCTTGGTTATCCCTCCTCCGATCAGTCTCCTCGCTCCTCTCTCCTCTCTCCTCCTAGCGCATTTTGCACTTTGGGACGTCCTTCAATATGGTTGCTCAGAAAGTACTTCCGGTGTCACGGAGGAGAGAGGAGACTGCATTTTAGCGTATTGAGACGCCCACTATGATGGTGACTGTGTTGTGATGTAGCCTGATCTTTGTTGATTGGCTGGATGAAGTCACATGATTCTGCCCCTTCTAAAAGAGACGTGGTGGTGACATTTTTAAAGCATGTGGAAGTTACCATATATGGTTCCTTGCCCGATAAAGGGTTAAAAATCCTTAAAAGAATTCCTGGATCTGGATTTTGATCACCACCAAAATCTGAGGACTGCTTTCTTGTGCCATGACCAGCGTTCCTTGAAAATGTCTTTCAAATTCATTCATTACTTTTTGAGTCAATCCTGTTCAGAATCCAACAAAAAAACAAAGAAGCAAACAAATGCCGGCAAAAACATAACCTTCTTGGCAGAGGTAATAAAGTCCAGGTTTTGAAATGCCACAAGTCTCTCCTAGATCAGCATTACAGGCAGGGGTGCTGCCAGGGATATAAGGCCACTTGAAAAGAAATCTTACTGGGCCTCCACTAGCCGGCCGTAGGGTCGGCGGAAAATTTTGATACTGTTTTACAAAAAAAATGCATTTTAATGATATTTTTGACTATCATTCCTATATTTGTGAAAAGAACAACATGACAGTTATTTGGTAGGGGAAACACTGAAAATATAATGAAATTCATTTAGATTCAATTAATTCCTGAAAGACTGATATATTCCAAAAACCCATCTCTTTCTTTATATACTTGAACATAAAATTCTCTTTAGAATAATAATAATTAACTTAAATACAAACTAACCTCTTCAATTAAAATGAATTGCAATTATAATCTGTGGAGAAAACACCATCAAAAACAAAATGGCCAATTGCCTTTTATGATATATTGTAGTTTGACCATGTAGTTCCACATGCAGGTTTAATTTATCTCCGAAACTGTAGGCTCACAGGTGATGGTATTAGATTTGTGGTAAGATTTGTGGTATAAGATACATATATGAGGCTATGTGGTTGTTGCTATTTAATCTTCTGATTTCCGGAAAATGTAAACATTTCTCTGATTGGATTGAGAGCAGTCACCCAGTCTGCACCACAAATGTTCTCTGTTCCTTCTGCAGAGTCCCAAACTACTGGCCAAACAGATAGCTGATGCTTTTTAAATCATTAAAATTGTTCTGAAATAAATATAGACTATATTTTTTTTTCTTATTTGAGAACGATTTTTTATTCTTTGATTTTTTTTTTCTCCATAATAATCGATTAATTTAACACACAGCTGCTCACCTTCTTCCTCAGATCGTACCTGGGCTTGTTCAGGTGGGGCAGGAGGGACTGACAGACAGCTGCTGCTCTTCTTGACGTGTCCGTGGGGGGAAACTGATTGACTATGGGCATAGCAGCTTGCTAAACATTTGTCTGCATTGATTATTTAACCAAAACAACAGTGAAATGTCCAGTTTTCTAGTTCACAAACTATGGACAAAGTTAGGAATAGACAACAGGCTGAGGCTCCAGAACTTTCCATCACACGAACCACTAACATACCCACCTTGCCTATGGAGGAACAGGGTGACATACTGTCGACCCCTTGCTTCCTTCTCCTGTCTGAGACTTTTTCCTTTTTGTTTCTTTCTCCGAGATTTTTGAGGCACCCTTCCGTCTCTGCCTCTGTTCCTCCACTCGCTGTCTGTGAAAAGTTAGCGCTCTGCAGGCTGTCGGAGCAGGCGGACTGAACCATTTTACGTAAATGGGGGTTTATTACTGAGTGCAATAATTTTTGTCAGTATTATAATTGTATTCGGGGCCCCTCTGGGCCCTCATGGGCCCCTAGAATCCTTCTCCTTTTCCTCCCCTTTTCGGCGCCCCTGATTACAGGATCAAAATGACAATATTAAGAGCCTTTCTGAACACATGATGAAGGAAGTACTGTCCTGAGGCTCTGAGAACATTGAGAACTCTTTAATAAAGCCATTAAATTGTGGTGTGGGTCATCAGACACCAGACTGACTCTTCTTATAAACCCCTGCAAAGATTAACTGGTAACCGAACCAAATGGAAATGCTCAGCTGAGTCCCTCTGACTGTCATGAAGTTCTTTTATTTGATCTCAGTTTTGACTAAAACCTACCATATGTTTTATTGATATTTTAATGTAAAAGCATCAACCTGTTGATGAGCTGTAAGCATACAGTAGCTTGACTTTTGTTCATGTAAATGTACAGATTTTTATTTGTATTATTGAGCTTTATTTTGTAACATTTGGTGAATATGCACATTTACTACTTCTGTTTCTTTTGTAACATTTGCCCCCAAGATGACTGATGATCATATATTTTAGGGTCACCAGCAGATTAAAGACCAAAACCTACCTTGAAACATGATTTATTTGACATTTCAAGTCTTCTGCCTGAAAAAGTTTACTTGAGCCCTGTAAGAGAAATGAAAGTGATGACCTCAAAACTGACACTCTTATAAAGAAAGAATTCATGAGTCACAAGAAGCAGACTGGTAAAAGTAACAGAATGACCGATGTTAAGAAGAGCAAACATCTGACTCCTCTTTCATGACTCTTTCACCCACAGGGCTTGTACTATCTTTGGTTGAATCTTAAAACCATTAAATTACAATTTTATGGACCATCACACTGTTTAATAAGAGGAGCTTAAGTCCTACTCGAGCACAAATCCCCAAAACACAGCAGTACAAGAAGTAATTCAATACATAGAGGTTCAGAAGTGCATTATTGGTGTTATCATGGAGTAAAGTGCATCTAAAAGTCCACCCTTAAACAGAGTGAAAGTGGCAGAGGGTCACGACCTCCTGCAGTTATCGTGACGAAACACATGATGTCCAGAGACTAATCCAACAGGAAGTAGAGATGAGTGTTAATCACAGCTCCCCTGATTAAGCACAGCTTACACACGCATACACATGGATGTGGTTATGTCATATTTATATGTTCTGTTTAACATAATTAGGAGGAACAGCATAATTTACCCACCAAGGTTTTCCATGGCTTTTCAAGTCTTTCCAATCCTTAAAGTTTTAAGGTAAGGAACATGTACATTGCAATGTCATGAAAGGTCTTAGAGCTCAAGGCAAAATTATTGACTTAGTGTTTCCATTGTAATAGCAATAAATAAATGAAATATTCTGCACATGCATTAAAACAACTTTAATTATTTTTTACTTAAAACTGACCTCCAAATTGTTCAAAAACTCTGAAATCAAACTGAAGCTGCAGTCAAACCAACACATCAAGATTTTGCATTTGGAAATGGTTTACTTTACAAGTGTGCCCTAAACTTGCTGTGCAGCTGGCTCCACCTAATGCCGGGGTGAAACTACATGATTTATGCACAATGACGGCCCGACCGAACAGTCATAGGGTTTAGGACCCATCAGCCACAACAATCGGTCATTCTGTCTCGTGCTGTGTGTCATAATGACAAACAACAGACCAGTCTTAATCCAATTTTCTAACATGATTGATGTATCAGTGATTTTTTTAAGACATACATTTTGACCCCCTAGAGAAAATGACAACTTCCTGTTACTCTATTGGCCAATCAAATGCACCCAAGGTCTTATTCTCCTGTTTGATGGTGTCCATTCAGGAGCAGCAGCCTTCCGCCTTGGCCCTTTTTTGGTCTGGATGGCTTGCACATCTACAATTAACTGAACTCTGGTTTAATTGGAAACAAACTGAAACCCTTGTTTTTTGGCAGACCCGAGTTTGGTTGTTTAGTCTACACCAGACTTTGATTAGTCTGCACCAGAGTGGGGGCTGTGCTTAAGGCCGTCTGACCAATAGTAACCAGTTTTCAAAACAAAAAATCCTCAATAAATCCAAAATAAAAAAGAGGCTCCAAAAAAAAGAAAAAAATGTTTTGAACTTCCAAATAGGCCTCCAGTTTTGGCCTCCAAGGTTCTGAGAATCCAGCACGGAACTGGATCCAGAGCCAGAACCATGCCAGTGTGACACATAGCCTGAGAATTAGTGCCAAAAGAGGCTAAAAGGGACAAAGACTGCATCCACAGCCCCAAGGTCGGCCTGACAAAGACTGGTTTAAAATAAAACAAAACAATGTGAAAATGTTCACCCATGCGCAGCTGAACGTTACACAACCAAAATCCCTGAAGTTTAGACTCATGTAACGATAAAAAAACATAATATAGTCCACTTTCTGCACATGCAATCATTTTAACCACAGCTGACCAACCAAAGCCAACAGGACTGCTATCTCATAAATCCCAGCAGCACCACTAGGGGTTAAAAGTCAGGTCATCTTTTCCTCTGCTTTAAATGCAGACATAATCCAGGGGTCATAATCTAGCAGAGAGGTGGCAGAGTGATCTGTTAATCCTTTACATCATCATCAGGGAAGTCCCCGCTGTCTCCACCACCCCACCCCCACCCTGGATTGAACACATCCGCTTTGAGCTTTACGATGAATCTCACTACACTGATGATGGAGAGGATAGCTGAAGATGGTGAGGGTAACAGCGTGTGGAGAGGATAGACAGATCAGGTGGAAGTGGGCGGGCTTAACATCAGATCCATTTAAAATCAGACGGGTGGATTACAAGGCTGTTTCATTCATAAAGCGGTTTGCACGTCACAGTAATATCCTCCCTGGCACTGGTCTCTGTGAAATCCTCCCAAATGTGACGTCAAAGAGTCTGAGCTGTAAGGACAGATCTATTCAATGATGAAGGCAATGAGACGAAAGGGTATTTTAGTTATTTTTATAATACTAAAAACCCCAATGAAGTTGTAAAATATAAATTAAATATTTTTTTTATTTATACCCAATTGCATGCACTACAAGACAAGGTTATAACGTTAACTAAGAAAATGTATTGTTTTCTGTAGTTATAACTCATTTTGAATCTGATGCCTGCAACATATTCCAAAACAGGTGGGACAGGGACAACAAAAGACCGGAAAAGTTGAGGAATGCTCTAAAAAACACCTGTTTGGAACATTCCACAGGTGAACAGGTTAAAGCTGCACTATGTAAGATTCCGGCTTTCAGCTCTCTAGTGGTCTCTATGGACGTTGAGTGTAACATGTTGAGTGTCTTCTTCTTCTTCTTTTAATTTCCGGCAGACCAGACATAGCTAAGGCGTATTGCTGCCCTCCACAGGACTAGAGCTGATTAGTCAGTGCATACGTGTAGCTTTCACCTCGACTTCTGTCTTTTAAACAAGTCGGGAAGGAGGGGGATGCGACGTATGCCGTAAAGCAGTCAAAGCAGTAAAAATTTGTAGTTTTTTAGTGTGGAAGTGTTCCTACCATCCACCTCGAAGTCACATAGCGCCAGTTAAGGTGATACAGACCCCCTCAGACCATGACAGAGGTGTCATTCAACCCGTTGTAAGGTGATGTACCATCACAATGACTCTAGAATAAGTATACTAAGGTGGAAAAACTATATAGTGCCGCTTTAAGTGGAAACAGGTGAGTGTCATGATTGGGTATTAAAGGACTGGGCAACTCAATTCTTCACAAGCAAGGATAGTGCAAAACAACACTTTGTGAACAACTGCATGAGCAAATAGTTCAACAGTCTAAAAACGATGTTTCTCAACATACAATTGCAAGAATTTAAGAAATCCATCTTCAACAGCCCATAATATCATCAAAAGATTCAGAGATCCAGAGAAATCTCTGGACAAGGCCAAAAACTATCACTGAATGCCCATGACTTCTCATCCCTCAGGCAGCACTGCATTAAAACCCAACATCATTTTGTAAAGGATATTACCACATGGGCTCAGAAAACCTTTGAAAACAACTATTAGTTAACACAGTTTGTCGCTACATCTACAAGTGTAAGCTAAAACTCTACCGTGCAAAGCCAAAGCCATACATCAACAACACCCAGAAACACCACAGGTGTCTCTGGGCCCTAGTGGAATAGAAGAGTGTGCTATGGTCTGATGAGTCCACATTTCAAATTGTTTTTGGAAACCATGGACGTTGTGTCCTCTGAAGAGGAAAAGGACCATCCAGACTGTTATCAGAGCAAAGTTAAAAAACCAGCATCTGTGATGGTATGGGGGGGTGTTAGTGCCCATGGCATGGGTAACTTGCACATCTGTGAAGGCAACATTAATGCTGAAATTAAAGACAAGTTTTAGAGAAACATATACTGCCACCCGAATGATGTCTTTATCAGGGACGTCCCTGATTATTTCAGAAAGACAATGAACACACATTCTGCATGTATTACAACAGTGTGGCTTCATAGTAAAAGAGTGCAGGTACTACACTGACCTGCTGCAGTGCAGAACTGTCTCCCACTGAGAATGTGTGGAGAATTCTGAAGTACAAAATACAACAAATAAGACCCTAGACTGTTGAGCAACTGAAGCTGCACATCAAGCAGTACTGGAAAAAATTCCACCTACAAAGTAGTCCTGGGCGATATCTCAGGATTTGAATTTATATCGATATATGTCTATATGCAATAAAACACGGGACAGTGTCATTTATATTGATACAGTTCATTTTGCGTTAAAATAGCAAAATATTTCTTCCCATGGGATGCAAGTTCACACCTATTTCTCCTCTTCTCTCCCTGCATCCATGTCTCACACACACAGCCTCTGGGCTCTCTTGCTCTGTGACCTGACCTCCCTCCTCCCCCTTTACTCCAGAGTGGCCAACTTTTGAATGAATTTTCAATCCCTCTTGGCGACTTTTTTGTCAAGAGCGACTAGCGAAAATCGAGCTACTTTTTCTGGTGAAAATGGGGACTTTTCTGGCACTTTGGAGACTCATGAAAGCACCATTGAGATGCACTTAAGTCTCTGTTTACATACTTTATTATTTGAAGAACTGTCAACCTCAGTGAAAAAGTCTGTTTACTGTTACTCAGAATCAGAAATACCTTATTCATCCCTAGGGGGAAATTTGGTTGTTTCAGTTGCTCTTATACACAGAATAGCAGTATAAATACCAAAAAGACATTGAATTAGATAGGAGACATTGAAATAGATAAGAGCATAAAAATTAAGTAAGAAAATAGAAGAGCAGGTAGCAACATGCAGAATCTTTAAGCTATACTTCAACTTCCTCATGAAGGAGAAAAATAAATGAAGTGAGACTATGAACAAGGCCAAGGAATTTACACTATTAACATTACCAATATTTACAATATGAATTTAAACATGACAGCTCTGTGTGACAGACCACATTTGACTGGGTATGGCACTGGATATTATGTTCAATTTTATGCATCAAAACGCCATCTTAAGGCCAAGGCAACATATTATGATATGGGCTAAAAATATGGAGATATTAATAAAATGCCTATAGCTCTACCACAAAGCTTCAACAATTACAGCAAAACCGTGCTGTCTGCGTTCAAACATACAGCTCTCTTGAGTATTAAATGGATAATTTTAGGGGTTTTCAAGTGCAAACTGGGGTTTTACTGTGTTTGATGACACCAAAATAAAGTCAGCAGTGAGCTGAAGGCACTGATTCGTCTACAAAAGGTGCAATAATCATCATTAATTTAACATTAGTCAAAAAAAAAAAGATAAAATTGCAGTTAAAACATGTTATTTAATACTTTTCCATTACAATCAAGGTCCAGACAAACACATGGTACAAAGTAAGTAAAACCGATTTAACATATCCCACAAAGCCTTCTTTAGCGAACAGCCCCTGCATTGAATAAAAAGGACAAAACGGGTATTTTCTAAGCTGTTCAGGCTGTCACTTTTTATTAAATGTGGTATTTTTGAATAACTACAAAGGCCGGGAACTCCACAAAAGCAAATGATTACATAACAAGTCTTACCCTTCGTAATAACAGGCTTCTTTGAAAAGTGTGATGTGGTTAGACCGGCTGATTAGAAAGTCTTATTGATTTATAGCAGGACACTTCATCTTCTTTTAAGCTAAGTAAATATTACAATGGCACCATTTGAGGGACACTTTTGGTTTGAGGGAAAAGTTGTAGAGGGTAAAAAGAAACTCCTTGTTGATCGGGGATTCCCAACTAAATATAACACATTTACTGACTTATCAAGACCTTGGGTGACAATGAGGTTAAAACGAAATCATTGATATTTATTGCATCACGTTTACTAAATAAATTAGTGTATTAAAAGATTTTACTTAAAATCTTACCTTTTGCATCTTGCAAATTGACAGCCTTACTGGAGAAGACTTTTTCCTTATTAAAGTAAACATGAGGAAACATCATGCATCTGCCATGCCACCATGTGATGAAGCCAGCAGCAATATAAAGCCAAAGTAATTTTTGGTTGTCTTACCAAAGGGGATAACCTCATGAGAGACTTGATCAGGTGATCCTTCAGCCAGAGCGGATATTTGTGCAAACTTTGAAGATAATCGCTCCAAGTATCCCCGAAATATTGTGCTCACATGGAAGGGTGCACGAGACTAAATGACCTTTGACCTTAATCCTATGAGACTCAATATGGTCAACTTTAAGTCAGAGTGAACATTTCTGCAGGTATAAGGAAAATTATTTTTTTTAATTTATTGTTTAATATGTTAGGCACAGATACAATATACAAAGGCAAACTGAAAATGTTCAGTCAAAGCTCTTGCCATAATGTTTGGACCATAGATGGGCTTTTATGAGAAAATCTTAAAATCCTACTTGAGGTATCATGGTCACAAGCTTGGTAAGAAGCCTATTGACCTTTGACTGATAACATCCCAAATCTAAACCAAGGAAGGGCAACTTTGATAACCTAGAGGGCCACATACAGCTTTTTTCTCACTGCCGAGGGCCACATTTAACAAATTATCAGACACCCTCAATGGGAAAAATGATAAATATACAAAAACAGCAAATATAAAACAGTTTACCTACATTGATATTCTTTGATTCAAGCACAAATAATTACACATAATTGACTCAGAATTAAAGTTATTTTCAAATGCTATAAAACAATCAGTGTTAACCATTTTCTGAGGTAGAATAAATTTACCTGTACATTTTTCCCAAATACACTACCAACCCCAGATTATTGTATTCTATTACGGCATTAAAAGACAATCAGAGGAACAATTATGTAAAAGTAAATTCTTCAATTACATATCTTACGTAATGCATCATGTCATGTTGTCTCAAGTTTTCAATTGTTGATGTTTGGAAAGGACTTCTGGGCCGCACTGGGCAATATGGAGGGACGCATGTGGCCCCATAGGTGCAGCAAAACTTTGACTCTGTGGTGGCATCAGCCATCTTTTATGGAGTGGTCTGCTGGGGCAGCAGCATCTCAGCTGCAGACAGGAACAGACTGGACAGACTGATCAGGAAGGCCAGCTCAGTGGACTCAGTGCGGGAGGTGGAGAGAGGAGGATGCTGGTGAAGCTAGCTTCCATGTTGGAGAAGGACTCCCACCCCCTGCAGGACACTCTGACAGCTCTGTGCAGCTCCTTCAGTGACAGGCAGCGTCACCCAAGTATGTGAAGAAGTGTAACTGCAGGTCCTTCCTGCCTGCAGCTGTTAGACTTTTAAACCAGCACTGCTCCCAGTAGACCATCCACACTTACTCAGCATTAACTGTGCAATTCTCCAACAATGTGCGATATTCTCTTGTGCAATTACTTTGTAAATGTGTAAATAATTTGTATTGTGTAGTTTCTAGTTCTATATTTCCAGTCTTTGTATTTATAATAATGTAAATACTGTTTTTCATATTTGGTCTATTTTTTATTTATTATTGCTGTCCCTTTTGCTGCCGTAACACTGCAAATTTCCCCGTGTGGGACGAATAAAGCTTCATTCAATCCTATTCTTTTCTATTCTACAAGGACTGTGGATTAGTGTAGAGACAGTGCAGAAATGATGGTGATGATTACAGCAGCAGAAAAAGCAATAGCAGGGAGTATTAAAGATAAACCAGTAAATCATCAATATCTAAATATTATTGGAGACTGACAGTTGATCGAGCTGATGATAAATTCTTTTTCAAAAGTCAGGAAATAAGTTTGGTGTATTCATTGAACTGGTGACCGTGTCAGTGGGTGACTTTGTGTTGAATCTGTCAGTGGGTGCGTTAGCTTAGCTTCTCAGTGCAGTGCCGTCTGAGGGATCGAAGGTCACAGGCATACAATATTGTTTTTCAGCCTTGTTGCTTACATGCAGAGATTTCTCTGGATTTTCTGAATTCTTTGGTGATTTTATGGACTGAATATGATGAATATTTGCAAAAAAACACTTTATCAGTTTGAATATTAAATATTTTGCCTTTGTAGTGTATTTATTAGAAAATGGGTTGAAAATGATTAGCAAGTCATTGTATTCTGTTTTTATTGATGTTATAAACAACATCCCAACTTCATTGGAATTGGTGTTTGTAACTTAGAGGCTAGTGCGTGTAGATTAAACAAAGAATGGTACGGCAGCCTTAGAAGCAGAACAGCCAGACTATGCAACAGCTTCATACCTCCGGCCATAAGACTTCTAAACTGTAAATAAATGGACTGTGGATGATGTCAAATCACAGTCTCTCTGTGCAATAATTCAATGCTACAATCCAACTGTATTCTGTAATAATTTCAGAGACAAAATTCAGTGCAATAATCCAGTTGGACTCTTGTTCTTATTCCAAGCACTCCAACACTTGTCTCTGGTTTCTCTGTTTACTGTTTAGTTTTATACTTTGATAACTTGTGTTTTCTGTTTACTGTCTGTTTTTATACCCTCTGTTTTCATACTTTTTGTACCTTCTGTTTATACCTTCTAAAATTTAAATAAGCGTTTTTAAACACTTATTTAAATTTTAAGGGCTTGTGCCTTAAACATAGCTGTCTAAACCATTTGCAATGAAATTTTGTTCATGTGTGCACCTGTGTTGTATATTTTGAATGACAAAGAATCTATCTATCTATCTAAAGAATAATGGGAGTTATAAAAAAGCCAGTGACTACAAGGACACTGCAGACATTTTGCTTTCTGCATGAGGGCAGAGGGATGGACAGTTTGGTGTTGGGATTAATGGGGTCCTTTATGCTCCTGGTGGCTTTGGACAAGAAGCTGTAGGGTGCAATATCCTTAATTCTTGCAGGAGGCATTCCTGTGATTATGATGACTGCCTTAACCACTTTCTGCCAGGCCTCCTGGTCTGGGATGTTTCAGATTGAATTTGATTTGGAGCATCGTGTGCAGCCAATCTATCAGTGAATTACACAATCCATCTATCTTTATCATGTGGGTACAACAACCTCTGACCTTCTGATACAAGTAAACATAAACTAATCAAAAGGGCAACAAGTCCCTACAACCTTATTCCAGTTTTAGAGTGCTTATATTTGATGTTCATGTTTCACATTGTTGCTATTCCTGATGTTCTTTTATTGCATCAGTATAACCCCTGTTATGGAAAATACCTTATTTTAGTCATCATAAATGAAATAACAGATTGTTCTTTATTTTCCCAAATCTGTGTGTGTCCCTGTCCACGGGGTTAGATCGATGTGAGGCAAGACATTTAGTCCTTCAGCTATTTCTATTGGAAGGAATTCAACTATTTCTGAGCGATTACTACCAAATAGGAACATAGCCGGAAGCAGCAGGAGGGCTCCGAGCCAAAGGCAATACATCCATCATCAGTGCAGGCTCACCCTGCCACTTGATCTTCATGTGTGGAAACAAATAAGGAGAAATACTCTTCTCAGTCCAGCCGCATTTGACTTCAAGCAGGCCTGTCACCAGCTGAAGGTTTGTGTGCCTCCACAGCGACAACAGCCAGGGCTGAAGGCTTCATTCTTCTGGGATGTCCCACCATCAAGTTATCTTGTACCTCTCAACTGTCCATCCTCATAAGCTGCTGATATTACCTCACAGACAAAGGAGCTGGTCATTGATTTTGGGAAGTCCAGACCAAGACCACGACCAGTTCTGATCGAAGGAGCTGAGGTGGAATCTGTAGATTCCTACAAGTATCTTGGGCTGTGGCTGGACAGCAAAACTGGACTGGACGATCCACATCAACCACCTGAACAGGAAGGGACAGAGCAGACTGTACTTCCTAAGGAGGCTGCGTTTGTTTAACATCTGCGGGAAACTCCTGTGGATGTTTTACCAGTCTGTGGTAGCAAGCGTCATCCTTTACACCATGGTGTGCTGGGGGGTGCTGCACATCCAAGACGGACACACCCAGGCTAGAGAAACTGATCAGGTGGGCCGGCTCTGTGGTTGGCATGAAGCTGGACTCTCTGGTGATGGTGGCAGAGGAAAGAACTCTAGAAAAACTGCTGGACCTCATGGACGATGCCAGTCACCCTCTGCACACCATCATCAGCAACCAGAGGAGCCTGTTCAGCCAAAGACTGATCCTACACAAGTGCAGGCTTAACAGACTGAGAAACTCTTTTGTCCCTCAGGCCATCAGACTGTACAACTCCTCACTGTGGGGGGGGGGGGGGGGGGGGGGGGGGGGGGGGTTAACAGGAAGACTGAGTACGGGAAGGAGCAGTAGTCAGCCTGTAGACATATTTTTATTTGTATCTATATTTATTTATATTTAAATTTATTCATATTTTTCATATTTTTGTTTGTATCTATCCTTTTTATATATCTTTTTATCTGTCATACTAAACTGCTACTGGGATCTCGATTTCCCTGAGGGGGTTTTCCAAACAGATATATAAAGTTCTATCTAATCTACTCTAAAAACAGAGTCCTCATGAATGTTCCTATGTTGGAGGTCTTATGTCCACTTTCCTGTAATTCATTTTTATTTTTGTTTGTGAATGTCAAATTCGATGAAAGTCTGTGGGACTTTCTTCAGACTTTGTGCAAATGTCCACTCTGACCCAAGGCAGGGACACATTTTACAGATTTTGAGATCACAGGGCAAATTTTTCAGACTTTATATTCATCCTTACCTGTTAACAAGAAAGTCCATTTACGCTCTGAGAGTCTTCTGGCAGGGGCCATTTGAATTCAAAAATGATATCCTTGAGTTGTGGAGGCACAGTCTTTAGGGATTTTATTCAAAAGTTATGCAAATGATGACCCTAATTCAAGGATGAGTTTGATAGATATGTGAAGTCAAAGGTCAAGATCATGGAGCCCCATGTTCATCCCCTTGCTCATGAGCATGAGATCTCAAGAATGCTTTGAGAAATTTTCTATGTGCTATGAAAAAAATGTCTTTCAAATGCAAGGAAAGTTCAATGATCATTTCAGGGTAAGAGCGTCAAGGTCATTGTGTTCTTTTGTCTCAGCATTACAGCTGCTGAATTTGAACCTGTGAGTCTGAGTGCAAGGGCAAGTAAGCTCCTGCCACCAGAAGCAAAATTGGGCCATCACAGTACTGCTTTAAGAGGAGAGGCAGCGATATGCACCAACTTTTGCAGTATGAGGGACCCCTCATTCTTATAATTCATGGTCAAGAAGGGGGAAACATTGTTTAGCATTTGCCAAAGCTTAGATCAGTTATGTCTGAGCTTATTGATATGGCTATGGGGCACCGTGGGCTCTGTTACATGTAATTTTTTTAAACCAATGATGCACAAACATTCATCAGGTTTTGCAGGGGGAGACATAAACTCCAAGCACACCAGCACTGTGCATTTAATGAAGCAGAAATGTCTTGCCTTTTCACCTGGTAACTCAACATAAGACTCATAACATGCTGACTCCTGCAGCAAGAAAAATGATCCTCATCTGCTCAAAACTGCTGTGAAAAGTACATCCAGACTTTGTCTAGAGTCTTGTTGGTAGAAAATCAACAATATTTTCAACATGTAAGTATAAGGTTCATTACAAACCTGATTTAAGCCATTGATCTGAAACTAGTATTCTAAATTCCATATGCTTCCGTGGATGGGAACCAGGAAGTGCTTAACGTTATCCGACTCCTTCATTTTTAGGACTCATTCCTGCACCACTCTGTTAATCAGTGATCCATTTTGTGGGTAGCTTAGCCCAATTACATATGGGCAGCTAAGGCCTTTAGTGGGATACCACCAGGACTCGGCCCACTTCAAAATACTGCCAAGTGATGATGAAATGATCCAAAGGAATTATGCAAATTTGTACATTATTTCAACTGAACCCGAACCAAGCAACCAAGCTGTAGGTGTGAAAACCACCTTAAAAATTAGAAAATCTTTCAAAGGAGAATCATGACAGTGTGTTTAATTCTGGCTGGTTTTGCAGTTTTGTCCTATGATACCAGTGTTAATCTTGTTGACTAATTATTTGCGGTTCGTTTATACTTTTTTTTCCCCTAACGAGAACTGGAGGAAGAAAAAGTATAAACGAAACGTGCACATGGACAAAAACTAAAACTAAATTAACTGACATTTTTGTCAACAAATAAACAGTGGACAAAATGTCTGACAGAGACTTAATCCAATCAGACCTAATTTGGTTATGTAGAGAGTAGGGGTAAGTTAGGAATAATTCCAATCACAGCTACTTTGGTTGTGTGGAAAGGTTGGATGAGTTAAGAGGGACATCCAATCACAGCTGCCTTAGCTTCATGGTAGTAGGATAAGTTTGGAAGTGATCCAATCAGAGCTCCTCTCTTTATGAATTGATATATTCATGTAGAGCAGGTTCACTGTTGTCAGTTCTGGTATTGTAACTGAGATGCTCTGCCAGGTAGCCTAAATAAAGGTGACTGCATTTCACACAAAAGTTAAATTTGTTTCTTTTAATTCATACATTCAAACTTTAGTAGCATTCAGCAAAGGATTATTAGATGTTTCATTTTATCCAAGTGTAAAACATGACTTCAGAAATTCAAGGAAACATAAAAAAATGCCTCACACATTACACTTCATGTTTTACTTGACTAAACTTGCTGTAGATTTCATCAGCAAAATGTGAAATTTTATCAACTAAAACTAGACTAAAATTAAAACAATTCAGATGACTAAATGATGACTAAAACTAAAAGATATTTTTGGCAAAAGACTAAAACTAAATTTAAAAGTGCTGTCAAAATGAACACTGCATGATACACATTGTTAATGCAGTAAATGTCTGTGAATGTGTGTGTGAATGCCGTTTATTTGTCTTTGACATTGAAGCTAGTGTCCTCATCTAACTGCCAACAACACAACACTGACCGCACCTGCCCTTCACACAAAAACAGAAAATCAAAACATCATTTTTAAAAATAATATACAGCACTTAAACTCCCCATATTAGACTTTAACATTGTTCCCCGAAAGCCGAACTCGCTTTAATGAGAGCTAAAATAGAAAGCTCATTCATTATCCTGACAGGCAGAACAATGTTTTTGACCCACTCACCTACAGCATGTCATGTTCCCTCTTATTGCCCCTCTGGAAATAAACCTCTCCATCACACCACATGACTAGGTGCCAAAAAGGTTTTACGAGGTCCTTGTGGTTCTGGCTTCAGTTGATTTGACGCAATCTCAAAGTGGAAGTAGAGTTCCCTGTTGGGACAGACAGACAGACTTCAGCTCAGGTCTAGACACTTATGGAGCTATTGGCTATTGGCATTAGGAATAATTTACTAAAGGAAAAGCTGTTAGTGTTAAATACTCTAAATCATTTGACATTGACTTATGTCAGCTTTTACTGAATTTAAAGCTTTGTTTTGAACAGCTTAATAGGTACATGTGCACATGTTCTAATTTTGCTGTCTGTCATTCGATTGTGCATCTTTGTGTGAATATGGCTGAACTTTTACGAGGCAGCATGCCTATTTAGAGGTAATATGATTTACTTAAACAAACCTCTATTCAACATCAATCACTTTTTTGCAACTGTTCAATCCTGTAGCACAACCTTGTGGCTGCAGGTAGTTATTACTCCTTTTACACTGGCCACTTTATTAAGTACACCCTATTATCACCATATTGATGTCTTCAGAAATGCCTTAATTTGTCAAGACGTGCATTAAACAAGTCACAGGAAAAATTTCTCAGAGACTTTGACAAATTAACATTCTATTACATCCCAAAGAGGATCTATTGGATTGAGATCTGGTGACTGGAGAGGCCACTGGAGTACAGTGAACTCATTTTCATGTTCAAGAAACCACTTTGAGATGATTTGAGCTTTGTGACTTGGTAAGTTATCCTGCTGGAGGTAGCCATTAGAAGATGGATACAGTGTGGTCATTAAAAGGATGAACATGGTCTAAAACAACATTCCAGTATGCTGTGACGTTTGCATGATGCTTAGCTGGTACTTAGGGGCCTAAAGTGTGCCACGACAGTATGACCCACATCTAACTGTTGATACAAGGAAGGATGGACCCATGTTTTTTGTAACTAATGCCAAATTCTGACCCTACCATCTGAATGTTGCAGCAGAAATCAAGACTCATCAGATCAGGCAACATTTTTCCAATCTTCTGTTGCCTGATTCTAGTGAATCTTTGTGAAATGTAGCCTCGGTTTCCTTGTCTTAGCTGACAGGAGTTTCACCAGGTGTGGTCTTCTGCTGCTGTAGCCAATCTGCTTCAGAATTTGACATGCTGTGCTTTTAGGAAGGGTCTTCTGCATACTTCAATTTTAACAAGTGCTTATTTGAGTTACTGTTTCTTTTAACCACTGTAAAGCACTCAAGCCATTCTCCGCTGACCTCAGGCATCAATAAGGCATTTATTTTCTTCTTTTTGGACCATTCTCTGAAAGCACCCAGACCAGCTCTTGCATCAACAACCATGCAACATTTAAAGTCACTTCAGTCACCTTTTATGTCCATTCTGATTGGTTTGAGTTCCAGCACATCATCTTGACCAGATCTACATGCCTAAATGTGTGCAGATGCTGCCAGGTGATTGGTTAATTAGTTACAGTCATGAGCAGTTGGATGGGTCCACCTGATAAATTGGCCATTATCAGGTCCATTAAAGTCAAAGGAGGAATTATTTTTATTTTAAGAAATATCATTTGGAACTGAATTATAGCAGTCATCTGAGTATACTTCATAATATCAAGCTGCATATCGAGCTTATTCATAAATGTTCAACCCTTTGGCTCCATCTAGTGGACCTCTTTCCAAACTATCATAACCTCAGATAGAATCAGAAAGGATAGTTTATATTAATGTGTTTTTATTCATTAGAGTGAAGTTCAAGTCATTTTTTCATACAGCATCCATCTGAGCAAGAGCTGTCCTTTGAATTCATAAAGTTTGATTGATTGATGACTGAAAGAATATCAGTGCTTTTACTGCGATTACACAGGCTTACCTTCATGAACCGGAGCATACAGAGGAAGGAATTCTTGCATAGACACACATGGACTTCCTGTAGGAAAAATAAAGTGCTCTGAAATGTTTAGCCCAATCCTGCAATTAACCCAACATATTGTCATGGCTTGTTTTTACTTATCACTCATTCAATTACGTAAAATCACTGTACCCACCAACAGAAGTGTACCTCACTGCTTGTCTCACTTGTTCTCCTTAAAAGGACAGTGCTGCCGGGAGCCCTTTCAACCACTTCACTGACTACTGTCAAGTGCCTGATAGAACTCAACTTTAAAAATACTGAACTATCCCTTTAACGGTAGAGAGACACCAACGATATAAGATAAATCCTCAGACAGCGATGAACATTGTCAAATATATCTATCTAGCTCTAAATTTAGCTCCAAAATCAAGAGCTTTTTACTACAAGTTCACCTAAAAATGGCGTATGAGACTTTGCCCAAAATTATAAATAATCAACAAAAATAATTGTTTGTATCCAACACAAAGACCATCCTTTCTGAATATCATGCTGACTTTAAATAACTGAGGGAAGCTGTTTATATCTCTGTGATTTTTGCTCACCTCTCTTTCAAAATGACCATAATTCTTGACAAGTTTCCTCCTCTCTTTAATATTTTTCCTTTAACTCTTAATACCTTGGTTTTTGATACCTTAAATAGCAGACATGGTGCTCTCACACTCTCCACAGGCGACTGACTCACTGCCGGACCGATGGAGCACATGCAGGTTTGGTTCTGAGACCGGACTGAACCATCTCATGATAATGGAGGGGGAAGTTTACCAGAACAGAGCAGGATAAAGTAAATGTTTTGCTATAAAAACAACAAAACATTTTGAAACAGCATTGTTTTTCTATCTGTACAGCCTACAAGAAATTCTATCATTTGGCTATTAAATAATTTTCACTAATTAGTCTTTATTAATTAAGTCTGTATATTTTTTAGGGCCCCTGCTGGTCATGGGCCCCTAGAATGTTCCTTTCCACAGCCATAAACAATGTTTCTCAATCCATTACTATGTCCATCCCAGAGCCCTAGTTCTCTCCACAACTCTGCTCCATCCTACTTCTTTGACTTAATCGCAGCTTATCTCCCCAATGAGGAATTGAAAGAGAGAAGTACGGAAGTGGCGCAAAATACCAAATTAGAAATCCCCCACTTCATCGATCTGAGCTGCATCAGGTGTTGAAGATGAGCTGCTCAGCTGATTGGCTGTCAAACACGCCATAACAAACATCCTCTGATATCAACAAATGAACACAATGCCACATATTGGGGCCTAAGATAAAACATTCAGAAATGAATCCTCCTGTTTCAGATGTAAAGTGTATAGGAACAACACAGGGCCGTGCGTCACTTACAGCTGGTGAAAGGTGAATGGAGTGTTATGATGTTTTGGGTTTCATTCTTAGGAAAAACACTGACATCTAATGGCAAAAAGATAGGCATACTAGCTCATTGTTTGAATTTTAAAACTCATGAAGGGACACAATGACAATTTTAACTTAAAAATTAATTTCAGAAGAAACTGCACCAAGTTAAAGTTCTGTCATGATAAATAATTCCTATTATTCGAGACAGGAGGAGCCTTGATTTCATTGATGTAGCAGTTGTATTTATCATTTATTTTAAAAGGAATGAAGCTGGTGCACAGGAGCATGTGTGTTTTGAGGTATTCCTTAACCCTCCTTTTTTTGTACATTTGTGTCAATTTTTTTTCGTCGTTAGATTATTCTGGCTGTGTTAATGCTAGCAGCATGAAATTTATAGTGGAGAGTTATTTTTGATGGAATTGCAAAATTTAAAGATTAGAGCCTTTGCAAGGTCCATAGTTAGCTCTGGGAAATATCTGTGCACACCTAGTACCTTCCTGAAAAACATGTCACCGTTGAAGCCCATTTAAAACATTGTTGTTGATCCCACAGTCATTGCAGTAAAAAAAACAAGCATCCAGTCAAATTGAGTATTTGCCTCAAAATTATAGTTTTCTTCCTTTTCAGCATCACATATTTTGTCTTTTCACCACAAAATGAATTCATTTTCCCAGAGAAAATCATGTTTATTTACTGATTTTCTGTTTGTGCACTGTTCCTTCAGTACAGAGCCAATAAGATTTTAGAAGGTTGAAAGAGCTTTTTGTGTTGTCTATGTCTCAGTATAGTATAGAGAAAAGGATGTGAATATGTTTGTGTGTGTGTTGGGGTGTGTGTGTACATGTGAACTGGTGGGGAGTGAGGAGGTCAATCTACAGTTTCATGAGAGAGACATCATAAATTGCAGGCATATGTTACAATACCCCGTTTTTGTTTCTCACGAAGAAATGTCCCATCATTTATCTGACCACATTAACATGCACACACACACAAACTCTTAAATATTATTAAATCTTGTCTTTGAAGATGGAAGACCTCTTCCTTTGCTTATCATATTCACCACAAGTCCCCGCCCACTCACCTAAACTCTTCCTTGTTCAAATAATCAAAATAATGAGCATCGAAGTTTTAGTGGAAAAGAAAAAAACAAGGGTTAGCTTTGATACCAATACTTTTGGTACCTGTTATGCCCCGTTTAGGGGTGGCCAGAACACAACATGATAACCCATTTCCCCCAAATCCCAAGCAGCCACGGGAACACAAAAAGGTTGAAGAAAAACAAATATAATGATTTATTTCCACAAAAGACAACCAAAAGTTCCAAATAACAAAATTACCTTAATAATTAAATTACCTCAGGGTGACAACGAACTTAACTCAGAAACAACTCTGAAAATAAAATAAGATAATCTGAGGAAATAAGGAAACTAAGTTACAAATTAACTTAGTGAAGGTTAACAGAAAAATAGATTCATCGAACTAAGAAGTCACCCCTACTTCATACCAACAGAATAATTTAAGTGAACTACAAATCCTAACACAAAAGAAAACGTGGCACAGAGTGGCGTGGTGGTTGGGAGAGGAGGGCGATGGGGATTCCCCCTGCAATCCGCTGACGTCATGGTCCTCCTTATATACCGCCCAGCCTCAGTCGCAACCAATCCGACGGTGATGAATCAATCAATCCCCGTTAAAGAAGAAGGTACCTGTAGGCACTCACACCAGACAATAAACCTCAGGCACACTTAAACGCACATTACAACCATGCTAAAAAACAACAACAATATACAATCAAACTTATAAAAAAAAACTAAACACATTACGACCTCGGTCGTAACACCCTCTTTCCCAAGAATTAAGCACTCCCCTAATATGCTTAATTCAAGTGAAAGACCTAGACAAAGTGTTGGCAAGAATATTTTCTGTACCCTTTTTGTGCAGGATCTCTATATTAAAATCCTGCAAAAGAAGGGACCATCGCATGAGGCGCTGATTCGAGTTGCGCATTTGTTTAGAAATATCAACGGATTGTGATCCGTGAACACTTGAACGTGTTTTAATGAAGATCCGAGGTACACTTCAAAATTCTGCAGGGCAAGTAACAGGGAGAGAGCTTCCTTTTCAATAGTGCTATAGTTTAATTGATGTTTGTTAAACTTTTTTGAGAAATAGCAGATAGGATGCTCAATACCCCGCACATCTTCCTGTAGAAGGACGGCACCTGCGCCAAGCGCACTCGCGTTGACCTCTAATTTAAAAGGCTGAGTGAAGTTTGGCGCAGCAAGAACGGGAGCACTACATAACAACGCCTTGGCTGATTCAAAAGCAACCTGACAAATCGGAGACCAGATAAAAGTTTTTCTCGGGCTGACGAGACATGTTAGTGGAGCAACAACATCGACAACAACGACAAAATTACGACAGAATCCTCGATAATACCCACACATACCAAGGAAACGGCGTAAGCTTTTCTTTGACTGTGGCACCGGAAAATCAAGAATGGTTTGAACTTTTGCTGCAACAGGTCGCACCTGTTCCTGTCCCACCTGCCTACCTAAATATGTTACAGTGCCTTTTCCAAATTCACACTTTGCAAGATTGACAGTAAGGGAAGCCTCGCGAAGACGTGAAAATTTTTGATAATGTTGCCAGATGGTTGGGCCAGGTATTAGAATAAACTACCACATCGTCTAGATATGCTTCACAGTTGGACACGCCAGCCAATACGCGCTGGATAAGGCGCTGGAAAGTTGCAGGAGCATTTCGCAGGCCAAACGGAATCACAGTGTATTGGAGGAAAGAGTCAGGTGTTACAAAAGCAGAAATCTCAGATGCGCGTGGAGTTAACGGCACCTACCAGTAACCCTTTAACAGGTCCAGCTTAGTCACGAACATGGCGGAACTTACCCTGTTGATGCAATCCTCCATCCGAGGAAGAGGAAATGAATCGGGTTTGGTAACGACATTTACTTTTCTATAGTCATTACAAAAACGAGCGGTGGTATCAGGCTTAAGGGACAAGAACGCACAGAGAGCTCCACAGACCCATGCTGGGAACAGCTAACCCATGTTCCACCAGGTAACTCACCTCTTGCTGCATCAGGGCCCTCTTCATGGGATTTACACGATATGCATGCTGCTTGATGGGTTTATGGCCCTCCACATCAATGTCATGAAACAGAACAGAGGTCTGGCGGGGATGGTCAGAAAAGAGCAACAGGTTATCCTCAATTAAGTGGATTAAATCAGCACGCACAGGGTCAGACAAATGACGCAGGAAAGACTCCAAATTACTCAATATTTCAGAATTTTTCAAACGACTTGGAGGCATCGAACCACTTTTCTCTATTAACCCATCATCAGAAAGGTGATACTCTGGAGGAGCGGAGAAACCACTGTCTCCAGTGGTTTCACTGTCTCCAGTGGTTTCTCTGGAGACACAGAAACCACCGGAGCAGCAGGAGAAGGTGGAAGTGCACCTTCACGTGAGAAATAACGTTTAATCATGTTTACATGACAAACTCTGGATTTTCTTTTCCGATCTGGTGTCTGAATTACATAGTCAGTGTCATTAATTTTCCTCTCCACCAAATATGGACTGGAAAATCGGGACTGGAGACTGGATCCAAGTAGAGGCAACAAAACGAGGACCTTATCTCCAGGCTGAAAATCTCTGAACTCGGATTTTAAGTCATAACAACGCTTCATTTTGTCTTGTGCTTGGACGAGATTTTCACACGCTAACTCACGTGTGTGATGGAGACGCTCACGAAAGGCACTAACATAATCTAGCACGTTGTGTTCAGGTTTTGGTGACTCAGACAACCATTTTTCTTTAAGAAGTCGAAGGTGACCACAAACGGTATGACCAAAAACTAAATCATAAGGACTGAATCCTAAGGATTCCTGCGGAGTTTCTCTCACAGCAAAGAGCAGAAGAGGAAGACCTTCATCCCACTCCTTACTGGACTCTAAGCAAAACTTGCGTATCATGGGCTTAAGCGTCTGATGAAAACGCTCCAGAATTCCCTGTGACTCAGGATGGTAAGAACTGGATTATTTGTGTTTGATACCGAGTTCTGTCAATACCTGTGCAAAAATCTTGGAAGTAAAATTAGATCCTTGATCTGTTTGCACTGTTTTTGGTAATCCAAATGTAGAAAAGAACTTTGTCAGAGCTTTTACGACAGGTTTCACTTTTAATGTGCGCAGGGGAATAGCCTCAGGGTAATGCGTAGCGGCACACATCACAGTTAGCAGATACTGATGTCCAGATTTCGTTTTTGGCAAAGGACCCACACAGTCAATCACTACATGCTCAAAAGGCTCACCGAGCACTGGTATCGGATGTAACGGTGCCGGTGGGATGGGTTTGTTTGGCTTTCCCACCAACTGACACGTGTGGCAAGAACGACAATATTTAGTTATATCTGTTTTTAAGCCGAGCCAAAAGAAATTACGCAACATGCGTTGATAGGTTTTTTTAACACCCAGATGTCCGGCTGAAGCGGTGTCATGCGCCAGACTGAGTACCTGAAGTCGGTACTCTTTCGGGACGACGACTTGGTTCACAGAATGCAACTCACTCGAATCAGGGCTCCACTTTCTCATGAGTACACCATCTTGAAGAAAAAACACAACAGAAGACTGGTTATCATGAGTAGTCGCAGCAGAGGAAAAACACAGAGTTAAAGAGGCGTCATTTTTCAGAGCATTAATCAGCATTTTTTTTGTAACATTCAAACATAGCTCAGCCTCAGCAGCAAACACAGACCTCTTGTCAATTTTTTCCAGTTTTACAGTAGACTCTGAACAGTTTTTGTCCTCATTTTCCAAGGTAGTCAGAAAGAATCATACAAATTCACAGCATCACCGAATTTACGAGCCTGTGCGCGCGTAACAGCGCATACAGGAAACACATCTGACACAGACGAGGCAGAGGGATCAGACACGTCAGAAACCGGATTGTCAACGACTTCGGAGGGAGGAAACACTCCAGCTAAATCACTTCCGAGAATGAACAAGACACCACTAATCGGAAACCACGGACGCACGGCTACCTTTACCTGTCCTGTCACGAGAGGCGAATGCAAATGCACCATGTGCAGTGGGGATCTAATGACACTCATTTTAATTCCCCACGCTAACATATCAGAGTTACACGAGGTCTCGTTTGAAAGTGGCATGACATCAGCGAGCAAAAATGATTGATACGCAGCTGTATCTCTCAGAATAGTCACAGGAACTTTATCTTTTTCTTTACCAGTCACAGAAACAAATCCTTGAGATATAAACGGCTTAAGGCGCGCATCTACCTCATCAGTTAAGGCAGGCTCAGAATCACAGACAGGCTTGGAGGAGTGTGTAACAAAACCTACACCAGCGGGTGATTTTGAAAATTTGGCCTGTTTTTTCTTTAGCGTTGGGAATGCTTTAATCAAATGACTGGGTTCGTGACAATAAAAGCACTCACGGCTCTCAGCTGAAGCCGGAGGTGTGCTTTTACGCACAGGTTTTGGTGGCCTGATTTTACGCTCAGGTGCAGCAGCTTGACCCTGAGATATTGAAGCCGAAAAAACAGTCTTATGAGTTAAGATAAACTCGTCAGCTAGAACGGCGGCTTTAGTGAGTGAGGAAACTTTTTGTTCATTTAAGTATACAACAATCCGCTCAGGTAGACAGTTC
>JBAMNC010000949.1:0-326421 GCA_037902135.1 Cetoscarus ocellatus | reverse complement strand
TAGGCCTGTTTTACACCCAAAAAGTCATGTTTTAGCATACTTTTTTTCATAGTCCAAAATGGAAAAAAAGTCATATGTTAGCCTCAGTGTTTTTTCAAATCCTGAGCTGAGAGAAACAGGCTTATAAGTCCATTTTAAACCAAATATGACCAACCGCCTGCACTATGACGTTTTTAGGCCTGTTTTACACCCAAAAAGTCATGTTTGAGCATACTTTTTTTCGTAGTTCAAAATGGAAAAAAAAGTCATATGTTAGCCTGAGTGTTTTTTCAAATCCTGAACTGAGAGAAACAAGCTAATAAGTCCATTTTAAGCCCAATATGACCAAACCTTGTGCACTATGATGTTTTCCAGCCTGTTTTACACCCAAAAAGTCATGTTTGAGGATACTTTTATTCGTAGTCCAAAATGGAACAAAAGACATATGTTAGCCTAAGTGTTTTTTCAAATCCTGAGCTGAGACAAAAAGGCTAATAAGTCCTTTTTTAAGCCAAATATGACCAAGCCGTGTGCACTATGATTTTTTCCAGCCTGTTTTACACCCAAAAAGTCATGTTTGAGCATACTTTTTTTGGAGTCCAAAATGGAAAAAATGTCATGTGTTAGCCTTTGTGTTTTTCCAAATCCTGAGCTGAGACAAAAAGGCTAATAAGTCAATTTTTAAGACCAATATGACAAAACCGCCCGCACTAGCATGTTTTACGGCCTGTTTTACACCCAAAAAGTCATGTTTGAGGATACTTCTTTTCTGACTTCAAAATGGAACAAAAGTCATGGGTTAGCCTTAGTGTGTTTTCAAATCCTGAGCTGAGAGAAAAAGGCTAATAAGTCCATTTTTAAGCCAATTATGACCAAACCGTCTGCACTATGACATTGTCCAGCCTGTTTTACATCCCAAAAGTCATGTTTGAGCATACTTTTTTTCATAGTCCAAAATGGAAAAAAAGTCATATGTTAGCCTGAGTGTTTTTTCAAATCCTGAGCTGAGAGAAACAAGCTAATAAGTCCATTTTTAAGCCCAATATGACCAAACCGCCTGCACTATGACGTTTTACGGCCTGTTTTACACCCAAAAAGTCATGTTTGAGCATACTTTTTTTCTGAGTCCAAAATGGAAAAAAAGTCATATGTTAGCCTTAGTGTTTTTTCAAATCCTGAGCTGAGACAAAAAGGCAAATAAGGCCATTTTTAAGCCAAATATGACCAAACCGTCTGCACTAGCATGTTTTACTGCCTGTTTTACACCCAAAAAGTCATGTTGGAGCATACTTTTTTTCGGAGTCCAAAATGGAAAAAAAGTCATATGTTAGCCTTAGTGTTTTTTCAAATCCTGAGCTGAGACAAAAAGGCTAATAAGTCCATTTTTAAGCCCAATATGACCAAACCGCCCGCACTAGCATGTTTTACGGCCTGTTTTACACCCAAAAAGTCATGTTTGAGGATACTTCTTTTCTGACTTCAAAATGGAACAAAAGTCATGGGTTAGCCTTAGTGTGTTTTTGAAATCCTGAGCTGAGAGAAAAAGGCTAATAAGTCCATTTTTAAGCCAATTATGACCAAACCGTCTGCACTATGACATTGTCCAGCCTGTTTTACATCCCAAAAGTCATGTTTGAGGATGCTTTTTTCGGAGTCCAAAATGGAAAAAAAGTCATATGTTAGCCTTAGTGTTTTTTCAAATCCTGAGCTGAGACAAAAAGGCTAATAAGTCCATTTTTAAGCCCAATATGACCAAACCGCCTGCACTATGACGTTTTACGGCGTGTTTTACACCCAAAAAGTCATGTTTGAGCATACTTTTTTTCGGAGTCCAAAATGGAAAAAAGTCATATGTTAGCCTTAGTGTTTTTTCAAATCCTGAGCTGAGAGAAAAAGGCTAATAAGTCCATTTTTAAGCCCAATAGACCAAAAAGCCTGCACTATGACGTTTTTAGGCCTGTTTTACACCCAAAAAGTCATGTTTGAGCATACTTTTTTTCATAGTCCAAAATGGAAAAAAAGTCATATGTTAGCCTTAGTGTTTTTTCAAATCCTGAGCTGAGACAAAAAGGCTAATAAGTCCATTTTTAAGCCAAATATGACCAAACCGTCTGCACTAGCGTGTTTTACTTCCTGTTTTACACCCAAAAAGTCATGTTTGTGCATACTTTTTTTCGGAGTCCAAAATGGAAAAAAGTCATATGTTAGTCTGAGTGTTTTTTCAAATCCTGAGCTGAGACAAAAAGGCTAATAAGTCCATTTTTAAGCCCAATATGACCAACCCGCCTGCACTATGACGTTTTACGGCGTGTTTTACACCCAAAAAGTCATGTTTGAGCATACTTTTTTTCTGAGTCCAAAATGGAAAAAAGTCATGTGTTAGCCTTAGTGTTTTTTCAAATCCTGAGCTGAGACAAAAAGGCTAATAAGTCCATTTTTAAGCCCAATATGACCAAAAAGCCTGCACTATGACGTTTTTAGGCCTGTTTTACACCCAAAAAGTCATGTTTTAGCATACTTTTTTTCATAGTCCAAAATGGAAAAAAAGTCATATGTTAGCCTCAGTGTTTTTTCAAATCCTGAGCTGAGAGAAACAGGCTTATAAGTCCATTTTAAACCAAATATGACCAACCGTCTGCAGTATGACGTTTTTAGGCCTGTTTTACAACCAGAAAGTCATGTTTGAGCATACTGTTTTTCTGAGTCCAAAATGGAAAAAAAGTCATATGTTAGCCTTAGTGTTTTCTCAAATCTGAGCTGAGAGAAAAAGGCTAATAAGTCCTTTTTTAAGCCCAATATGACCAAACCTTGTGCACTATGATGTTTTCCAGCCTGTTTTACACCCAAAAAGTCATGTTTGAGGATACTTTTATTCGTAGTCCAAAATGGAACAAAAGACATTTGTTAGCCTAAGTGTTTTTTCAAATCCTGAGCTGAGACAAAAAGGCTAATAAGTCCTTTTTTAAGCCAAATATGACCAAGCCGTGTGCACTATGATTTTTTCCAGCCTGTTTTACACCCAAAAAGTCATGTTTGAGCATACTTTTTTTGGAGTCCAAAATGGAAAAAAAGTCATGTGTTAGCCTTTGTGTTTTTCCAAATCCTGAGCTGAGACAAAAAGGCTAATAAGTCAATTTTTAAGACCAATATGACAAAACCGCCCGCACTAGCATGTTTTATGGCCTGTTTTACACCCAAAAAGTCATGTTTGAGGATACTTCTTTTCTGACTTCAAAATGGAACAAAAGTCATGGGTTAGCCTTAGTGTGTTTTCAAATCCTGAGCTGAGAGAAAAAGGCTAATAAGTCCATTTTTAAGCCAATTATGACCAAACCGTCTGCACTATGACATTGTCCAGCCTGTTTTACATCCCAAAAGTCATGTTTGAGGATGCTTTTTTTCGGAGTCCAAAATGGAAAAAAAGTCATATGTTAGCCTTAGTGTTTTTTCAAATCCTGAGCTGAGACAAAAAGGCTAATAAGTCCATTTTTAAGCCCAATATGACCAAACCACCTGCACTATGACGTTTTACGGCGTGTTTTACACCCAAAAAGTCATGTTTGAGCATACTTTTTTTCGGAGTCCAAAATGGAAAAAAGTCATATGTTAGCCTGAGTGTTTTTTCAAATCCTGAGCTGAGACAAAAAGGCTAATAAGTCCTTTTTTAAGCCAAATATGACCAAGCCGTGTGCACTATGATTTTTTCCAGCCTGTTTTACACCCAAAAAGTCATGTTTGAGCATACTTTTTTTCATAGTCCAAAATGGAAAAAAAGTCATATGTTAGCCTTTGTGTTTTTCCAAATCCTGAGCTGAGACAAAAAGGCTAATAAGTCCATTTTTAAGACCAATATGACAAAACCGCCCGCACTAGCATGTTTTACGGCCTGTTTTACACCCAAAAAGTCATGTTTGAGGATACTTCTTTTCTGACTTCAAAATGGAACAAAAGTCATGGGTTAGCCTTAGTGTGTTTTCAAATCCTGAGCTGAGAGAAAAAGGCTAATAAGTCCATTTTTAAGCCAATTATGACCAAACCGTCTGCACTATGACATTGTCCAGCCTGTTTTACATCCCAAAAGTAATGTTTGAGGATGCTTTTTTTCGGAGTCCAAAATGGAAAAAAAGTCATATGTTAGCCTTAGTGTTTTTTCAAATCCTGAGCTGAGACAAAAAGGCTAATAAGTCCATTTTTAAGCCCAATATGACCAAACCACCTGCACTATGACGTTTTTACGGCGTGTTTTACACCCAAAAAGTCATGTTTGAGCATACTTTTTTTCGGAGTCCAAAATGGAAAAAAGTCATATGTTAGCCTGAGTGTTTTTTCAAATCCTGAGCTGAGACAAAAAGGCTAATAAGTCCATTTTTAAGCCAAATATGACCAAACCGCCTGCACCATGACGTTTTTACGGCGTGTTTAACATGCAAAAAGTCATGTTTGAGCATACCTTTTTTCGGAGTCCAAAATGGAAAAAAAGTCATATGTTAGCCTGAGTGTTTTTTCAAATCCTGAGCTGAGAGAAAACAAGGCTAATAAGTCAATTTTTAAGCCAAATATGACCAAACTGTCCGTACTAGCATGTTTTTCAGCCTGTTTTACACCCCAAAAAGTCATGTTTGAGCATACTTTTTTTGGAGTCCAAAATGGAAAAAAAGTCATATGTTAGCCTTTGTGTTTTTCCAAATCCTGAGCTGAGACAAAAAGGCTAATAAGTCCATTTTTAAGACCAATATGACAAAACCGCCCACACTAGCATGTTTTACGGCCTGTTTTACACCCAAAAAGTCATGTTTGAGGATACTTCTTTTCTGACTTCAAAATGGAACAAAAGTCATGGGTTAGCCTCAGTGTTTTTTCAAATCCTGAGCTAAGACAAAAAGGCTAATAAGTCCATTTTTAAGCCCAATATGACCAAACCGTCTGCACTAGCATGTTTTACTGCCTGTTTTACACCCAAAAAGTCATGTTTTAGCATACTTTTTTTCTGAGTCCAAAATGGAAAAAAGTCATATGTTAGCCTTAGTGTTTTTTCAAATCCTGAGCTGAGACAAAAAGGCTAATAAGTCCATTTTTAAGCCAAATATGACCAACCCGTCTGCACTATGACGTTTTTAGGCCTGTTTTACACCCAAAAAGTCATGTTTGAGCATACTTTTTTTCGTAGTCCAAAATGGAAAAAAAGTCATATGTTAGCCTTAGTGTTTTTTCAAATCCAGAGCTGAGACAAAAAGGCTAATAAGTCCATTTTTAAGCCCAATATGACACAACCGTCTGCACTATGACTTTTTTGGGCCTGTTTTACACCCAAAAAGTCATGTTTGAGCATACTTATTTTTGGAGTCCAAATTGGAGTAAAAGTCATATGTTAGCCTTAGTGTTTTTTCAAGTCCTGAGCTGAGAGAAAAAGGCTAATAAGTCCATTTTTAAGCCAAATATGACCAACCCGTCTGCACTAGCATGTTATCTGGTCTGTTTTACACCCAAAAAGTCATGTTTGAGCATATTTTTTTGTAGTCCAAAATGGAAAAAAAGGCATATGTTAGCCTTAGTGTTTTTTCAAATCCTGAGCTGAGACAAAAAGGTGTTTAAGTCCATTTCTGAAAAAAGTCATTCGTTAGCATTAGTGTTTTTTCATATCCCAATTTTTTTTTCATATCCTGAGCTTTCAGCTGTGTCTGCTCCTGACAAAACCTCAGTTTGACCTCTACAGCTCTCCTTACACATCAGCATCAATCCTTGTTACCCCCCTTTCCTTTATCCGTTCACCTTCTCTTGGCTTCTTACTCTGAAATCAAATCACAAAGAACACCCTATTCCTCACCTTGCTTGACTGCTGCATCTTTCAGCCCCTTCTTACATTATTAAAACAAAAATAAAAAATAGATTTAATGAAAGGAAATGGACTCAAAATTTTGTGTTCTCTTGTTATATGAAATACTAATAATGTTACCTCTGCAACAACAATTGCAGATGGGTTTGCTTGTCGGCCTTCAAGATGATCTTTTATTGATCATAGAGAGGAAATTCAAGACCAAATCTGGTGAGGATCAGGACCCTGAAAGTATATTCCACCTTAATAAAGTCATTCTTATCAATCAAGTGTTTTTCATAAATAGACAGTACTTGGCCATGCCACCTAAGTTCAAGGTGCATTCCAGAAGTCTTGAGACCATTTTTTGGGATTGGCAGTCATAATTTCCTACATTATTGTAAAATTAGCATATTAGTATTTTACATCTGATAAACTGATGTGCAAATTTTTGTTATTCCAGTTTGAAGGCGATGGCTGTAACAGCACTTCACTCTAAAATCTAAAAAGTTGGCCTTACTTAAAAAATTTTTGGAAACCGACTGCCTTATAAAAGGTAAGTAAATATGAATAGTCTTAGATTACATTTACTTGTTTTGTGGACTCGGAACCCTGTTGTATTTTCCTAATTCAATTAAGTTATTTTAACTTGGATTAAGAAAGATATTTCAACTCTATGTTAGTTATCCACCAGTATCACCTCACACATTCACACCCTTTCATGCCCATTTACACACCACTGACGCAGCAGTGGGAGCAGCTTGGGGTTAAGTGCCCAAGAACTTATCACCATTTGTTGCCCAGAGCTGGCCTCGAACCTGCACCCTTCCGATTACCAACAAAGCACACTATCCAACCGCACCACCAACGCCTCATATACAAGTAAGTACAACAAAGGATGGTTAGTCCACAAGAACCAATTCTTTATTTTTTACCAAATCAAATTCAAAAAGCCATTATTGTCAAAAGTATGGAGTCTATCAGCTTGTCGTGGACTTGGGACTGAGGCAAGACACGAGGCAAGAAAGTTGGCGTTTCAATTCCGTTGTGGCTTAATGTAAAGCTTAATGCAGATGTGTTAAATAACTCACCTTGAGACTAAAAGGAATTCTGCATCCAACATCGAAATCAATCTGCAGAGTAGTCTCCCACCTGGCTTTACTGCACATATGCAATCCTGAACTCAGTGTTCAATCACTGTGATACAAAGTTTCGAGTTCAGCTTATACACAGGAATTAAGTTGTATAATTTTTTCAGGCTAAATGGGTTCCTTACTCATGTTGATTGTGTTGAATCAGCAGGTTATTAAGATTTATGTAAAGTGCACAAATGTAATTTAAGTAAGAATAGTTATTACATTATAGAGTGTTTGAATAAACCCTACTAGACAGTCAGAAACCCATGACATGCCCCTGAATAGGCATTACTTTGTAAGAGCCATATGTCTGTTTATGCTAGCACAATAGGTTCAAAAACAGCAGTGAAGAAGTGAGAGACCATGAGAGATGTTGAGGGGAGAGGGACGTAAGAATGACAGATTTAATTGAGAAAATTCAGAAGTTTCTGGATTAGTACCGTCATGTGTCTTTAGCAACTGTAAGTATATAGTTTGGAGTTGGTGTACAACTGCACGCAGCATTATTCAGGGAGTTCTTAACATGTGCAAAATGCATGCAAAGTTTCTTACAAGGATGCTCAGTGATGAAAATGGGATAGACGCCCCAGAGAGATGGTTGAGCTCATTATCTCCAATCCAAAAGTACTTGAGTCTTTGGTGACCTGTGACGATAGCTGGGTCTGTAGTTATGATCCAGAGACAAAGAGACAGAGCATCCAATGGAAGTATATTGGCTCCCCAAGACCCAAAAAGGCCAGGCAGAGCAGTTCCATCAAGAAGCTTATGATGATCCCGCTTTTCGAAAGCAATGGCATTATCTCCATCAACTGGGTTCCCTCTGGTCAGACGGTTAACAAAGTGTTTTATGCATACTATTTACAGAGTCAAACTTTTTTCAGTCCCCACAGGATCCCACTGAATGTGTGAGAGAAAGAGAAGGAAAGAAAAGTTAACTAGTACGTCCATTAGTGGTAGGCAGATTGATCAAAATATCAATAATGTCCACACCAATGTTACCATCATGCAGAGTCCTGCACCGAGTCGGAAACCCGCATTTTAAACATCTAAATATCCTTTTAAGCTCTAGCACTCCTCATTGCTGCTGTCTGATCTTGTGCACGCCCGCCCACCCCCAACCTCTCATTGTCACAGCACCGTGCCTTATCTTTGTGCAATTGACCGGAACATAAACACTGTGAACACTGTTTAAAACTTTACACCAGCAAACACTGGCACAGTGCTGCATGGTCTGTTGGATAAAATTACGTTGTCAACTCTGGGAAGGACAAAATGCCTCATTTAATCAGTCTGGACTTATTTGGAGACTTTTCAGCTTGATGAATACTACCTGCTCAACATCAGCTCTGCGGGTAAGAAGCACCAATGACATTGTTGGCCTAAACATGAGAAATGTAGGGCTGGACTAATTTGCTAAGAAAACGAATAATGCTCTTAGCCGATGTGTTGGATTTGGTGAGATGGACATAAAGTATAAAGTATTAACATCCATCTTGGACCCATGCAGGAGTCATCACCTTCTCCAGTAAAAGATCTTTCATGTGAGATTAATCAAGAAAGCAAGATCTGCCTGCCCAAATCTACAGAGCAACACATGGGGCCTGATCTACTAAAGGTTTGCGTGCATAAAAACATGTGCAAACTTGATAGCGCACGCAAAGCTGATCTACTAACAGGGTGCACCGAGTATTGCATCTGTCAAATGAGCAAAATAGCACCCGCAATCCATTTAGCGTGTTTGCCTTCATGAATATACAGAATACATGCGCAAAATACTGGGAGGAGGAGATGCAAATTAAATCATTTAGCACCCACTACGTGATTTATCAAACCCACAACTGATTGCACGCAGGGTTTTTGCATCTAAATTTAGCACGTTTGAAAGACAGGTGCAAAACAGGCACAGTGTTATGCACACAGGCTGCGGCCATTGTGGCGAGAAACAGGGGTTGCATCAACAGAATATTTTCCATCATTGACTGAATTTTTTGATGAATGATGGGAAGATTTGGAGGCTGTCATTATGAAGGACTGGAAAAAGAAGGACGATCCCATGTGCCATGCAGACACAGGCGTAAAGTAAACCCTGTCTGTTTTGCGCTCTTTATACATCGCGGAAGGGGTCACTAAATCTATGTAAAAAATCCTTCACAGTCATAATCAGTCAGTTTTCACTCAGAGCTGACTCTATCACACTAACCATGCACTGACAGCAAGTTTAGGAGCTGTCAGTGCCTGGTGAGTGTGACGCTGTCAGTGCGTAAAAGGCAGTACCCACGCGGTCTGTGTGTGCGTAACTGTAAGACTGCTCTTCACATGAGAGGTTAGTGGTGATGAAGCTGTGTAACTATGGGAATGCTGTCATTTAGATTATGTTTAATTGAAATCAGAGAAGGAAAATTAAAAATGACAGATAAAAATATGGCATGAGAGAAAAGTGATGACCTTGTCCGTCAAAATGACAGACAGTAAAAAACAGTTACTGCAAGTGTGTTCATTTGCCTCCAACTCCATGGCTTTAAACTCCATTTTTCATTTATGGCCACTCTGCTTTCCCAAACTCTGCATGGTGAAAGCCGGTAGCACATGCAAAATCTTCATTTAAAGGGGGCGGTCTGCATCACTTTTGCACCTGAATTGCACACACAGTAATAGTACATCACCCGCAACATGCCCACTAATTGTACGTGCAATTTTTTTTGTTAGCACACAATTTAGCACCTGTTTTTTGGATATAGTAGATCAGGCCCAAGTATTTAATTTTCATCTGGTTTAGCCTATATTCAAGCTAAGTCTCCAACATGTCAAACTGATAAATGGAATTAAATAAGGAAGTGCATAGCTAATGATATGATAATTTAGTAGAACTGGTAAAGGAGCTGTGTGGTATTGCAGAAGCAAAGTATTAGATATATACAAACAGATATTAGGAAATGATTAAAAACATAATGATAAGATTTTACTTTTTTGTCATATAATGACTTAAACCTAAGAATGTATTCAAGTAAGGAATGCATTAAAACCTTAAAGATAAGTCACATTGCACTGACTTTTTCCTTAAACAATACAGAGCCTAAAACAAAAAACATTTCCCTTTAAATGTACACACCAGTGTAAGACAGCAACAATTTATGCAAGTATAAAAATATATTCAACAGTCTAAAAACTAAAGAGAATATGAAATCAGATATAGACCAATTTAACATCCAGTGTCCTGTTTTGTTGATGTAAAGCATGTTGTCTTTCACAAAGAAAATGGACTGTGAAAATGGATGCATGACCATTGCCTTGAATACGCATAGTATGTGCTCTCTACATAACATGAATCAACCTGATGAGAGGGTCACCTCACAATTAGGCTTTCACTTTTCCTATAAAACAAACTTGATTGATTTTCAACCATACATGCTAATAACCAAAGATATTTAACCCACCCTCCGAACCCGGCTGCAATATAAAAAAAGGCATCTTGCAATCTTGTCCTTGACGGTCTTTTTCCTCGACTCTGGTAGGGGGGCCTGCCAATGAGGCTGTGGTTGCATTGTGCTTGAGTACTTGACCAACGCCGCTGGAAACGTGGTTGGAAGGCCAACAAATGGGACAAGGTGCTTCCATGCAATGATCCTCAGATGTTTTTATGGTAGGCTCAGAGTTGTTATGCCCGTCCTCCATTGTGCTTCCTCACTGTTGAGGTCAAAAGAGAAAAGCAGACGCTGAAAAAATGTTAATGTTCATTTAAATTGAAATTTTAGCAATAGTTTTGTTTTTTAATAGCCACACTTTATAAATATGCATGTATTTTATCTTGTTGCATTCACGATCAGCAAAGGCTTATTTTCTTGAATATTTTTTGCTTGAATTTGCATTAACTCGGGCATCTCAAAGGGGTGTTAAAAAAGACAAAGCACAAATTTAATATACTTCATTTTGTACTGACAGCACAACTACATGAAACCATTGTTATTTACAGTCTATAAACCTAGTTTATAATTTACAGTAATTATTCATGTGTTCGGCCATCAACAAAAAGATATTGACGAGGATGCTTCCATAGCAAATGATATTTGCACCATGACCTTTGTAAATCCACTTCCCAAAGTGACTGTAAATTATATGTAAATATCACTACCAGCCCTAGTTTGATTTTGCCTTTCAACAGAGCCATCCTTCATCAGCCTCCCATTGAAGTATGGGCGGGAGAAGACTTTGACTTGTGCCAGAAAATGACCTTTGCCTCAGAAAGGAGTCATTGGTAACCCAATTAAAAAGAAATGTCACGCTGGTAATTGCGTCTCACAGTGTGAATCATCCATGTGGGTTGGCTCACACTGAATCCAGGCACGGGCTGATATGTGGCATTGAAGTTCCCACTGCCTCTCTGTCAGCCCCTGTCCTTCTCATGCACTCGCTCCAGCTACACCAATTTCAGCCCACTTTGAAGTCACTGGTTGTTTAACTCTCTCTCGTGAAGAAAATACTGCAGTGTCTGCATTTCATTTAGCTCAAGATATTTGAGAAAATATCTCACCCATCACTTAGTTACAGTCTTCACACAAGTATGTTGGAATGCTGTCAGAGTGGTGTTTACCCTGAAAGCTTTATCACAGAGGTCATCGTGTTGACTCCTGAGGGGAGGGGGGGACTAGAGATTTTATTATTCATGAAAGTAATACAAGACAGGCACTGTGGACTCCTATGCAGTACAAGGAACAGTGTTTAAGGTCGCTTTCACATCTGAATTTTGGCAGACTAGATTCAGCAGCATTGTTTCATTTTTCACTTGGTTTGCTTTGATTTCACTCTGCACTGTATCAAGCAGACCAAAGCCTGTCAAATGTGTAATATGGGCTCCTGCCACTAGTTGGGACTGTAGCTTCAATCTTTGCTCCAGCCATCTGGACCACTGTTGCACTAAGACCTGGAGAAATACAACTGGCTTCCAGTAATAACATTGTTCTGCTCAAAGCAGTTCAGAGGTGTTATGTGCCATAAAATAAAGATAAAGCTGCATTTAGGCTATATTAGCTTTCTTAATATTGTGATATATGGCGACATCCAAGCCACAATTCACTCCTTTTGGTTTTGTTTGCCTTGTTTGGTCCTCCTTTGGTCTGGATTGCTTTCACAAGCCACAGCTAACCAAATTCTGGTCCACTTGGAAGCAAACCAAGCCCCCCCCCATTTTTTCACACCACTTCAATTGAACCAGATTTTCCAAAAAAAAAAATGAACCAGTTTTCTTTTCTAGACCAAAGGTGTTAGGTGGAAAGCAGTCTAAGTCACACAGAACAGGGTAATTTTTGCCAGAACATAGCCTCAGTTATGTTTGCATACCATAATATTGGAGAATATTTCCCTTTACTCTGTTGCCAGGATAAAATATTAAGATAATTGGGCAGTTGTATTTCCAATGTGTTGAGATCAATAATTCTGCTGTTTGGGAAGTGGTAATAAGACTTTATATCATTTAAACATGGATAAGAAATTTTCTTACATTAGCTCTTTAATGTTACTTGTTTATAGTATCAGAATCACTTTTGGCTGCCATTGTCCGTCAGTGTTTGGGGGTAGTTACTTTATTGAAAAAAGTAAAATTCTGATCAAGTGAACTCAAAACTTTATGTCAGGGAAAATCTGGTCAGTATTACTGTCTTAGTAAATTACAGACACAGTGGAGCATCTGACAGCATTAATCAGCTACTTACTCCTCATTAAGTCTCCTCTTTGAGAAGGCACGCCATCAGCATATAATTACAGGCATGACCACAATAAGTCAAGAATTTATGAACAGATTTTGATGACTTTTTTCAGGGAATGTAAGCCATGGCACAAGGAAGATTCATTTTGATCTGAACAGGGATCCATAAACAGTTTCAAACATTTGTTAACAATGCCAAGTAGTGCAGATATATATTTTTTGGTACTAACCCAATAAGATCTGAACAAATTGTAATAACATTTTCAGGGGATGTTTGTCATGGCACAAGAGAGAGGTGATTCTATTTTGGAGGTGAACTGAATTCATATGCTGATCAAGACATTTTTTAAAGGATGTCTTAACTGTGTGAGACAGGGCCGTGTCCCACACTTCATAATGACTTGCATGTATGTTGGAAATGCTTTGGCAGAGGCTTATGCTCTCGGGGCACTTCTGTTTGTCACTATCAAAGCTTTTCAGCAGGTTTTGGTAATTTTAAACCAATCAAAAATATCATAACCAGTTTCTAATTATAACAGAAAAGCTAGGGATGGAGCGATTATACTGTGTCAAGGTTTGAAAGTCATGATAAATGAAGTTCAGTGAAGAACTTTGAGTTATTGGCAAAAATGTGGAAGACTGCCCTATTTGCAATGTTAACAAATCTTTAAAAAAATCCTGGGTCCCCATCTGAATAAGGATCACCACTAAAATGTAAGCATCGCTTCTTTGTGCCATGACTAACATGCCCTGAAAAATCCATCAATAACATTTTGAGTTATCCTGTTCACAAACCATCAGACTAACTCACCAATGCAGGTGAAAAATGTAACCTCCTTGGTGGAGGTAAAAAAAAGAAAAAGAAAATGCAAAATGGAGATGCACTGTTATTGCCTACTGGCTATGATTTTCTGAGACTTGTATTTTCATCCCATATTGACAAGAAAAGAAAAATAATATAACCTGTCAACCAGTGCTGTTTGTTTGTTTTTCCTCTAGCTAAACCCCACCCACCAAATAACTTCCTACTGTTTACTTATGTTATTTATTGCAACATTGCCACTGTGTATTTTCTTTGTTTGTTCCCAGTTCTGCATATTCATGCACCAACTTATGTATCCATTATCTTTTATTTTTGACCTCTGGCTGCCACTGTCATCTGTTTACTGTCAGTGTCAGGTTGAGCAGACTGGTGAACCTCTTATTAATCCTAGAGGTGAACATCCACATGGCAGAGGGCCAGTCATTGTCCAAAAAGTCAATTTCTGGGCACATGAGATGAACTTGCCCTTACCTTGACTGCATTGTGTTAAAGAGGTTGCTGCGGCTCCATGTAAAGTAAGTAACGAGGAACTGCTTCACCTGTCCCTGAGTGACTTTTTGCTGAAGTTGTGTGTGATTGAAAATAACTTCACACAAGCATGGCGGTCAGTACCCATGAGGTCACTGAGATCTGTACCTTGGTAATTATTTCCTTAAAATATAGGCTATATATTGTAATTTATATTAAAAAAGTGAATTAAAAATGTGCACTATAACTATATAACCATCACATTGTAATTTCTTCCCATGCTGCTGCTTAGATTAATTTAAATTGTGTCTCTCACTGTCCTCTAGAGCTGTAAGAGCAGGGTCTTGCAACAAGGACGCTCTGTGTCATTGTCCCTCTAGAACTTTCTAACCAGTTGCCAAATCTGCTAATTAAAAACCATATTGGACATGCTTAGCTGTAAAGTTGCCTATATATAGTGCCAGGTCGGGGTTGTCACATTTAAGGCTTGTTTATGAAGTAGGTATGATGCAACTTTAGATGCTGAGAGGGACATTTAAATGTCATCCGCAGTCCAGGAAAGCTAAGTTGTTTAAACTGCAAGATACTCTAAGCTCAACATTTATAAAGGCTTGGGGAAAATGGAAACATTGTTTCATTTTTCACTTGGTTTGGTTTGTTTTCACACTGCACTGTGTCAGGTGGCACCTGCTTAGTGACCTGAGGATGTGTAAGCATATTTTGTACATATTGAAAAACATTAATGTGTTAGGAGCACTAAGGATGGTGTTCCTAGTGATGCTAATGATAGACACACTCTGCTCAATATCTATTTCAATATATATATATATATATATATATATATATATATATATATGTATATTCTTTTCCATCTGCATGGACTCCTCCTCAATTTTTCTCAGCTATCTTCAGTAGAGTGAATTAAATAGTTTTTTCACAGAATTTTTATCTTGGAGCCTCGAAAAAAACAAAACAATGGATAACAGTTAAAAGTTTTATTTGAATCTTTTTTAGTGGTAAGCTTGTATGGTCTGCATTTTCCAAGAATAGTTTTTGACACAATAAATAGCCCCAAATATGTAATATCTTAAGTTTTTTTTTCATTCTACACAGCAAAATAAAAAAATCAAGTCATAGAATATTGCCAATAGTGGCTTATGCCGTGCAAAAATAAGTTCAGATCAGCCTGTATCTCACACATTGTGGTAGCTAATAACTGTCAGGTGAGTGAGCTCATAAACGAGCAACTTTCCCTATGTGTTACAAGTGATAAATGAGTGCAAAGCTTTGCTTCGCCTTCTGATCTGTAGCTTTATCTGTGCTGTGAGCAGCTTGTTCTTCAGTGGGATCATGGCAGTGCTTTCTTTCAGTCAGCACACTACTGTCCACTGATTGGTTTACTTAACAAGATGCAGCATAAACTCTTAGTGCATTGCTGCATCTGAAAATTCAATAAGCTTAGATTATTCTCTTATAGATTTTAATGTCTTGCATCATGGGTGTTCTCCATATGGCTTTGCTTTACACTTTGCTCTTCACTCAACTTGACTTGGAAAACACAACTGTGCACTAAGGAATATCATTGTTTAGCTTGCAGCAGTTTGGCAGTATTCTGAGCTACAAAATAGGAATGAAGTTGTACTCAGGATGTGTCAGATGACACTGGCCCATTGACTAGAGGGATGTGCGACCATATGTGGCACAGACTTGTAGACATTAATGTGTTAAGAGGACCGGGGGCTAGTGCTTGCCATACTAACATTAACCAAACTCGGCTGATTATTTTTTTTATAGTTGCTTTATTAGGTAGCCTACAGTTTCATATTTGGCCAAATTCAACCCACAATGCACTGTTTTTTGTTTCACCTCCCTTGTCCAGTCCTTAACTGGATTGAATCGCTTTCGGACCCATTGCGAACTAAACTCCAGCTCACTGAGAAGCAAACCAAGGACGCTTGTTTTCAAGCAGACCAAAGGTCGGTCTTTTGGTCGGCACCAGAGTCTAAGCTTCAACACCACTTCAAATAAAACCAACAAAAGGAATCAGAGTTTGTTTGGTCAGAAAACACAAACAGATGTTAATGCCAACTAAGTTGAATGGGTCAGTATCTCGCCTGTTGTCAATATTGCAGCTGTTACCCCCAATTACCACAAAGTCTGCCTGCACAGCACTGCATTCAGTTAGTTCCAATAACCTGCGCCATCTGCAGATCAACACGACACAGGAAAAGTGTTTTAAAGTTTATTCAAGATACAGCAGAAATATTGTAAATAATGCAGATGCAGCAAATCAATCATCGGGCAAGAACCTGTTGTTTATATGTTGTTCTTCCTGTTATCTAGTAAACTCACAATTAACTCTTCAAGTTGTGGTTCTCACATGATCTTTATGATCCTGTGAATCAAGCTTTTAGGGCTGCGCAATTCAGGGTTACAAATGTAACGCATCCAGCCAATTTTCATTTTACATAAAAAAGAGCAATAAGAATTATTAGCAGAAATCAACATAGAGATCCTTTGTACCCGTTATTTGTTCAATTGCAGTTGCTGAAATGCAGTGACTCAGTTAATCTCAGTATGTTGCAGATTATGTATAAAACTCATAAGATAATTTTACCAATCAACATCCAGAACTGATTTGAGAAAAGGAGAAAGTTGTTATTTTTTAAAAGGATTTGGAATATTTAATAAAAACAAGAGTCAGAACTAAACTGAAGGAGCACTGCTTTACAGTGAGAGGAATCAGTTTATGGAACAATCTGAACAAAGAAACGAAAGAATCTCAATCAAATTTTATCTTCAAAAAAGTATCAAAGCCAGTATGTTGAGTAAATACCGGGAAATGTCTTAATGTTGTTTGTTTTGTGGAAAATGTGAATTAACGTGGTCTTTTTTGTTTGTTTGTTTGTTTTGTTGGTTGTTTTTGCTAATAAGGAATACTGAGTGTAAAAAGGCATGCTGGCCTTCAGAACTTGTTTATTTGAATTATGTGTTAAGTTAATTAATACCTTGTGAGAAAGGGGCAGACTCTGTAAGATTTTTCTTCTTTCTGCCCCTTTTCATTCACGTTTGAGATTTTTCTTTGTTTGTATTGACTGTTTTATGTACTAACAGAATGAAATAAAGTCCTAAACCTAAACGTAATTCCATGCCCTTTGTTTCTACTTGTAAAGCAGTACATCAAGCAATCTTATTGTACAGCTTGAGAAACAGATATGAAGTGCTTCGTACCAATGAGGGGTGGTCTCAAAGGCTCATCAATACACAGGTCTCTGTGAGCTGAACAGTTTCTCCCTCTGTGTTGAAAGTGAAAGTAAATCAATTTACTCACTAAAATGGATGAATGCTCCACTATCTCCACCATGTTGACTAGATAAACAACCTCTGCTGAGCAAGTAAAGCAAAAAACAAGAAAATCCCTCCTGTGTCTTATCGAAATCCCTCTTTCCTTTCTCCTCAAGGGACAGATAGAAAAAAACAAATGAGGTGTCAAGGCTAAATTGTTGGGCTGCATCACGTTGTATCACACTAGACTGCTCATGGCCAGTCAGGACGTTCACACAGGATTAAGTGTATTTAGCCTGATTTTGACACTCATGCTCATGCATGTCCTGTCGACTAGGACACAGTGTTACAAGTCAACTTTTCACACCGTCATAAGTCAAATGAACTTCAGTATTACTGTAACAATGGTGTATGTATCTAACGTATTGCATTAAATCTAGAGGAGCTCAAATTTTTATCTTTCACTCTCTTTGCTATCTGTATAACCACTGGATGTCAATGGCAATACAACAGATTCTGAGAGGCTGTCATTCAAAAGTTAGACTTTGGTGCCCAAGGTCCAACGGCGGAATCAGATCAGGTGTGATTGGATTTTTAAATTAGTATCCTCCCTCTGAGAAAGAGATTGGTTTAATGCAAAAGTAAATCATTCTTGCAATCAGAAAGCTCCAAATTTGCAAACAGTGCCAATATTCATAACAAATGGGCTGGAATCACCATCATGATCTACATACATTTATTGAGACATAATGTGTCTGAGTTAATAGAACTAGTTGAGCGTTGAAGTGAAAAATGAATTTGCGTCCTCCACTGGCAGGTTTTCCCCACACACAGACATGAGGTGGTGCTGTATGTGCTGTGCATTATATGAAGATATAGTAGCCTATGTCTGTGATAGCTGATTAAATAATCTCAGGCCTGGGATCCAGATTGCCTATTTTTCTTGGCTAAATGTAAATGTTAAAACAGATTTAGGCACAGATGGCTGCTCTGCCTCTGCTCTACAGCACAGCAGATGGGAGGTCTCAGCATCATAGACTCGCATTCATTTTGCTCTCCATTGCAGTTGTAAATCAAAGTTAGAGGATTTTTTTCCTACCCAGTCTTCATATCTTTTTCTCCTTCTTGTTTTTTATATCTTGCGTCAACTTTGGCAGCACATTCTACCACCAATAATTTATGTGAAAAGCTCACAAAGCTTGAATATTGCACAATTAACGGATACTTTAGTCTGTCAATATAAGTTTGATAAAATACTCAAACTTTTTAAAATAATAAAGGGTTTTTTAATCTCAAGACAGTTTTATCATCCATGTTTTAATGCCACTGTGATTACTACATATTCATGGATCTATTTTGGGATAAAGAAAACAAACTCTGCTGTCTCTCATGAATGCTGCAGAGAAAAATGACTTTTGTTTGTTTCTCATCTTAAGGCTTGCTCTTCCAAATGTTAGTGCATTTCACTTTTGATAGGATTATCTTCTCCATTATTGAGAAAGAGGGGAGTCTTACAGTGTGGTGATGGCTCTCTTTTATGTATTGTCCCAGCCTATAATTGCTTCTTTTCATGAGTATTGTGGGGAAAGGTTAGGCCAGTGAATCTTACAGTTGCTTGGTTTTGTACAAGATTATCAGCTAAAGAAAGAAGAGGAAGGATGTATTGTAAATACCACAACTCCAAAAGAGCTGGGATGTTGTGTGACATATGGATGGAAGGAGAATTAAGATATTTGCTAATCCCTCCCACCACTTTAACAGATACACCTGTTGAACTGCTTGTTACTATAAATAGATAATTAGCCAATCACAGGGCAGCTTTTCAATTCATTTGGCCGTGTAGACATGTAGCCATTTTTTAAATCTTTTATTTTTATAGCAGTACTTGCATATTTTTGCCAAAATGTAGTATGCAGTTTGCAAACACTTGAGAAATCTGTGGTATGCCAAAATATACAGTGATGTCATACTACTTTGGAAAAATTAACACTATGCATCAGACCAGTCTACCTCGGGTACTGTTATCCACAAAGCAAGGTGTCACTGGGTCAGTGGCAGATAGCCAGCCTTCAGTACTGTATGCCACATTTGCATTAGCATCTGTAACACTTACATAACAACAAAAATCAAATTTGGCAAATTAACATTTTCGAGTCATTACATGGTTATCTCACATTTACCTGAGCTAATATTACTTTTGTTTTCATGAACAGAAACAGAAATTGGCTAAATTATTGGATTGAGGAGGACAACAACAATCTTTTTTTTTTTTTTTTTTTTTGCATATTTAAAAGAAACACAATTATTTATTTGTGTTTAGTTATTATAGTTGTTGTATTTTTGAGAGTTGGTATTATTCTAACTTTGGCCAAGCGGGTGGCAGTAAAGCATTGTACACAATAGTTGCCACCCACCAGAAAACATAAAAGACGAGAACAATCTACTTGGTCGGGTGTTGCAAAATACTCCTGCAATACTACATACTTCCAAAAGCAGGATGCAGAATATAAAGCATGCTTTTTGAATTCATCTTTAAGAGTGACCCTAAAATGCAATCATAGTGAGACAAAGAAGAAGACTGGATTTTATTCAAAAATTCATTAATAAACACAGTAAAAGTCAAACAGTTACCATAATAGGGTTATAAAAGAGGCCATATTTCCCATTATTTATTAAAAAACAAAAACTTAGCCTTCAGAGTGTGTGCCTCCCCCTTAATGCAGAGACCTATGCTAGACATGAGTTTATTGCAAGCATGAAAATTAAAACAAGTGTAAGATTCTTGTTCACTCTTGGTTGCTTTGTTCCAAATTTAACCACTAACTTCAAAATAACTGGATGAAGTCACATGGCTTTGACGATAATCAAAGGAGGCTTTGGAAAGTTGCTGAGACCAATTCCATATTGTACACACCTTCTCAAGCAAACATTGGACGTACTCACAGAAGGAGAGGTCACATCAAGGCAAGACTTATGGCCATTTAACCAATAGTGTCTACAAAAATTTACTGGTTATATTATATGGGTTTTTGCCTTTTGTAATCACTGAAAAAGATGATGTATCAGAAAACAGACGAACAGCATGGTTCAAATATTGACTTTTTTTCCCCTTTTGGAACACTTTTCCATCGTGCTGCTCTTTCCGATCCTTAAGATCAAGTCTCTTCCAGCCTGTTTTGCAGCTTTAATTCACAGATAGAAGCTATTTTAGATATTTGCTTGGATCTGTATTGCTTGCTAAAGCTAGCATTAGCTGGACTGTGTGTCCAGAGGAAACCCTGATATAATCACATAGGACAAAAAAAGAATAGCTCTGAAATTCTGCCTGTTGGAAAAGAAAAAATTAAAGGTATTTCCCAGTTTCTTGAGAGAATCATCTTTTTCAGGAAGGCTGCTTTCACAGCTGGGTCAGTCACATTCATGCTGCGAACTCACCACCTTCTGATCCCCTGTTCAGTAGCAAAGAAGAAATTTTGCTGTGGAATTTCTGTTGTACTATTTCTGTTCAACAGCTAAATTTTAGTTTTGATTCCCATTTATTACTGCAGTCTTCACTTTCTATTGAATAACAGTTAACCACTTACCTTGGCTTTGGCAAACAAATGGGTGTTTTTCCTTACAGGGTACTAATCTACTGTATTTTAAGTCCATCAAATAACTCTGAACAAAACCATCACAACTCAGACTCATTGCTCTTTCTCCCCCCTATTACATTGCACCAAGTGTAAGGCTTATAAACAGTCCCAACAGCCCAGTGAAATTCAGAATCTGCATACAGGACAATCCAGATGGGGATATAAGTGGAGGGACTTTTCTAAGGGATCATGTCCTGGATCTTCATGTACTCAGCCTCATTCCTCACAATGGCCAGGTCAGCGTTTTTCTCCCTGTAGTAAATCTGAGCATTGTTTCAAGTCATTTTCTCTTCAACAAGAACATAGTCAGGATTCTGTGGTGTTCCTGCAGACACCATTTGAAAAAGAGAAAAATGCTTCATACACAATAAACTTTTCAACACAGTGGTTTAGTCCTGTTATGAAATTTTTCTTTTTTTTCTTTTATTTTTTTTTTTCTCTCGCTACCAGTGACCATCACCAGCCCTCCCTGAAGGCTACTCCATCAAATCAAACTTTATTAAACCCCGGAAGTGAGCTGAAGGGGAGGGCTGTATTACACCACAGTGTGAAAGAAGGGGAAATAGTGACAGATAAGACAAGACAAGACAAACAGGGAGGAAGACAGACAGGTAATGCTGTTGATTTGAAATAGCAGTCCAAGTGCTGTGCTGATCTAAGTTCATGAGGGAAGTAAAGGCTGTAAGAAACCAGGGGCACCGGAGATGTGGGGTCTTGATAGTAGGGGGTGGGCCCATAGGGATGGGACAGGGAGGGAGCATGCATCACAGGACGTGAGAAAATGTGTGAGAATGCCCGACTCAGCATGTTCTGACGGAACAAATCACTTCTTTACGGTAAGTCTCGACAGGAGCTTGAGTATCTGTACAGGCATGCATGTGAGGTGATCACTGAATACCCAAATAGTTGCCCATACCCAGGGAGACCACGGCCAAGGGCACCACCCGAGCCACCAGGGCACCCGAAACCCGCCACACGGGCCCCCAAAGTTACCGGACCCAGGAACAGCCCCAGGACCCAAAGGGGCACCAACCCATCCCCACGAAGGCACCAAGGACACCACCAGGGGGTCCGAGGCAGCAGCCCCCGCATACGGCACCCGGCCCCGCCAACCACCCGTCCACCTGGCCCAAGTCACCCCCACCCCCCCACGGCAGGCCAGAGGCCCCCAGGCCCCCAGGAGCCAGATTGCTCGGGACCAGGCAACCCCCCCAGAAAGGGGGCCTCAGGCCGATCTTATGTTGGTCCGGGTCCCAGTCGCAGCAAGGTTTTGGGTGGGTGGAATGGCGCTGTTATGAGATTTTTAAAGTTTTTTTTTTCCCCATAAAATGTCCATGTCTTCGTCTGTCTGTCTAACAGTTTTCCAGGCAGTGCTGGTCATGACACCTCAAAGTGATCGACTTTGGTGCAAACCAGGGACTCCAGGAATATATAAAAGGATTTATCATTTAGCGATGGAGCAGTTTTCCACATTTTTGATAACATAAACATTAATTGTTAATTAAATACAAACTATGAAACCTGTAGAAAGCTTTGGCTGCTAACCATTATTCAAAAATAGTGTATTTTCTTAGAGGTGGAGAGCAATCTGAAATACATCTTAAGATATTTTATCTAATAAAACTTCTAAATTAAAATCTGTAAACCTGCCCATTTAAACTGCACATTAAATATGATATAATAATTCTTCTTCACAGACAGATTTTACTCACTGTAGCGTGAGTCCACACTACATTGACATGATATGTCTGTATGAAAGAAATAAAGAGTTGCACAACCACTTAAAAAAACACACAGCATGCCTTGCGCTGCATATACAACACAGCCTAAGAAGTTATTGTTCTTTTTTTTACCTTTTAAAAATATGCACTTATACCATTTTTAGTAAGAGCAGCAGTTAGTTCATGGTGTTATTTTACATTTAACATCAAATATGTGAGGACAAAGTGTTGGAGTTCATGCTATCACTATATGATGTCACATGTTGAGAGAGGGCAGTTGAAAGATCATGTTGAGCCTATACCTTAAAAAAGCATTATTCTGATTACAGACCACTGTTTAAACACAAGATAAACCGTCTGGGACATAACTTCTCTGAAAACATTGCTGTCCTCCTCTCTCTACCTCCCTTTAAAAGCCTAATTTGTGGTTAGTGTCTTTAAAATTTCCTCTCCTCTCTGCTGCCACAGCAGAATTGTAAAAGAACAACTAGAGTGCAGAGAAACATCATATTAACCTGTAACTCAACTGTATAAAACAACAGTGGAGGCTCACATTGAAAGAAGCTCTCTCTCTGATGAGAACCTGCAGGTACAGGTGCTCGGCTCACAGATGCTACTAATAGCACCCAGGGGAGATTGCAACATGGAGAGACATTATTTGAGGGTGTTTTTTTCATTTTCACCTGATAGGCATCTTTCGCTTTGGTCTCATCACGCTTCCTGATATTGCAATGGCGATAAAAATGCAGTTAATCATTTAGGCCCAGTCTACACTTAATGAACATTTGCTTAGATGAACTCAGACCTGGTAGTCTGTTTGTTTCCTATGCTAATGCTAATTTATAAACACCGATCTTTGTGTAGAAATAACTGTACACCAAGGAGGACTGTTAACAAAGCCATGAGCTCTAGTATTTTTTTCAAAGAAAAATGAACAAATACAATTTTGAAGGTCAAAGGTCAATGTTCCTCTTGTCCTTTCCATACTTTCTAAATGCGGTTCTTGGCGATGACTCATCATGTTATACCTACAACATTAAAGAAAGTAAAAGTCTTTTGAGAGCAGAGCCTTCTGCCAATAACCTGATTCACCAGATGGACTGTTCAGTACTAGTCAATATGGGAAGAGCCCACAGAAAGTGTTTGGGAATGGGCAGAGCCTTTCAAAAGCATTGGTGATTACATGATCATTTTGTCAGTCACATTCATTATGGGCCAATCAGATAATGCGCTACTGCTGCAGTGTAAAGAACATATTGTAAGCCACTTAATAAATTAAACTCTTGGCAAAATGTGTCAGAAGTGGAGTGAAAATATCCTTTCTTTTAGAGAAGTTTGTAGTGTTGTAAATTATTTATTTCATTTCGTAAAGAAATGCTGTCCAGATCTGATAAAACTGCTACTGAAGCTGTTAGCATCTATGCTAATCTCCATGTGAGCAGTAACTTCCTCTGTCATCTTGCTTGTAGCTCCTACCTCTTCTTGCTTTAAAGGATGCTGAGTGGGCCATCCCGCTCACAATTATTGTAGGTTGGAGCTTGGCGAGATGGATCTGCCTGATCACAGACAATGCAGGCATGTCCATCTGTACTGCAAGGTTACTCTGCCAAGGCATTTCTGACACAATTAGCCCAACCTCGCAAGAAGCTTCTTGGATGAGAAGTGAAACGTCTTCCCAACAAACTCTACACAGTCCAGTTGCCTTGTTTGAATCTTCAAGATAACCTTTATAAAGTCCTAGATGTGGATTAGGATAACCACCTAAAAAGTGTCATCAGAATATTTCATCAACATCTGTCCATGTTTTTTGAGTTATCTTACTAACGGACAAATAGACAGACAAATGCTGGCAAAAACATGGCCTCCTTGGTGGAGGTGATAAGAATCACACCTCTTGACCAGCCCAGCCCCACTTTCTTCTCACCGCTTTAATCTTGTCATGTAGGTATTTTTCATCTCATTGGGCATTTGACCACTGAGTGTTATGTTTAGTTCATGAGAGATAAGTATTTTACTAATTTTCCATGGTATATGGAAAAAATGTTGAAATGTGTGGCTTCATCCCACCCCACAGGAACCAATGTCCCAGTTGGACAGCTTAGGAAAAATAATAAAGATGTGTGGATGTGCTCTTTTTATTTATTTATTTTGTATTTTTTTTTTTTTTTACCTACCCATGTAAAGAAAAGCACAATGTTTTTTGTACAGTGAGTGCATGTGAAGTAGATAGTCCTCTTGTGTGTTTCACAACAGTGTTGACTAGGAACCATACTGGAATACAGGTTTATCTTGCCAGCTAACCAGTTGCACTCAGCTTTCCTCCCTTGTGGCCATCTGACCACTTCTAATCCATTCTACCGAGCAAACCTATCCAGACATGAAAGTGAAAGGGATCTAAGTGAAAGGAAATCAGGATCTAAATTGTTCAAACATTTCAATATTTGGAGGAATGGCAAGGTCTGAGTATTTCTCTCTGCAGCTCTGAGCTTCAGTCCGAGTCCTGGGATCAGTCACAAAGTCGTACTGATTAGGAACGCCAAAGGAGCTTTTCCAATCTGTGAAGAGGGAAAAAAATGTATCTGATAAATAGCTGAACCAGTTGATCACAAATCTGTGTTTTATCACACAGCTGAGTGAAATACTTGATTCTGACTGGCCAAATACACAAGGACCAATCTGGGAAGATTCTTTCTATTTAATGTTTTCTTGTGTTACTGCTTTTAATTGCTTATTATGTCTATCTCTTTTATTCGCTTGTCATCTGCTTTGACGCTGCTTACCTCCTCTTGTTTTGGTCTCCTTTTGTGTTGCTCGGGTCATGTATTGGCAGGGTTCTAATGAAATAACAGGTTCTTCCTGGGAGGAGGGGAGGGGACTTGGAACTCAGGGGTTGGGCGTGGGTGGTCCAGGACCATGTGCTCTATATCGGGTGCCTGGGCCTGGATTACTGTGCCCGCTTTTTGAGTTTTAGGTTTCCTCACATTTTGTTAAATATTCTCCCTTTCATTAGCACTGTTGGTCTGGAAGACATCAGAAATGCTCATGCTCTTTCCTCTAAGGTCTTAATGTGCTTGGGTGTATTCTGCCATTTGTGTGTGTGTTTGTTTGTGAGGGTTTTTGGATTTAAATTGTGCTTTTTGTTGGTTTGCTCCTTTTGTGCTTAAACTCTTGTGCTTTTCTTCTGTATTTTCCTGTCTCTTTGTCAGAGCACCTTGGAAACGTTTGTTTTTAAAAGTGCTGTACAAATAAAGTTATTACTATCATTGTTGTTGTGACTATGATTGTTTAATGGTTCTTTGTTTTTTCATAGAATTTTGCTACCGGAGTATGACAAGCATTATTATCATGATCATTTTGAATGATACTGAGATATCAATGACCAGTGAGGGTCAGTGAAGATCATAGATAGAAATTTGTCATCCATGTATTTTTGTAGCAACAAATGCAATGTTATCAGCCAATGTGATTTCTGACACATGTATATATTTATATGGCACTGGAACATTAGGCGTTGAAAACTTTCCACAATCTCCATCTGTTCAGACCATGACTCTGGTTGTCAAATATGACTGGTTGCTGGTCAAGAGTGACATCATCTATTAAGATATTTGACTTTTCCAGCCCCCATTATTCAGGTCCTGTGCACAAATGGTCTTTTTTAGTTAGTCAATCATAATAAGCATAATACATTTTATTTATAAGCACCTTTCACAGCACTCAATATCAAGAGTTAAAGTTTAATGTCTGCGTGTTAGTGGCAGTAATTGTGGTATTAAAAGTACATTGGCTCATCAGGTTGTGCACATGCCTCCCAGCAAGAAGGTTACTGGTTCGGACCCTGTGTCAGTCAAGACCTTTCTGCGTGGAGTATGCATGTTCTCAGTCTTGCATGCATGAGTTTCCTCCGGGCACTCCGGCGTCCTCCCACAGACTGAAAAAACACATTCGTGAGGTTAATCAGTGACTATCAAGTGCCCTTAGGTGTGGCTGAGTGTGTGAATGGTTGTCTGTCTCTCTATGCGGCCCTGTAATCAGCACACCAGGGTGTACCCCACCTCTCATCAAATTTCAGCTGGAAAAGGCTTCGGCCCCCCACAACCCTGAAAGGGAAAATAGATGGATGGAAAAGGACTTTGAAGTTAAGTGTTTTATCACAATAATTTTGACAGCACTAACATATTTATGATCTGTAGTGCCCACTCAATGCCCACTTTCACATGAGTGTGCACACATCTTTTAGCAGAGAGTCTAAATTTAACAGAACCATTTAAGAACCAGGCATGCTGATATCTTATTCTGATATATTCAAGCTTTGTCAGGCCAGCTCACTCAAAGATGAGCCTTGGTATGTTGAGCTTGCATCATGATAAACCCCCCTACGAGAGACATGCAAAAGCTACAGGGGATTTAAATAAACAACAAGTATGTGTTGATCATAGTTTAAAACCAAAAACTGTATTTTATCTGCTTGTACAAGAATAAATCAGTGACTGCAAAGCATTAAAGTGACAGTGACTATCTTTGATCACCCTGAAGCAGATCATCGCCTGAGTCTTTGCCATTTTGTCTATTCTTCAGTTCATTTGAACAGTAGTTTAATGGTTTCTTCCATGTCTTTCTGGTTTTGGTATAATTTTAAAGCATTTAGCAGAGCAGCTAACCTTTTTTTGCGCTTCTTTACATTTTTTCTAATCAACTTTTTAATCAAAGTACACAGTTCCCCTGAACAATGTCTGAAATTACCCATTTCACTCAGATTTTCAGAGAGAAATGCACACTTGCTGCCGTCATCCTTTAATAAGGGCCATGACTTTACATAGGGGTCACAAATAAGTGAAGATATGATTCTTTTATGAATAGAATAATGATTAAGTAATAATAAACACTTTATCCTGATTACTTTAAGTTTTGAGTTGAATTTCAGCGTAAGAGAATATATTGTATTTAATGTGGGTTATCTGTCAGTGGGATTCTTATATATTGATTATTGATTATTGATTATTACATATATATATAAATATGATAATAATCAAATTTAACATTCATACATGATATGCAGCTCAAAACAATATAGAAATCAAACTGTTAAAAGAAAGAATATAAATTGAGTGGTACAATCCATTTGAAAAAGTTAAATTACACTATTTAAAGTTAGAAGGCACATAATGAAAGCAAATTATCTTCGAAGGTGTAAAACATGTTAAATAAATGATTAATATGAATAAACATACAATGTTTTTTTGTTTTGTCATGACATGGTCCACAAAAAATAAAAGTATTTTGGCCAGCTATAGTCTAACTCAGTGGTTTTCAATCACTTTCTGCCAACCCCCCCTCTAAGATTAATATCTTTTCACAAGCAAAAGTCTAGGGACCCGTGCCCCAATTTGGCCACACCCCTGCCAAAGCAAGACCCCCTTGGCATTTGCATTTCACTGTTTGAGAAACACTGGTCTAACTCATCAACAGCTCATGTAAATTGATGTCCTTTTGGTAATGGTCTCTGAAGGGAAAACTAACTGAATAAATTCATTATGACCACATTTTTGGTCAGTGATGAGTGACTATGAACCCTACATTAATTCATGCTTTAAATCATTGTGAATTACACAATTAATTAAGTATATGATTTTGACCCCTAATCAAAGTGTTACAAACTTACATGATGTCCCAACTCTTTTAGAATTGGTAAAGTACAGATAAATACACTTGAACATATTTCTTTTATTTAAAATTATGGAAGGTCCTGTGGCCATTTATTGTTTTCCTTTCATCAAAAATGATATTTGCACTCAGAAACAATCTAATTTTATGCAAACTAACTACAACATCATAAGGCAATAACTCGCCCAGCAGATGAGTGCAAAATGATTTGTTGCTCTGGGCAAAGATTTGTCTGTAGATTTTCATTAAAGCATGAGCACATGTTTATTGAAATTAATTCAATAATTCAAAGGGCCTCACTGTTTTGGTGGGGGGGAGATTATAAAGTACGGCACTTTTACAGCTAAATTTACTGTCATGTTCTCGTATGCAGTGCTGGCAGATGTTCGTTAAAATGGATCAGAGAGCAGGAGGTCTGCAGCCCCTTCCTGCTTTAATGAACCAAAACCTCTGATAAATATTTAAAACCTTGGCTGTGACATTGCCACAGAGGGGGCACTCAAAGGTGGTTGAAAAGAGTTTTCAAGGGTGTTTACACTTCAAAGCTTATAAAATTCTGTAAACACCAGTTTCAAAAAATGTTGGGACATTGCATAAGATGTAAATAAAAAACAGAATAGTGACTTGCATATTCTTTTTTTACAAATGTTCAGGAAAATACAGCAGGGGTTAAACCTTTCCAACCTGGGATCCTGAAAATATCAGTATATATTGAGTGTCTTTTTAACATATGCCACTTATTTCATCACAAACCTTGCCTAGTAACTGTGGTTCTATTGTAAATCAAACTCATTTGATGTCTACTCAAAGGGATGTTTCAGGTTTTTTGAAGCGGGGTTGCTCGAGGTCCATAGCACTAAAGTATGATGCCAATAAAGCAACTGATTAGCTCTGCAACCATTCACCAGCAGTTCAAGCTGATTGGCATCATCTAAACTCCACTACTATAATATTTTCCTTCATATGAACTGTTTTGGTGTAAATGTGTAATGAGTTTCTAGTAACAGATGACTTGCTGCCTACTGTGCTGATAGATGTCGTAGTCAAAGCACTGGAAAAAGCAGATGGTGCACCCTTCAGTGCTAACCTTCTATCAATCATTGTATCAATACTTCATAAGTTTATATGTAAGAAAACTCATTAAAGGAAACCAAGCTAATATAAACTTATCTACTGACAAAGTCAACCATGTTGTCAACTAAAAGTCACTTATATGCCATCAGTTAGATGAACTGTCATGTTTGTGTCTGGATAGTGTTTCTCATTATTTAGATGTTGATGGTTGTGGTCTTGATTTATCAGTTTGGGCCAGATCTACTAAAGGTTTGCGTGTATAAAAACATGTAGAAACTTGATAGCACATGCAAAGCTGATCTACCGGTTGGGTGCACCAAGGATTGCGTCTGTCAGTTGAGCAAAATGGGCAATCCATTTGTTTGCCTTCATGAATATGCAGAATACATGCAGATTTTCAGAACGCACAAAATACTGGGAAGAGGAGATGCACATATAATCATTTAGCACCTGCAATGTGATTTATCAAACTTGAAACTGATTGATGTCAGTGTTTTGGCGTTTAAATTTAGCACATTTGAAAGGCAGGTGTAAACTGGCACTGAATTACGAACAGATGGCTGAGGTCATTGTGGCAAGAAACAGGGGTCACAGTAAACAAATATTTTCCATCATTGACTGAAAGTTTTGATGAATGACGGAAAGGTTTGCAGGCTGTCTGTCATTATGATGGGCTGGAAAAAGAGGGACGATCCAGTGTGTCTCTGCTGGAGTTCACCAGTGTGTTTATTTGCCTCCAACTCCATGGCTTCAAACTTCATTTTTTGTTTACGGCCACTCGGCTCTCCCAAACTCTCCTTGGTGACAGCCGGTAGCACACGCAAAATTCTCATTTAAAGAGGGCGGTCTGCACCACTTTTGCTCCAGTTACCAATTGCGCACGCAGTCATTGTAGATCACCCGCAACACGCCCACTAATAGCATGTGCAATTTTTTTTGTTAGCACACTTTAGCGCTCGATCCTAGTAGACCCTGCCCTGTGTCTTTAAATCTTTCCATTACTGTTGTTTCTGCAACAGCTCATGTCTGCGTCACGTTAATTCTTGAGGATGTGCATAGCTAATGTGCTGAATTGATGCAGGGAATGTGTGACATGATTTGTCCGAGTAGTAAACAGCAAGTACATCTCCAGCTTAAAGTAACAGGAGCCTCAGCAGGAGTCTCAGAGAGAAGGAAGATAGAGGTGGTCCAGGGGTACTCTTGAATTTTCATTTCCTCATTTCCTTGTCAGAGTTTTTGCTGGTTCTTCACAAGAATGTGCTAGGACCTGTCCATGCTAATGGTTGTAATGAAGTCCCCGGCAATGACATGATAAACCTGTAACCCTTACCACATACATTTTATAGGATATATGAGTAAAAACTTTGCTTAGCATGAAAAAAGCCACTATTCAAAACAATTTGGAACAGTAACAAAAAAATTCATATTTAGACTCCCAATGGCTGGAAGTTGGCTGCCATCTGGCTGGGAGGTAAAAATTAAAGTGGCTGCATCTGAAGAGGCATTTTAAACATCATTATTGTAAACATAATGTAGCAGTTATCAAATCTGAATATACGAGGGCTGATTGATAAGTTGTGAGCCTTGTATTTAAGAGTCTGACTTTTGGCAGACATATTGCATTATTTTTCAACATCACCCCTCCAGTATCTATACACTTTTGCCAGCGATGTTTAATGGCCTCAATGACACTTTTAAAGAAGTCCTTTTCTTGACCGTTCCGAAAGTCCTCCACTGCATGTATGATGTCATCATCTGACCGAAAGTGGGTACTGGAAATGGCCTTTTTCAATTTTGGAAATAGATGAAAGTCTGATGGAGCGAGATCAGGCGAATAAGGCGGATGCTCAATCAATTCAAAGCCACAATCTTTAATGGCAGCCGTGACAATGACAGACTTGTGAACAGGGGCATTTTGTCCATTTTGCAAAAGTCACTTGCCTTGTTTACTTTAGAGTGCTACCTCTTCGACATAAACTGACCAAATGACACCAGTCTTCGGGTACACAGCCTTAAATAGTCAGGGAATAGTAGAGCTGAAAAAGGACATCCCTGCTTATCTTCTTAAAAACAAGGCTCACAACTTATCAATCAGCCCCCAGTTTAAGACAAAATATGGGCTCTTTAATATATGATATTTTGTCTTTGGCTGTATCTAAATGAAAATGGGATGAAAAGGATTTAAAATTCACTGTCCTGTTTAAATGTGCATTTTATTCAACATCCTAATTTTCTTGAACTGGGGTTTGTATATTTGGTGCAAATGTTCAAAGATATTTATGCATTACTTAAGTATGGATGAATGGAAGCAGACAAAAGATAAGAAGACACATCATAACCTATTGCATATCCAAGCTGCTCCCTCTTTAATGTATTATGAGGGTTTTCACATGTTAGGAGCCCGTTTTAAAGCAGGAAGTATAATCTAAAGAAGGCTTCATATTATAAGAGTGCATCAGAGTGTGACCACAGACAGACTCCATTCATGCATGTCTGAGTCGGTGTGCATTTCCAGGAGAAAATCTGTCAAAAATGCCATGAAGCCAATCATTGTAACATCCCACAGATCTACTAACATCTAAATCCAAAACTAATTTACTTATTAGCCCAGTTTCCAAGTGAGAAATGGGGTCTTTTTGTGTCATGCTTGGCTGGCTGCTGACTGTCATCTCTTTACAGCTTGGCAATGGAAGAAAACTGTGAGCATACATATTATTTATGTGTCCCTGTAGAGTTAAAGTAACTGCTTCTGTCACTGCAGGCATTTGATACCAGCATATGGAGCAGCTATCCCAAAAATAATTCAGTCTGTTATAATCATGACAGATGGAAAAGTCATGACATTTTAAGACAGCAAAGGGAAATATTGACACCTTGACAATGTTTATAAAATGTTTCATATGCATTGGAAGGAAATGTTTTAAGCAACTCACCCAGTCAGATGGTTAATACAAATCTTGACACAGAAATTATGTCTTCACAGAATTAATGTTAATGTCTCATGGTGAAAAGATGGCAGAGATTCATTGTGGGACTTTGGAAAGAGGCATGGTAAAAAAAAAAACAAGGCCGTGTGAATTTAAAAAATTTAATAATATACAGTTATTTATATCAGTTTTACATGAAAAATGTTCGGATTTATTACATAAAATACAGTCATGCTGCTTTACCATTTCAAAATCTATTAAAACATTAATACAGTACAAAGTTAGAAGGCATTTAAAGCAAAAAAGAAAAAAAAAGTTAAACGTTAAAAACAAAGTTAAAGAACAATGCCACATTACAGCCATTCTGTTCATAAATCTAAAAAGAAAACATTTCACATAGCATTATGCTACATCCCCGGCTGGCCATTATCTTCATTTGTTAGCTGTCATGCAAAATTATTCCTGTTCTTGTCTTGATTATTTTTTTCTTGTTTTATTCCAAGAAAATAAGTAAAATTACACTGACACTGTAGAAACCTACAGACTATGCTCATCAATAAAGACATGCACACATGGAGGTATTTTCCATACATGTATGGATTCATGAACACACAGTAACTCTACAATCAGTTGTTGTCATATTTTCAATGCTCTAACATGAAAAGCTAATATTCCAAAAAGACTATTATTTAACATGGCTGTAAACTTGTTTCTTTGTACTGTAAAAGGGACATTTTAACTGGGTAAATGTGGATTTTTGAGCTTCTACATACAGCCTCAAATGGACAGTGGATGAACTGCGCTTTCCTCTTTGCACCTCCTGTTGGCCTTTAGGCCTTCTGTGTCTATTTTAATGATTTTTGAGACTGCACTGTGTTTTTTGCAACATTACGATATTACTGTTTCTGAACCCTGAATTACATGATTTTTTTTTTCCTAGGTTAAATAATGGCTGATGTTTTTCAATCTGCAGCCAGTTTGTCCAAATTAAAATCTTTTAGCATTGATAGACATTTTCCCTCAACTGCAATCATCTTTATGGCTGCTTAGGAACAGAACTCCACAACCAGCTTAACAATTAGTTCTTCTTCCAGTGTCCTTATTAGGCAAATATGGCTGAAGGGTTGACAAATAGTTGCCTGTTTAAAAAAAACACAGAGGAAAACAGCTACATTAGAATTCTCTGAAGCATTCATTTAAGCTCTGTTTTGGTGCCAGAAGTGCCTCGGTGTTAAATCCGGTTAATTTCTAATTTTGCGAGCATGCCATGTTAGTGTAGTGTTTGGCAGGTAGCAACTATGTGTTAATCAGAGCTTTTTCTCTCTGAAAACAAAAATTCCTCCTGCTGGAGAGGACACTGATCCTGAGCAGTGGGATTTAACCACAACATTACAGGTGCAGTCTGTAAATCCCAAACAATAGGCTTAGAGAGCGTACAAGCTTTGCAGAGGTGTACCAATGGTATCTCACCCTGTAGAGCACACGGCACACGGACAAAAGCTGACAGTGCCCAAACTGGTGCAGCCTGGATTTAATTCTAATCCTGGTTCTTTGCTGCATGCCATTCACCCCCTCTCTCTCTCTCTTTCTCTCTCTCTCTCTGTATCCTGTCAGTGTTTTACTCTCTATTTTTAAATCCAGGTTTAGAAAAACTATTACTGGGCACAAGCTTTTATTATTTGTTTACAATTTTAACAGTATGACAAAATAAAGACCACGGTGGCACTCATAAACCACTTTATTAGGTTCACCTGTTCAGCTGCTTGTTGACACAAATTGGTGATAAAGTAATCACATAGGGACTCAATCTATCAAAGCATGTAGACATGATCAAGATGACTTAAAGTTTAAACAGAGCATCAGAATGGGAAAGAAAGGTGATTAAAAGTGACTTTGAACATGATAGTTTTGAAGACATTCTAGTCTGTTTCAGAAACTGCTGATCTAATGTCTGTAAACAGGCAGATCCATCTTGCCAATCTCAAATTTACAAGGATTGTGAGCAGCCCAAAGTGCACGTCCTCAGGAAGAGGTGTGAGCTATAACTGAGACGACAACAGGAAAGTTTTATCAGGTCTTGACCACATTTTGTTATTAAACGAAAAACAATTAACAACACTACAAACATCTCTATAGAAAGGGTATTTTTGCTCCACTTTCAACATGTTTTGGTGAGAGTTTGTTCTACACCACAGCAATCTAAATACTACATTATCTGATTGGCCCATAATGAATGTAATTGATGTAACAATCATCCAATCACCTGCTGGATATGCTTTTGAGAGGTTCTGCCCATTACCAAACACTTTCTGGCTCTTCCTCAGATGGACTCAGATATGTTGAATGGTCCATCTGGTGTTAGGTTATATCTACATAAAAAACATACACAACCCTCCCAAGGGTTTGAAGAGAATGGGTCCAAAAAGAGAAAAAATAATAATGCGTCAAAGCCAATGTTTTACTAATCTTTGACTTATCCAAGAGTGTGATAGCATGTAAAAAATCTCCAGCCTCTGATCATTTTTTACATTGAAAGTTGGCCATTTTATGTGTTTTTTCCACAAAATCTGTGACATCGCCCATGAAATTGGTATTTAAAGGCTTTATTTCAATACTTAAAACCATAGTTTTGATCAGGACTGAGCCTGATGAAGAGATTTCAGCAAAAAAAGAAACAAATATTTATCTTTTATGTTTTAACAGCAGCTAAAGTTAGAGGCTGTTAACAGCTACAGGACAAAAGGGGGTGTTTTTAATTCAGTACACAAGGGTTAAGGCAGTTCTGAAGGCAAAAGGGTCCGTTCTGGTACTAGCAAGGTGTACCTAATAAAGGAGCCAGTGACTGTATGACATCCACCCCCCTCTCCAGTGATAAATTACCATCTACTTAGATTTCCTGTCTTTAAAACAGCCAAATGCAAACACATATTCAAACACCTTTACAACTAGACTCTCACATACAGTGTATATGCTAATATATCATCACTGTGGGCATAAACCTCTTATCTCCATATTTTATTATTTCTTTTTTTTTTTCATAAGTTCGTACTGTTGGTCACACTATGTTGGTGAATGGGTTTAATAATTTGTAACTAAATAAAAGTTGTTGTTTTTTAAGTAATCAGAAGAGAAACTTCAGATCAACAACTTTCAAGCACATCCCTTGCATTTGAAGGAGCAGAAGTTTAACCACTGGGCTAAACTGGCTTTAACCCACAGCAGCCACATGAACTTATCATCTTTCACTTACCTTTGTACCCATTCTTCAGTACCTTACAGCTAATTCACTCAGAGGAAATGAACCACAGTGCATTCCTTTAATTTATCAGAGAAATTAAACTCTATTTATTTTGGCTCAGACTCTTAAGTGAATCACTCTTCTCTGCTGTGCACCTGAGAGAAGAATGATGATTGAAATCCAGATTAAAAATTTAAGACAGCGACTCTCTGAGCAAATAAACAGCCCACTTTAAACCTGCTTTGATTAAGAAGTGAAGTTTGATGAGGCAAGAGGAACAACTCTGTAAAGCTAAAAAACAAACGTGATCTCTCCACATAGTTAACTTTTAAAGCTTGTGATGAACATAGAGGAACACGTTTGATTTGTCTGCCAGTATTATCATGACTAAGCTTTGATTTATGTTCTCATAAGCAAATCTATTCTGCCTGACAAATGAGGCATCACTTAATAAAAGTTTTCTATCTTTAAAGATAGCTTTCTTCAGTATGGTATGGTATGATTGCAAACTATGTAAATCCATTCAGTTTAACAATTAAATGCCATGAGTTGTCTGACAAAAGCTATTCATGCATTCATCCCTCACTGCTGAAACCGATTTGCAGTAGTTTACAGCTGTTTGGCTCTGACAGGTTTGGCGAAATAGACGCATGACCTCTCTGGTTAAGTGGAAATTCAAAATGTTTATGAGCTTTAAAGCATCATTGGATTTGGTTCAAAGGTGTATTACAAACTTTAACCTTCAATGAACGGTTTCAAGCATCAGATGTGCAGCAAAAACTTGTCTGATCAATCTTGCTTCCCCCACTCCCCCTTTGGTTGTGCTCCTAGCAGCATTCCTTCCCTTATACACAAGCAATCCATTGTGTTTGTGCGTCTTTAGCTGCCATTAGCAGTATTTTCAGCCACAAAATAGCCACAAACCACATTTCCCTTTAACATTGCCTGTAAAATCTAAACAAAAACTAAAGCTCATTTATATATTACAAACTCATGTACCTTTGTAGAGGATCCTGTAAGCACACTGTCCCTCAACTGTGCCTTGATTGGCCAAAAATTGATTGTCACTTGTTAGATTTTCTAAAGGCTTAAAACAGAGCAAGGAAAGAGTACAGATGTCTAAGGCCCTATTTACACATCATTGTCAACAAAAACGAAAAGGCTTTTCATTTGCGTTTTCAAAAGCGCTCCGCGTTCACACGGAGACAGTGTGAAAACCATGCATGTTTACAGGGATCTGCAAGAACGACTGAAAACACTGTAGTGTGCATGCCAGGCCAGAAGTTGGCAATGTAGGTTTGTAGTGAAACAGCGGTGTTACAACAATGGCGAGAGGACGCACAAAGACGCAGGAGTTTCTTGTCCGGACAGCAAATGTGTCAGGATAACAAACCGAGCAGTGTAAGCAACCACACATGTTGCTCAGTAGATGATCGAAGCTGTTGTTGTTGTTGTTGTTGTTCCTGAGATGTGCTCGTTGATTCCCGTTTACATGGATACCAAAATGTTTTCAAAACTTTTCACTCTGGACCCTGGTTTCAAAAGTTTGCAGATTCAGGCACTCCAGGCAGTTCTCATGTAAACGGAAGAAGCAAATGCAACGAAAACTCTCCGTTTTCGGTCGTTTTCATTGTCGTGTAAACGGGGCCTAAACCTCTCATGTGGCTTCAGTTGACAGGTAACCATACTGTTTGTGCAAAATTTGCAAAATTATTCAGTTTTTTTACTTGTTTTGGTTTTCTTTCACACTTCACTTTGGCAGACTAAAACCAAGCAATTATTTTGTTTTGTCGCTACTTGTTGGAGCTGCTGCTGCAGTCCTTGTTTCTGTCATCTGGCCTATCATTGCACTTTGACACAGTCACACTCTACTACTACATAGAATAACACTGTTAATCTTGAAGCATTTCTGAAGTACACTGATGGATTAACTAAAGATTAAGCTGTATTTAGGCTGAGTCAGGTAGTACTCACCACTGTTACTGTCTGACTTATAAACATAAATCTGTAAGGAGGACCAGAGGCTGGCAGTTGTGGCAATCTAACATTTGCTACACACTACGTCACTTTTTAAATGTTTTGTTATTTGGTCAAATCTTTCAATTGCTTGCCTTATGTGGTCCTTTGGATTTGGTGGCTTTTACACCCTCTGCAAACTAATCTCTGGGTTGCTTGGAAGCAAACTGCACCAGAGTTCATGGAGGCTTTCACACCATCCTTAAAGAGGTCACATTTTGCCTTAAATCAGGTTCATATGTTCATTTTCGAGGACTGCTAAGGTATGTTCACAGTCACTAATGTTCAAAAAACATCTGGTTTTCATATACACAACAACCCCTGATAGTGCTTTATTCTTGATGCTCTGTTGCTGCTCCTGTCCCTGTAGGGCTCCCTTCCCTGCCCTGTTGTCAATAACTCTGCATGTATTCTAATGCCCATGCTCTGCAATGGGTTTGCTACCACGAGCCAATGGGCTAAAATTAATGACAAAACAATGGCAGGACATCACACTAATAGCTTTTTTCATGGGAGCAGGGGGAATGGGATGATTTGGGCAGCTGCTGACTTTGTTTTGCTGACAAGGTGCTCTATCATGCACAGTGAACATGTAAAACACAGTAAAGTGCAGAAAGAACTAAGCGAAGCATGAAATGAGCTTTTAAGGGACCAACTGAACTTGATTGATCAGTTCAGCACATCATGTCACAAGCTCAAATCATCAAATTGGTCTTGAACATGACAACAAGTACCTAAGTGGACTCCACAGTCACCAAATCTCAATCCAATTGTGCACTTTTGGGTGGAACAGGAGATTTGCTTCATGGATGTGCAGCCAGCAAATCTGAAGAAACTGCATGATGCTGTCATGTCAACAAGTACCAAAATCTCTGCTGTTTCTAGCACCCCGCTGAATCTATGCCAACAAAAATTACGACAGTTCTGAAGGCAAAAAAGGCCCAACCAAGTACAAGCAGCATTTGGTAAGTATTTTCCAGATTTCTCACATTAATCGAGAAAAAAATGAATTTCATTTTAAAGACTTTAAAACAACAATCTCAAGCAAATCATTAACATTTCTGTGCCACATTATTTTATTTTAGTAAAGACTTAAAGGATAAGTTCGGTTTTTTGACACCTGGACCTTATTTTTAGGATTAAATACGCTCGTAGACTCACCCAGACAATTTTGGCGGAGCTCGGAGCCGTTTTCGAGCAATTTAGATCTATCCAATAGCGTTTTTCTCTCATGCCGTAGTAGCAGACGGGGCCAGAAATCGTGTTTTGGGGGGCATCAATACGTGTTTCCTCTGGTCTCAAGTCCCACTCTGAGCAGCAAAGGCACTCCTCCTCTGTTGTGTTTGCCGTGCAATGTCCACAACAACACCACCAGTTAGCCCCCATTCGTGGACGTGCAGTGGTTGCTTGTTCTCTGGCCAGCTGTTCGGCTCTGTCCCTCTGCATCCTCCTTTCAAATAGCTCCTCGTCGGTATATTCTGGCTCAAAACGATACGGGCATCCATTATACTCAAAGTCATCGTAAGACACTTCTACACCGGATAAATATTCCGCCATGTTGCACAAAAATAGCCGTGTAGCCGTGTAGCCTAGCAACAACAGCGGCTCTACTCATGTTCTTGTCTATGACGTCACCAAAAGTTACCCATCCTTGTAAAGCCCCAGATGACCATAACAACAAAGTTGATTTGACATGGTGATAACACTGGCCATTCATTTATAAAATGTAGCTGAAATGAGCGAGTTTCACAGCGGATAATGTCTAATTTAGGGGCTTCAATTTCTGGCCCCGTCTGCTACTACGGCATGAGGAAAAATGCCATTGGATAGATCTAAATTGCTCGAAAACGGCTCCAAGCTCCGCCAAAATTGTCTGGGTGAGTCTACGAGCGTATTTAATCCTAAAAATAAGGTCCAGGTGTCAAAAAACCGAACTTATCCTTTAATGTTAACGCCTGACACTTGGTTTCATTTTGTCTTCTTAGCAGTAATCTTAAAGAGTAAGACCCTTTTCAAAATGTTAAAGTTAAAAATATTCCTCTGTCAAAATAACGCAGTAACCAGTATGTCACCACTTAAAAGAATAAAGATCATTAGAGGACTTAGTATGAGAATCCCTTCACGGCTCTCAAGGTTTGATATCGAGTGGTTCACCTTCACTCTGGCTGTGTCAGTAACTCACTGAAAGTGTGAGTCTAATTAAGGGGAAGAGAGATGTATTATCTGCCGGTAAATTCACATCTAAAGACAGAAAAAGAAAATACACTGTCAACAGTTGGACCCTGTCTCACACATGACACCCCATTGAACTCTGGATTAGTAATTAGGCTTAAGAGTAAGAAATGTGTGAGGATAGGAGCACAGAGTGTGTAAGTGTGTGTGAAATGATTAATGTGATTCATGTCCATCCATACTCTATGAGTTCTGTGTTTGAACAATTCTAATTATGCAGGGAATAAAAAAAGGGTCAAATACCATGTTCAGAGGAGAAAGTGTAGCATGTGTCAAGCTTTCACTCTGCTGCACACCCTGATGAATGTATTATATATGTATCTATGTGTATGCAGCCTTATGCTGACCAATAAAAAGCTTTGTCTTGAAGATGCAAAGCAGCTTTGGGGTCTGCTACAAATTTACAGCACAGAGCCAGGGAAGGGGGACAAAGAGTATGTATTATGTGCTTTAATATATATATGCAGAAAATCTGATCCAGCTCACTCTGAGAGATTAGAAATTAATAAGGCCAACATTCAACCTCCAAAACAAATTATTCTTTTCAGGGGTTCGGGATTGCTAGTAAAAAAAAAAAAAAAAAAAAACTATAGTCTGACATTTCACTCAAAAAATATAATATGATTACTTAATTATATTAAAGATTTCATAGATAACTGTATATTCTAGCATTTCAAATATCATGTCAATTAAAGAGATTCTACATACTGATGTATTAACCATTACAGAAACATAAAAAAAATATATTTTGATAATAATCAATGATTTTAATTTTGGGCAGCCGTGGCATAAACCTTAGATTGAGTGGTTTAATTAGTTAAGGACTATATATATATATATGTCTTCTGCATTTCAGATTCACAACCAGGAATACTTTATTAGACCCAAAGGGTAAATTTAGTTGTTTCAGTTGCTCTAATACACATTATAGCAATATCAAGATATAGCACTTAAAATAGGACAGAAGTATAAATAAAATAGTAAAAGTATTAAGCAAAAAGTTATCAAATTATTAAAAACAAGAAATACAAATTTTAAAAGAACAGTAGAGAAAAAATAATTATGTTCACATATTTAATATGTATTAATCCATAAAGACACAGTTTATACAGCAGAGGCTGAAGTCTGATCAATGATCAGTTCATTTTCATATTTGTTATGATTTCATTTTTTTTTCCAAGCTTCATAACCTGACACATAATTTTGTTTGTGACACTGAAAATCTGTTTTAATTGGAAACAATACAACATTTTTTAATAAATACAAATCAAATAATAAATCCACTTTGTCCAGACTGCAGGTTGCTTTTTTAATTAACTGCTGTTTTAATAAGGTCAAATAAAGAGACAAACCACTTCTACTTATTTCAATGCAGTGTGTATTTTGCATTTACAGACTGCTGTTCTGATACAACTGATGGATTGGCTGTCGACATCATCACAAATAAATATCTCTTCACATGACTCTTTACTTCTCTTAACACATATTTCATTTAACCTTTTCTCTTCTCTTCATTTCTCAGCATCTTTTTAAGCCTCTTTACTTGTGTCCACAGGTCTTAGATTTAAGTTTTCCTCAATGTTTAGCAAGACAGAACTACGTATTTCTTTTAGTTAAACTACTTGTAAATTTCTGCCTACTGTCAACACTTAGTAACATCTGGTAAATTATCAAATGTTACAAGCCTATTTCAGATTTTTATTCCTTAATAAACAAATGAATGCATTCGGTGTTCAGTTAAAGTAGTACTGAGGAATGGAGCATTATGTAAGTTCTGGTAGAGCATGGAGTCAAGATTGCAATTATGCCAGCATGCCATTGTTAAACAGTTGATCCGCCACTAGCCTGCCACCGCTGACAGCCAGCTGCTTACCTCTAAGCTGCCATTGGCAAAATGCACTCAGCATTATTTAAGCTTCTCTAGCCTGCCTACTCTTTGTCGTTCCTGCTGCAAGCTGCTTCGCAACCCTCCTCCACCCCAGCTTCTCTTATATGCCATTTTCTAACTTAATCAATATTGTGCTGACGCTGAAGCTTGCAGAGGGGGGATTTTACAGTTTCTTTCCTGCATTCCTGTTTCCCCTCCTTGCATAAGGAGGGCAGGAATGTGTGCTGTTCCTGCCTAGTGCTTCCACATAGACACAAGGGCAGGAAGAGCTCCCATCAGAGCCATACCCTCAAATTCAAATATCTGCTACAATGCTTAACATAAATAACTGCAATAACCTTAATTTAAATAACTGCAAATAAATCAGAATTCAAATAACTGCCATGGTGTCCTGAGTAAGTGGTCCTGACTGAACAACAAAGAGTCCATCTTACCAAAATGCACAAATAAGTAAGCAATATCTGGACTGGAGGTCACTTGTCAAAACATTGCCAAATGCTGCCAACATGAATGTGAAATTTGGACAGTGCCCTCTCTCTTTTGTCAAGTGAGTGACTGAATACCATTAAGTGTATGTATTTGTGCACAGGTAGTTGTATTTGGCTGAACAGGAAGGGGGTTCATATTCCCCTTTGCTGTGGATCTCAGAATAGCTAAACTGCCCCTGGATGTGGTTGAGCTGTTTAACATAGCCAGCATTAGTGCTTTATCAATCAGAAGACATCTTGAGAATATCCTGGCAGATCTCAAGAAACATGCACAGGAGAGAAGGGGGAGCAAAGAGGATGTCTTACTTTTTAATTCAAAGTGGCAGCACTGGGCGCTCCACTGTCTCACACATATCACAGTAAAGTCTATAATAGGTATCCATTTGTCAAATTAGATCAGATGCTGATATTGAAGTAAGACTGTCTCCTATGGGATTCCAGCAGGCAGCCAGGATATTTTCAATAAGAGCTAATGTGTTTTTCACTTTTATACGGCTCAGATTTGATCACATCGACTGCGGAAACAAGCAGACTGCCTCTTCCTTTACCTGTCTCTTTTTTCCTCTTCTGCCATGGATCAGTTGCTCTTTTCAGGTCAGCCTTTTTCACATGGTTTACACCAATCCTGTCAAATAAAGAATAAATTGTCTGCTTCCTTCAAAAAGATATATTTCTAAAAAAGTGCTTGGTCTCATAGTAAAGAAGTAGCTGGATGGGCTGTTTACATCTGGTTCAACAATGTGCTCCAGTGATCTAAATACAGATGGACAGCAGAGACAGTTCTCTGTTCACACCTGTATCTCTAATGTGTCTCTGTGGTGTCCGGCTGACAATCCGTGTTAAGGTTTTGTTCCTGGATACAACGCTGTTAGAAGGTTGTGGGGGCCAGATTTTTTTTTTTTTTTGCATGGGCTAGTTTAGATGAAACAAACTGGAAACTACAGCCTGTTGGGCACATGTAGAGTTTGTTGGGAAGACGTTTCACTTCTCATCCAAGAAGCTTCTTCAGTTCCTTCTTGGATGGAGCTTCTTGGATGAGAAGTGAAACGTCTTCCCAACAAACTCTACACAGTCCAGTTGCCTTGCTTTTGAATCTTCAGAATGACCATGACCTGGATGAATGAGAATCTACACAGACGTACAGCCTGTTGGTTTAATGAGTCTGAAATGTTTACAAGTGCCTTGTTTTAAAAGTAAAGCCATTGGTCAGATTATTTTGGGTTGATTTTAATAGCAGTATAAATCATAGAAATGCTTTAGGTTGAGGATGAACATGAGGCCCAGAAACCTTGACCACTTAAGTCCTTGATAGCAATTGTTTATCCTTATTCAGAGTGGACATTTGTGCAAAGTTTGACATACGACACTCAATATGAAAACCTTACAGAGACATTTAACTGCTGGGTGGAGGTGATTAAGCTGATGATGGGTTTAAAACCAATCCTGTATTACAATGATGATTTTGTGATTTGCCCTAGCAGACACCCCAAGCACAGTTCTTAGCCATGTTGAAATATAGTAAAATGGTCACGAATTCACAGCACTGCACTTAAAGGACTTGGCTTATGTAGAAGTTGGTCTAAATGGTATAAGCCTAGCAACAGAGGGATGGCTCTCTGGCTTTGGTGGATCAGCAGACCAGTCAGACAGCCTACAACAGGTAAATTCTCTGCCTCAGGGCAACCAAACAAATGTAAATTTTGGCCTTGTTTCCTCATTTCCAAAAAGCAGTGACTTGTGGCTTAGATATGGCCAAATATCACAACAGTAAGCAAGCTAACGTAGCACTTACATACAATATTAAGTGGAGTGCACTAATTGCACTGCCTCCACTCCTCTTAGTAAATTAACATCTGCAAATTCATGTAGAATATCTGTATCAACTGGCACAGCCTAAATGCAATTTTTTCTTTATTTTATGACACAGAAAATCTCTGAGCTTTGAGCTAAACAATGCTATGACCCAAAGCTAGTTGTGTATTTCCAGGTCATAGTGCAATTCTATCATCATATGACAGGTTTTGGTCCAGCTGACAAAGGATAGCATGGTAGAGACCAAACCAGGTGACAAACAAAACAATGCTGCAACTTCAACTCCAACTGGAACCAATTTTGCCAAACTTTACATGTGAAAGAAACCTTAATGTAAGTGATATGTATGTTGTCTGGATAGGACAACATATTTGTTAATGGCATTATGTATAGTCTGAATAACAGTAATTTAAGGCAAACACTGGTATTGGATTTTTCACTTTCTTTCAATGGCTCATCTTGTTTCTAGGTAGAGGATGTATTGGTTCAGGTTCAGTTCACCTTCTGCAACATCTGTGTGGCTAAACATGCTCCAGACCATTTTGTAACTTATTGTTTTTATCACAATAACTTGAGTTTATGACTAACTTTTGCATTAACCAAGACACACTGTCTAATCAGGTTGCTTTCATGCTGAGTGCTCTTCAAAGCTGTGAGAAAAGCCTGTAGACAGGTCAAGAATGATTCGCACAGGCCATTTTTTTAGCAAAAATAAAAATATGAGCATAGCCATCCTAACAGGCCATTCTCCATCTATACCTAGACCTGCATTCAGTTTTCTAACCACATAATATCTGTCATTGAGCAAATGTACATCTATGTTAATGTATGTTATCTAAAGAGACACTGAGGACCATAAGTGCATGTATTTTTAGCACATATGGGCCCAGCTGCGATGCAATATTGAGTCCTGTGCTGGCACACGTGTACAGACTTCTATAGGAAATTAAATCTCTCCTGGTGTGTTCTATATTTGAACTTTAATCCACCTACTTCACATACAGTACGTCATGCGTTAGTATCTATGCCACACTTCAGCCACCAATCACTAGATGGGATTCTGAAATAAAGATGAAAAATGTTCTCTCAGAGCAGATTCTTTCTTAGAGGATGTTCAGGGAAATAAATTATTATATCGTGCTTTTATTCCATCGAGTTGAGCTGGTTTGACATTCTTAAAAATGTTGGCCGTTAAAAGGAGACAGGTCTATCCATAGCAACAGAGACTGCTAATATCATGAATCACAGATGTTTTCTCAGAATACCAACCCTGTTAAACTAAGGGACAGTTAATGGTGCCCAATAACCTGAATCCACTTCTTGAGAAGGCTGAGGTCAGATAGATCTCCTGAGGATTTACAGTAAAATAGTTTGCTCTTAGTAGGGATAAACAGGGTGGTTTAATGGCAATGGTGATATCCAATATTTGAGTAGGGTTTTTAGTCAAATACATTTTAATACATGTTCTGGGGACATTAAAGGGATATGCCGAAGAGTTTATCAGATGACTGTAAGCAGAAGCATGCTAGCTATACCTGTTGACTCCCAATGTTTGAGCTAAGCTAACTAGCGGTCTGTGAGCTTTCGCCGTCTCTTTCTCGTTACTGACTCACAGTCAAAAAAATGGTGTCTATCTGCTTGCCATGGACTCAGGAGTGAGGCAAGACACCGCACTTTTGTATTTTCCCCCTACACTGTTGGAGTTGTCTCGGTGTAAAGGTGTAATGAATTGCCCTGTTAACTGATGATTTGCTGCCAACAGTGCTGATAGATGTTGTAGTCAAAGCACCAGAAAAAGCAGAAAGAGTACCCCTCAGTGCTTCACTGCTATTAATCATTGTATCAAAGAATACTTCATTAGTTTATATGTGAGAAAATACAACCAAAGGAAGACACAAACATATCTACAGACAAAGTTTAGCATAGTGTCAAGTCCAAGTCACCAATGTACATGGTCAACAGTTGAATTTCCTACACTGAACTTATTTCCTTGTTTCCAGACTTCTAAACAAGTATTTGTCATTAGCCAAATGAACTGAAGGTTTGTGTCTGTACAGTCTCACTCATTATTCAGATGTTGATGCTTGTGGTTTCGATTTATCAGTTTGTCTTTCAAACTTTCTGTTATAGTTTCTGCTGCTGTGATCATTCTCTCATCTCTCCTCCACCTCTACACTGACCCTACTGGGGACTTACAGACTGCAACTCATATCTGCCTTGAATGAAATATGGACGACATGCACAACCTACAGGTTGAATCGACACAGGGGATGCATGACCTCCATCTTGTGTACATTTCCGTGTAAGTCTCCTGCTTAAGGAGGTAAAGGAGGCAGGAGATAAACTGATCCTATATCTGTTGCTGCAAAGCTGCAGCTAACCTGTCACGTTACAGGGTCAAAGCTAAAGTAGCTTTAGTGGGGAAAAAAACAAGTAGAAGTATTTTTGCTGCATTATTTTACATATAAGGCAGATTCTCAGGGGCTGAAAAAAATCAAACAAAGGGAGGGAACACCAGCAGCCTGGTTCAGCATCTACCTGGACCTCTCCTCAGAGAGCGTTCATTTTCTGTCTGTAAAATTTAATAATAGAAAGCTCAGAGACCACACTGGTTCTTTAGATGTTGCTAATTAACCCAAAAAGTCCCTTATGGAACAAGTCAAATGTTAGCTGCTGTTCACTTAATTTCAGACAGCTAATGGTTGTTACTGATCACGTTAGCTTTAGCATTGTTCATTATTATTACAGACACCATTGAAATAATGATAGCCGCTGTGACAGCTGCAGTTCAGCAGCACGTAGTCTCATATATGCGCATCATGATGCTCTCAACCCTTTGTTTAAAATTCTGCTCTAATATTGGTGTTTAGTGATATAATAAATATTAAACTTTCAACCCTGCTATTAGATCGGACACTGGTCATATGCATTGAGTGTGTGTGCTCAAGAACAGGAACTCATTGATGCAACTGAATTACTGCATAATGGGCATATGCCTGGCATGGTCTCGCTGAATTGAATTCTTGCATAACGGTCATATGCACTGCATGTGTGTATGTGCACTTAGGAAGTCATTCATAGGTTGACCTAACGAACTCTGGACATATATACTGTGTGTGTGTGCTCAAGAAGCCATAGATAGACCAATTATGGTCCACATGTGTTTTCCTATGTAACTTGTTTAGAAAGTAATGCAGGGGGGAGGGCTAAAGTCTCTAACACATTGTCTGTCACACTGTATATATATCTTGTGTTTTCTAAAATAAACTGAGAGAAAGGACTGACTTTACTACGCACTGGTCTGCTGTGTCTTCCTTCTCTCCCCTTGATCAAGGATGCAGGCCGGGCCTGCACTGAATATGTGGGGTAGGCCCACACCCAATATGTGGGCTAGGCTCACACCTATTTAGGCTAGGCCTAACAGAGTATTAATACAATTAATCCATTTAGTTTAGTCAGTTAGCACTTGTGCTAGCTCACAAACAAAGCCTGGTTTGGACTTAATACAGGCACAGAGACTGTTAAAAGCTGATCATTGTCCAGTTCCAAATGGGTATTAATGGTTTGGTGCTTGAATTATTATTGAGTGAAGAAAAGTTTTTTAATAATAATAATAATAATAATACATTTTATTTAAAAGCGCCTTTCACGACACTCAAGGACGAAACCAAATCAAACAAATTAATGAAAGGATGTAATCGCTAATTATTATTACAATAATCAAAGTAAAACTTTTATAAAGCAAATCATTCTGTTCTGTTCTGAATTTAAAAGACTTATTACTTAAAATATGACAGTTGCTTATTACAATTAGATACTGTTTTCCATTTTAAAATAATTAGTGCAACATTATTACTCAAAAACTACTAAGTGTGCTCAGCATACTCAGTGATTTTGCTCATGAATATAAACCAGTGATTTTCAAACTTTTTTTGTCCTTGGCACACCAAAAATCCAGCCAACTTCTTGAGGAACACCAAATTTATACCCTTGGATACTAGCTTCCTTAAAATAAGCAACAGTGTCTGATCATTCTCAACATGTTTATTTGCATCTAATAACTTAAAAACAGACAAGTTTATTACTCTTGATGTTTTTGAAAATGGATAGATGAAGGTTTCTCACCAAAACAAAGTATAGGAATTTATTTATAATCACCTAATAGTCATTTTTCTAATCTGACCTTGAACATGTTAAATTATGACCATATCTCAGCTGAAGTTAGAAAATAAACTTTACTCTGTAGATTTCAACACATATTGCAACATAGTATCAATATTTTAACAAACAGGCCTAATTTGGTGTTTATTGCTGATGCCCTTGGAGCTTCTTAATTATTGAGTGTTGATAAGCACAAGCATCTTTTCATTTTTTAAAATGCCAACCAGGATCTGTTTCATTATTTATCCTAACTGCCTGCACAGCACTCGAAGGTTTATTGGAATTTTGTTTTAATAACTGAATTTTAATTTTTATTCAGTAATTAAAGCTTGTTAAGTACTGATGAAGTAAATGAACATCTCATTTATCAGATATTGTAAGAACTCAGGATTATACAAAATCTCCAGGCACACACTTGTATAAAGTCACACCAGTGTTCCCTGTCACACCATTAAGGGCTGCTGATATAAACTGTAATGATTGTATTATTTTGTATGCATTATCAGTTATTGAATTAGATTGCTAATATTTAAAGAATTGCTCTGACAGCCTTCGCCAAGGAACCTTAACATTGTTGAAACGTTGTCAAAATATTGGAAAACTGCCCTATTTTACAGTTAACACATCCTTGACAAAGTTCCTGGATCCACATCCAGATTTGAATCACCACCAAAATCTTATCTCGTCCTTCTTGTGCTATGACCACCATTTCCTGAAAATGTCACAAAAATCCATAAAGAACTAATTGAGTTACCAGAAAAAAAATGAGGAAAGCTGACTTATCTCGCAATGTTAAAGGTCATGTCCTGCAATGTCAGTTTTCTTTCTTTTTAATGTTGTTAGAAGAAGTTACAGAGCAGAAAAAAATGACAATTTTTACTTTAATCTCAGTTCACAGAAAAAATGTGCTATGCTTCTTTAAGAAAATGAACCTGAAAATGCTCTTTTTCTACTTCCACAAGTTTATAATGCAATACAGCCCCCGCCTACAAGCGTGGTTTCTGATAACAGACAGAGGCCATGACTGTTTTGAAAGTGCTCAGTGACCTGTAACCCCTTCTCCCCTCTCACATCAGACATTTTTTTGGCAGCCAATCAGTATAGAGCTCATTTTCATTGCCTCCTGTAGCTTCCCCACCCCAACTGACCCAAGCGTTACCAAAGAGGAGGAGCAAGAGCTGCATCTGATCCTCTAGAGAGACTACTTTTCTTTTTTTTTTTTCTTATTTTAAATCTTTGCTGAACAGACACTCAAGACATGATGTAAATGATCAAACACACCAGGACATGGCACCTTTAACAAATCCTTTAAAAAATCCTGGACCCACACCATCAATCTAATTGTCTCATGACTTTTTGAGTAATTCTTTTGAGAACTAACAAACAAAGACAGAAACTAACAAAAGCCTTCAGGTAATAATTAAATTAAATTAAATAATTAAATAAATGTGTTTAATATTAAAGAATGTGGTTGTTTACAAAACAACTGCAGGTTGTTAATAAAACAGAAAAATTATCTCTTTTCAAGGACCAGCTTGTTGTTTTATTTTAACATTTGGTATCAAAACAGGTATCTTATATTTCATGTTTACCGGTTTCATTTCAGAGATTGCCATCTGGTAGTGTGACAACCTTATAAGAGACAACATTTCATTTTCTGTTGATATAATTAATTAAAGTTACATGATATTGACTGATACCTAATTCACAGCTCCCCTGAAGCAACTTGATATTTGGAGAAGTTTTAAGTTTACATGAAAAAGTGTTAACTACAAGGTAACTTTATAAATAGAGCACTAATTCAAATTAAACACATTTGGAGGCAGCAAAAAGAATAAGATTTTATTGTCCGTAACTTAGTCTGGTAGTACCCTCTACCATCAATCAGAAACCCAAGGCCCAGCACTAATTGTGACATGTCAACGGGTCCTTGGGCAAGACACTTAGGGCTCTAATTTCGTAGACCAGGCACAGGCGCGGCGCAGGGCAGGTGCGCCGCGCCTGTGCCCGCGCCACGTGGGGTGTGTCCAGGGCTTTTTGCAAGTTTCGTGCATGGCGCAGTCCAGCGCAGAGAGGCACACCCATGCCTCCGTCCCTCCCAGCGGCGCAGGTAGCAGAGAGGGAGGAGAGAAGGCTTGAGTGGGTTTAACACAGCCGAGTGTAAAATTCACCAATCAAATGAACGCCTCTCCTCGCCTTTAAATGCGCCACGGGCGAGGCACAGTGACAATTTCTCCTCGGTGGCGAAGAAGGTCAGAGCCACTGTCACTTTTGCAGCAACTGGGAGAGCGCAGGAGCCACCGGGCCGCGCATCGGAGGACACGATGCGCGTCACCGTGTGGACCACCTCGTGGGACAGATGTAATCTGTTCCTTTGTCATAACAGGAGTACAAAATTAAATGACAATTACATTTAAACACAGCAGCAGGCTAATCCATTCATCATGCTTGTGATCCACCTGCATTCCTGGTCTGTCATCACCAAATAGCAGCGCATTAGGTGAAAATATACCTCCTCCTCATCCTCCTTGCAATAATGTACTCCATCTTTTTAGATCACGTTACAAATAAAGATTCAAAGAGAGAAATATGGGCAATCACAGGTAAATATTTAAGACACCTAGTGACTTACATTTATTCAGAGAGCGCCTCTCTCTTTTTTTTTCTATTGAATTTCATGAGATGAGAGAAGCCGGATACTCTGTATCGGATGATGTGGCTGTTTGTGGTTGGCTTGAGAGATGTGAACTCGTTAGTTATGACAAACGTCTCTGATCTGACATCAGATGTGACGGGACAATTAATATAGATACAAATGTATGTGCTGGTTCAGACGGTTACATTAAATAGTGGTTGCTGTGATTGTTTATTGCATTGAAATGTGCCTGACACTGTGGACACCTGCCTGTGAGGTTTTGGTGATGTGTGCACACTGTGCGCCTGTCAGCCAAATTACCACTGCGCCTCTCCTGCGCCGAGAATAGACCAGGTTGGAGCTGGCAGGCTTTCAGCGCACCTTCTGCGCGTTTTTTTGGCATGAAATTGTCACTGCGCCAAGCTGAATCTGTCGACACCTCCCCCTGGTGCGGCGTCACACCCATCTTGGCGCAGCCGGTCTGCCAAATTGGCTGCGCACAGCGGTGTGCCAGACGCAATTACCACTGCGCGGGGTGCGCCAGGCTGCGCCACCCTGTGCCACCCTGAGTTGCGCCAGGAAATTAGAGCCCCAAATCCCAAGGTGCTCCCGCTGCAGCATCAGTTGCAAGTCAATGGGTAAAAGTGTATTGTTGTGTAAGCTGATTCTAATGGATAACTTATATAGAAACTCAGAAGTGGACGAATGTGAGAGTGAATGCATATATATGGATAGATTCAACCTGCAGTGGAAAAGCACTTCAGAGAGACTAAAGAAGTGCGGTATAAGCTCAAGTGCACTGACCATTTACTGTAGCCACATACATTTGCTAGGATTTTGGGTCACACTGGTGACCAAGCTATTCCTTTCACTGAAGCCAGTGTTCTTTGTGCTTCACTTTGGTAAAACATAAATAAAATTTGCATTATCAAGGTTATTTGTAGTGCATACGGGTACACTGCAGCTCTTACTTAAGCAGAGCTGTCAGGGGTTTGGTTTCCCTCCCAGTGTTTGATGCCAACAGTGCATACATATGAGAGAGAGCTCTCTGATTGGTCCAACAAAGGGTCAGTTCAGCTGCCTCAGCCCAATTAATCAAAAACAAATCAAGCAAACCTGCCACACCACAGTGAAAGTGTGACCTCTTATTAACTCACACATTTTCATGTCTTACATATTAAATGTTGGTGGTACACAGGCTGTTTGGATTATCTATTGCTATTCTGGTGGAAACACCATACACCATCCTCTCTGCATAAACAAGCAACCTGGGCTAAATTGTTCCATTAAATGTCCTTAATTAGCTTTCTTTAATTTAGCTGGTGAGAGTGGATGCCGAGGGCAAAACTCTTTCATCCCAGAGTTGAGTTACTACAATGAGTCAACAAATTAGACTCAGTCAGAGCTCTGACAAAGACCGTTTCACATGTGCAGAATGCTATTTGTATCCAACACAGCACGACAGACACTGCTGGAGCAATGATAACTTCACTCAGGGCTGATACTTGGAGTTATTCTGGGAGAACATCAAAGTTTTGAAGATTGGTGCTAAAATAATTGTCTGTATGGAAAAGGCAGGTTCTACATCACTAGATAGTTTCTATTCTGACACAATCATATAAAAAGAAACATTTAATTTACAGATTGTTGTTGAAACAATATACACTTTTGTTTTAGGCATAGAAAGCCCCAATAAGGGGACCTGAAACCTACGTATGTGATGCAAAGCACATGGAAGAGAAGATTAGACTCTGTTATACAGCGTTGTCTTGACTGTTACTAGGTGGTTCTCCAATAATGATAATCATAACTATTTGCAAAGCACTTTTTATAACAAAGGTTTACAAAGTGCTTTGACAAAAAGACAGGAAAATACAGAAGAAAAGCACAAGAGTTTACACACAAAAGGAGCTAACCAACAAAAACACAATTTAAATCCAAGGACCCTTACAAACACACACAAATGGCAGAATAAACCCAAGAACAATAAGAACCTTAGAGGAGAGAGCATGAGTGTTTCTGGTGTCTTTCAGACCAGCTGTGCTCATGGAAGGAAGAATATTTCTCAGAACGTGAGGAAACCTAAAAGACAAAAAGCAGGCAAAATTATCCAGGCCCAGGCACCCCATACAGAGCACCCAGACCTGGACCACCCACGCCCATTTCCTGGGTTCAAAAGGAGCCCAGGAAAAAGTAATAGAAGCTAAATTATAAGAGCAATAAGACAAATATTGGGCCAGAAAGACAGAGACACAAGAGCATGATAAATATTAAGACGACATCACATAAAAACACTTTTTCTACACGTCTTATCTCCAGGTCATTCCAAAGTGTGCCTCCCATGGCTCGACAAAGGACATCCCCAACCAGCTAACACTCGACATCCACCAGCATTAATTCAGTCTTGTTTTGTCTCCAGAGTCGTGTGCTGTGACATCCTTATCTAGTCATGTCTGCCCCACACTCCACTCCACAGCTGACTGTAAGTAGATAAGGCAAAAGAGATCTGACAAAATCAAACACCACACCTCATATGCGCCAACAATTCCTGACCTCATTCATGTGTCTACCAGCCACACCTCTGCCCTAGAGATGGGGTCTTGAGTTAGCGATTCAGGCTGAAGTTGCAATAAGTTGTACACAGATGTGTCTTGGGACTTGAATTGGATTTGTTTGCCTTGGACTCAAGGTTGGTTTCCTATGTATTTGGTGTTTTTGGTGCATGATTGTTTCAAAATCGTTCCCTCACATTTTGTGCAACCCTTCCTCTGATGCACCATCAATCACACTCTACATATGGGGGCCTATGCGATACAGGTGTTCTCCCCGTTCAAGAAAGGTGCTGCCTCAAACCGTGAATCCACCCTCTCAAATGTTTTGTTAAAGCCCCACATGCAACACAAAGCCTTGTTTCCTCTGAGTCGTCTGGTTTGGTTCAGTACAGATCAGTAATGTTTTGAGTGGTTAATCCTGAGCTTGTTTGCATTGTTCCTTCACTTGAGGGCAGAGATGTGAGCCGGGAGGAGAGGGTCAGCCACATAAATGACGTCACAGCAGTGAGACACAGAGCAGCGTTCTGAAGTAGAGCACATTTATAAACAAAGAGCAACAATGGGGGATTCCCAGCACTCCAGTGCTCTTTGAAGCATATGGTGCAGACATTCTTTACAGCAACAGCAGCAGAGGCATGTCTTTTCAGTTTAGCTGCTGTCACATGGGAATTGACGATTTTTGTGACCAATCAACAGACTGCAGTGTTTTTAGTTCTACCCTTTCAAGTCAGTTTGGCACAAAAAGTGGGACAGTATGGACTGGTTTATTGGGTCCCTTTTCTCCTTATTTGACAGTAGAAACATCTGTTCTTGTGTACCATATAGAGTCGAAGTGAACCAGACTGCTTTGTGGAAATGCAGGATGTCAGACAGTATGACTACCATTCCCACTCCTCTATCCAGTCAGGGTACCAAAGTATAGAAAAGTACAAAAAATGTGTCATATTCAAAAATGGACCATTTTTCAGTTCTATACTTCTGTTATATCTCTCATTGAACAAACTGAAAAACATCAAAAGACCATCAAACATGGTCTAGCAGTAAATTATACTTGGGTACCCTGACCCTCACCATCTTCAGGTAGCTTCAGTGGTGTGAGATCTGTTGGCTGTTCTGCCGGTCTCCCCAATAGGAGTTTTTATAATGATTGTTTGTTTTTAGGTGGCAGATTTTAAGGGTAGATTGATAATCTATATTCTTATGTTTGATATAACATATAATAATGTGGGCAGCCCAGTGGAGAAGCAGGGAGAACACATGCCTCAATGCAAGAAAGTTACTGGTTTGATCCCATGTGGAGTTTGCATGTTTTCCATGCGCATGCGTGGATTCTCTCTGGGCATTCTGGCTTCCTCCCACAGATCAAAAACATGCTCATTAGGTTAAATGGTGACTCCAAATTACCCTTTCATATGAGTGTGAGCTTGAATGGCTGTTCATCTATGTGGCCCTGGGATTGGCTGGAAAATGGTTCAGGGTGTACCCCGCCTCTTGCCCAGTGTCAGCTAGGATAGACTCCAGCCCCTGCAACACCAAAAGGGATAATTCATATAGATAATGGATGGATGGACAGATAATGTATTGAGATACCAATTAAATGTACAAAGTTTTAACAAACAACTTCAACACAATATGTTTTTTTCTTTTGCAACTTCATTTTAGTCAGACTGTTTAACAGTAATGTGCAGTTAGGCAAGTTAATCCACTTACAGATAAGCAAATGCACAATAGATGCCTTTAAAATATCAAAGAACAAGCAAAAGCAGATCAACAACAGACAAAAACCTATCACCCCCTGTAGGTTTAATGCACACATCAGTAAACAGGCAAATACTTAGTTCCTAAAAATAATTAAGTTAATAATAGCATCCAAATGTAAGTTTAAGGTAACAGGTTTATTGTTGACCATGATGCTCATAGACTTAAGTGACTTGTGTCTGCTACCCCTACAAGAAACTAACCCCTCTGAATAAATCTATAGTTTCATTATAAAAAAAAAAAAAAAAAACATTCATACTGTAAAAGCTGACTTTCATAACCTGTGGCAAGCAAACCTGAGCTAAATTGTTTCATTTTCTCTGAAAGGCTTGAATTACTTTCCTTCTAATTGGTAGAGAGTGCATGCCCAAGGCAAGGCTTCTTCATTGTAGACTTGAGTAACTTTCCTCCAGTAAAGAAATTAGACTGAGGCGCAGCTCTAATGAAGAACTTTTTTACAGTCTGCACATGAATTCCTTTATGAAACAAGCTCTTTTCTGCAAGTTACAGACATGCTAATGTGTGCTGCTTGTGTCAAACAGAGGGGAGTAGATTCTTACCCTGACAGTTTCATGAAGAAATGGGCTTTTTATCAGCATCTGTCACAGTGTGACACGTGGTACAGTTTATCTGCATGCAGTCATATATCACAAAGAGAGACAGCCGAGTGTGACAGGGGAGAGCCTGTTAGGAGACACTGCTGTACCTTCATGTGAGAGGAGCACAGAGGAGCAACGAGCTGCATATAAAATACTGAACAATAGACGAATGCACAAACAACCACAGTCCTGCTTAATCCTGACCTTCATATTTCGCTGTGATCCCCTGATCACAGATCAATTCAGCTGAGGATGCACAATATTTCAGGGCTTTTACTACAGCTGGTGGATTTAAAATTTGTTGGTTGAAGGATATTTCAGAGCGATGATTTACTTTATTATGTGCTTTTTTGTCAAGTTTTTCATAAATCAGATATGACATGCTTATGTTTGTTTCCAAGCTTACCCTCCAGCACATGTTTTTACACCCAGAAGCACACATTCAAATTGCAGCTGTCCCAATAAACCAGTATGGACAATAGCCATCTTTATTTAAAAAAAATGCAGCATTCATAATGAGCTAAAAATAGTCATGCAGTAATAATGTAAGACTATTTGCTCATAACAGAGAGCCAAATCAACCTTCCAGCCGCATCGACAGGATAAGAACCATGTCCAGCTTCAGATCACCACCAAAATCTATTCACTTGTTCCTTTTACCTTGTCCAACATCCCCTGAAAATGACATCCAAATTTGTTAAGAACTTTGAGTTTTTAGAGAAAATGTGGAAAAGTGTCCTATCTTGCACTGTAAGAAAATTCAAAAATTCCATCACCTGGATTTGGATCACCACCAAATTAAATTATTATATCCTTTGCCCATTCCTGAACTGTCTTGATTTAGTCAAATTTCATTGATTACTTACTACTAAGCACAGACGAGCCCACTGCAACCTATGTGGAAAAATGAGATTAAAAAGTCAAGATATAATGGACCTTTACACACACTTTCTTGTACAAAGACCTGATTAGAAAGCATTCACCAAGTGTGTTTAGTTTTTCAGTTTAAATATGTCTAACACATTTTGACAACCCAAAAGCTAACAGAATCTTGTGCCCCCTCAAGACCCTCTGGAGCTCCTTCCCAGGGATGCTCGGGCCCCAGGGTGGGAGCCTGTGCTCTAGTGTGTTAAACATGTGTCCTCTGCGTAATAAGTTCATTTACTCACAAGGCAAAAAGTCTTCTTTACACTGTAAGCATGGGTCTAAAATGGCACTCCCCCAAATATATCAACCACGATGATGTCCTACCATTGTTTTGTTGGGAGCTAGTGCCTATTTGATAGGGGTGGCAAACACAGAGCAGAACATACGAGGTGTGTAAGAAAAGTTCCAGGACTGGTGTCACAAAAGATTTATTTAGAATCCAAACTACAAACTACAAGTTTTCCCCTTCGAAGTAATCCCCCTGGAGTCTAATGCACTTTCCCGTCCTTCTCTGCCACGCTTTCATGCACTCCTGGAAGGATTCTTCCGGGAACCTCCGCAGCTCCGTCGTCGCGCCCTTTTAGATGACGTCCACGTCTTCAAAAAGGGGCCCCTAGATGACCCCCTTGAGCTTGGGGAAGAGGAAAAAATCCCACGGAGCCAGGTCAGATGAATAAGGAGGTTGCTCCAGCACGGCAATGTTCTTCTCAGCCAGGAACTGTCGGATGCTCAGGGCATTGTGAGCAGGCGCGTTGTCATGGTGAAGCAGCCACGACTTGTCCTGCCACAGCTCTCGCCTCTTCTTGTGCACTGAACGAAGCAAACGCCGCAGTATCTCTTTGTAGACATGCTGGGGATTACTTTGAAGGGGAAAACTCTTAGTTTGAAGTTTGGGTTTGAAATAAATCTTCGAGACACCAGTCCTGGAACTTTTCTGACACACCTCATAGGTGGCAGTCAGAATACAGAGCGGCTGATAACATGGCTCAGGGCAGCTCCATCTATATATTGTCACATTACCATATATAGTCCTCCAATGAAGTTTGAAAACATTATGTTCGTTGATCATCTCTCTTAGGGGTGGCACAAATATCGATTCAGCAATGCATTGCAATTATTCCCCTCCCGATTCAATATCGATTCAGCAAATCTTCTGAATCGATTCACCTCCTGGCCAGTGGGGGGCACTGTGCACTTTTTCAGTGTTTATGCAGCTGCCACCGGTCACAGAAGAAGACATTCTTGCAGAGTGATAGGATTTTTCATCCTTTTGCCTTCTTTCTCTGTCTTTTGCTGTATTTCCAACGTATTTTCCACGTGTTTTATCATCTTTTTTTGGCATTTAAAGTATTTTTGATCATAGTTCATTTTTTATGGATTCCATAAATAGTATTTTTAGAAATATTGGAGGAAGAAATGTCGAGATCTCTGTCTTCAGCTTGACAGGAACTGCTTCAGGGACTACCATCTGTAAAAAAAAAAAAAAAAAAAACGCTGGACATGGTCTAATATAACAGGCTGTAACATGGACACTGAATGCTGTAGGTAAACAAAAATGTTTGAGTTTATGTAAAATAGGTGAAGTTTATTTTTGGTCATCTCAGAAAATTTCTACATGTTCATTTATTGTTTATGAAGAGAATCCTGTCGAAAATTCATTTTTATTCTTTTCTTGTAATTACACACTGTTTTAAGCATTTTTAGCATAATAAGGACAAATACGTGCAAGACTTGTTTACTTTAATTTCTCGTGAAAAAAGGGTGAAAAATGTATTCAAAGGACAATTCCTGACACATTTATTGACAAAAAAGACCAGGTGGACATTAGTAGTGTTAACTGTCATGTTTTTACTTTTGTACTCCATATGCACAAATAGATTATTACTATGCAAATTTTTATTTTCAGATGTTTGCTTAAAAATATGAGGTGACATACCACATCTGTTCACATTGGCATCAAATTTAAAAAAAAAGTCAAAAATTTTCAACAGGTACTCCAGTTAATTGTGTATTTCTACTTCTTACTGAATTGATACTGAATCGAATCGCCACCCAAAGAATTGAAATTGAATCGAATCATGAGGATCTTAACAATGCCCAGCCCTAATCTCTGTTTAATAATACCAATTGGTATTGTATTTTAAATTGTTGGAAAGCCTGATTAGTCACCTTTACAATGAGGTACAACTTGTAAGGACTGTGTATTCATGGAATGAGCAACACATCTAAACACGTAGAACCCAAAAAAAGGTGCTTATGTCCCCTCTTCCCCTGAAGGAAAGCAGGTCTTCTTTGAAGCAGAGTGATGAACCGGTCTTCCTGTTATGCCCACTTCATGGTCTATTTTTGAATCCCCCAGTCTCAAAGAACTTGGTCCTGAATGGTGCCAGAGCTGACACCAAATAATGCTGTCACTCACCCAAACACCAGCTTCAGGTTTCAGGAGATGTTGGCACATTTTCTTGGAAGCTACACACACGTTTAGCTGCTCATTCCACAAATGCACAAGCCTCACAGGTTGTTCTTCATTGTTAAGGTGACTATATCAGCCACCAATTGTTATTATTAAAGGGTAGAAATAATCGACCAAAGTAACTTTTTTGAGAAGTATAGATAGCAAATGCGGCCCAAGACAGCCCACATCACTGCACCTCACTCTGCCAGAATAGGGCATTAAAGGTCAGACAGGTCACATCATAGTTTTTGCATGCTAGTTTTCTCAATTAGACCCAATTAATTGTCCAGAAAAGCTGTGTGAATCAAATAAATAGGAAAAATATTACTGTTGCCTTTAAAAATAAAAAGTATATTCCTCCATCAATGTAGTAGAAGATGTGCCTACCAAGAAAGCAGCAGATGAGAGTCACCAGTCAAGCCACCAAGAATGTTTACACATACATGCACGTCATTCAGATGACATGTGTGAGCCGCAGTCTGACCTCTCCCCAGAGCCACCGGCCCTCTGTGCGCCCATTACCAAGCAGACATTTTAAATTGAACTAATCATCTTTGATTAAGAACTGACTGCGGGCTTGTGATACAGCAAAGACAAAGGTCATTCTCCATAACGCGATATGACATCAGAGCTCGAACCGCTGAGGCAGTGTGCCGTGGCAGCGCTGGTGCATGCACAGAGCAGTGAGGTCAGCTGGGGAGCAGGGACAGTAATTGCTCATCTTTCTTTTAACTTATTGGAGTACAGAACGACTTTATGATTTTGATTCTTCCTAGAAAGTTGGCACATTTTCATAATAAGAGGGTACTCAGAATTCTGAGGGTTGAATCCAAAGGCTGAGGCTTAATCTTTGAATTATTCGGTATGGTTATCACTTGCAAAGATGTGATGCTACTTTTATCTGACTGCTCGTAATGATGTTCCATTGATTTTCATTGTTCACTGATATACAGCAGCATGTTCAGATAAACTCATGTTAGGAATATATGACTGTGGAAAAGGTTGGATAAGCATAATGTGATCTTACATCAATGAATAAAGCAGCTTTTTTTATTGTCTAACATTTCTATATTACTATTAGTAAATTGATAAACAGCTATTATCCAGGCAAAGGCAATAGAATGTGTATGAATAAAAATGAACTGGAAAAAAAATATAGGGCCCATTTGAACAGTTTGAAAAGCATTATCTAAATGTATTTTGGGCGTGACATAGATAAACCAATATCAAGCCCTATGTATGCTGCCATATCAAGCCGCAATATTTACGCCAACCTAAATGTCATGGTGACCAAATGGGGTGAACGAAATGAGCCCCATTTGCTCTTTCTCCATAGGTAGTATCAGAGGCAGAATAAATATATATATAAATTAGTGCACTGGCTGGTGGCTGGTGTTTTGCTAGTTATATGATGAGTTTAGTTGTTTGGTCAGAATTTCAGATGGATCGCTTAATTCAGTTAATGCCCAGATGGAGTTGCTGTTTTTTTCACAGAAGCAAATTCAGAGAATAAGTAACATAAGTAACATTCAGAGTCAGACACTTTCAAGTCAAGAAACCTCATAAATTATTAAAAATCAAAAACTAAAGGCAACAGGATCAGACAGGTTTATGTTAATGATCGTACTGTTTACTAATCTTCAATTAACTGTGGGCTTTAAACAATTTATTTTCTCAATTTTACTGAAGAAATTCTTGGCTCTATATTCTATTGCATGCGTAAAATACACTTGACAGTCTGTTTCATTATCTGTAAGCATGACAACGGGTGATAATCATCAGCATGTTTATAAATATTATAAATGTGGGTACATGTTGCGTTTAAATCTTCCTTCATGCACGTGTTTTTCCTGTTTCTTGTATATTATGCATGCTGGACTACACCGGAATAGCACACTGAGGAAAGTATCAAAAAGCCAGGCTGTCTTTCAGCTCTCTGTCCTGTTATAAACCTCAAGGTGATTTTTTTTACAAATGCTTTGATGTAAAGGTTTGCTGTTTGCATCCCATATGAGTGGAAAAGGTTCAGTAAAGTTTCTTTTGATCTCGTGGATGTGCGTCAATCTCTCATGCATCATCAAAATGTCTGTGCCACAGACTTTAGTCTTTGGACCAGGTATACAAAGATGTAAAGTACAGTCATTTTCTGTGTTAGGGACTTGTGGCTTTACACCTGACCACTCTTCATCTTTAGAAAATCAACCCCATGGGTACAAACCAGAGTGCATGACCATTTGCTAGTTAAACAACGGAAGCACTGGGAATAAATATGACGCCTGTGTCAGGCAGAAATTAGATAAGACACCTGCACTTCACACCAACACAATTTGTGACAGGCATACAATATGGCCTGAAATGTCCAAAATATGGAATTTTAATATATGCAGGTTGATCCGACAAAAACAACTTTGTCATCTACCAAAATTAAGATGTTTATTTTCATGCTGGATTTTACATCATTTACATTTCCAGTTACAATACCCCTATGCACGACTGTCACATCGCATCACATAAATACCAGAAGCACATCATGCTGCCACGTTTGTGTTTGATAGAAACCTGATCTGACCTCTCCGCATTTTTAAATAATAACTCTCCAGGGCACAAAAGAAGCACATCCATTTGCTGTTTTAACAACAAGATTATTTTGTGTAAACATGAAGACTGTGTTAACTGGAACATAGGAGTGACACCTATACTGCACACCAAAACACTTTGTTCTGGGCCTACTTTAAAGGTCCCATGTCCTGCAAAATCAATTTTCTTGCTTTAAATGTTGTTAGAAGTGGATTGGGGAGCAGAAGAACATGACACCTTTTATGAAACTCTCAGTTCACAGAGAAATGACTCTTCAAAGAAAATGTCCCTTAAAATGCTCAGTCACTTAGTTCCTGGGGTTTATTAAGTCATAGCTCTACCGCCTCCACCTAAATGTGTGTTTTCTGCTTGTCACAGGCGGACGGCATGACTGTTATAAAAGTACTCTGTGGCCAGTAACCCCCCCTCCCCCTCCCATCAGACATTATTTGGACAGCTTATCAGCACAGAGCTAATTATGAAATCCTCTTGTATCCTCCCTGCCCCCTCAGATCAGTGTTTCTAAAGGGGAGTGAAAAAGAGCTGCAACTGATCCTCTTCAGAGACTAAATCTTTCATTTATCATTCATTATACTCAATTAAAATCAAATCATTGCACAATAGACACCCAAGACATGATATAACATCAAACACACCAGGACATGGGACCTTTAACCATAGACCATCTTTAAAGTGATATAAGCCACAGCGATTTTCTGCATCCTAATCATTTGAATGTCAGATTTGCACCTTCTTTCCTCATTTTAAAACTAATGCATCCCTGGACACAAACGAGAGCACATATTCATTTACTATTAAAACAGCATGAATGCACATAATTAGAATGACAGCTGACATCCAGTGGAAAACAGGAAGGACACCTACACTGCTTGCCAAAACACTTTGCACTGGGTGGGGGATAAGGGATGAGATGATTGTCAAATCTGTAAAAGTGGGACTTTGGAGCACATTCTCCATATTTAGTTCAGCAGTCAAACAGAGTTACTCTCAGGATTTTTTTGAATTTCTCTTGTGCATTAATATTTAGTTGTTTTTTTTAAGACAAAGAAGGAGGATAACTGCACCTCATTAAAACAATTCTCATCTCTTAGCTGTTTTCAGGTTATGTACTGTATCATTAAGATCACCACCCACCTCCAAAAGCCCAGCGTTCCCTGTCCTTCAAATGCTTTTTGACTCATAAAAACACTGCCGTGAGATGCAGACAACTGGATGACAGAAAAAAGAATATTCATACATCCATACTTGGGGCTGAAGCTGTACTTCGATCAACAGTGTTTGCAACAAGGTGTCAGGCCTGTACAGATTCATCTTCAGGCACAGTTTCACATAAATATGCAAGGCGTTCAGACTGCCAAACTGCCATAAGCCGGAGTGGAGCAGAACTAGTGCAGCACAACCCACCGCTATTGTAGAGATCTAAGCCTCTTCCACTGCAATACACGTGATTTATTTTTCACAGCGCAGTGAGTGCTCAGTAGCCTACAAATGGAGTGATCAAAGAATTCACATATTTACTGCATTCTTACTCCACTGGTGCTGTGATTCAGCTTCGTCCATCCCTGTTTTCTAACTTAATGACAACAACATTTGCTAACAGGGCTCCATTTGGGCTTGACTGTGCCTGAAAAATGTCATTTTGAAAGATCATATTTGGCTTTCAGCAAGGATGGTTTAGCATATTGATTTTTTAAAAATGTGTTTATAAATGCTTAAGGCACAATGTGCACAAAATTCATTTAGTGCAGCACAGATAGCGGATGATTCTTTTCACTCTCTCTCTCTCTCTCTCTCTCTCTCTCTCTCTCTCTCTCTCTCTCTCTCTCAACGATGAAACAATTTACTTAAGTCAATGTAAGATTACAAAAACAATTACCTCTTTGTTTTCCACAATATTGTTTAATGACTTATAATCCATTTACGTCTTTGGGCATTCATTTCACAAACAAGAAGTAGCTCATTCAAGCTTCAATTTGTGTGCTTCTAGACCCAAATGTTTGCAAAGCTACTTACCAGCACTTCTCTGCAGGGAATGTAAAGCCTGTCTTGTTAATAAGAGAGGAAGAAATATAATTTGAATAAGCTTTTAATCTGTGGAGAGATGATCCAAGGAACTTTGCTGCTGCTGCTCCCCGTTTCAGGACACAATCTCCTTACAATGATGGGACTCTATTATCATGCTGTGGCACATACATCAGTGAACAAGAGGAATATCATCTAACAAGGAAAATGCAGACTGTGGGATGTTGAGATAAGAACGAGAACTAGTGGAGCAGCTAACTCTTTGAACCGCTTTGAGGAGATTGAAGTTATTCTACATGCTCTCTTCAGGAAGCTCTGACATCGCAGATTTTGTGAATTCATCCAGTTCAACTAATTCTCAGCAACTTTTTTTAGCCACCTTGCAATTTTTATCAATCGACCCAATGTTTCTGCAAATCTGAGTATCCACCCTGCCAGGGGCGCTGCCAGAAATTTCAGGCCCCACGAAGAGCAATCAGATTGGGCCCTATTTGTAGACTTGGACAAAGCCATGTCAGTGGAGCCTTTGGAAAGCTGTTGAGTATCAGTATCATGTTAGCATCAAATAACCAAAGAAACAGCAATTTGACAGAACAAATGTCACATTGCTTGACATCATCAGTTTTGCACGTCTCTATAAATATGGCATCAAAACAAACAAGCCAACTAATAAACAATACAAGCATTACAGGACAAAACATCATACTAACAAATAGAACAGTCAAGGAAACATAAAAAAAAAACTTAAACAGGGGGAGGCCAAAAAACATTATAGAAACGTCATAAAATGTTTTAAGTCCTACAACATCATCAACACTCTGCGTGTATTATATTCCATCCATCTTGAGGGAACACCAGTCGTGCATTTCTAACCATTGTTTTCAAGACTCCTTAATATAATACCTAACAGTCTAGGTCCAATGTAGCTAAAAAACAGGGACCAGATGTCATAAAATTATCTTACACTTAAACCGTATGTTAGATATTCCATAGGTTATAACGAAGATCATCTTATTCCAATTCAGCTACTGTTAGTGGTTTACAACCTATCCATTTCAGCAAGATAGCTTTTCAAAAGGTAAGAACAAACAGAAATCTTAAAATTTGAGCTTTTAGATTGTTTATCTGGCCGTCCAAACAATAAACACAAATGATCCTTGTTAACTTTAAAGCTGAAAATCAAGTGTCATCTATCCAAAAGGATTTTCCAGAAATTATCTGTAAATTTACAAGTCCAAACACAATGAATAAAACTTCAACATTGCATTTTATACACAGCTAAGATTTATTATGGTCCATTTTGTGTCGTTTTGTGGAGTTATATATAACAGGTGCAATAGCCTGAATTGATTTTCTTGCATCCTGTTACAAACTGAAACATAAATTACATTTTTGTTTTGAAGAGTTGCCTCTCCAATATTTATAATTAGATCATTATTTCAATCAGTGGACATCAATGCAGGTTAACCTACATTAAGTGTAGATAATACCTTATATCCAAGTTTGAGAATGCCTTTTTTCCATCCAGCAAAGACTATGTTTAGAATGGAGATACTATGAAACATGAGCCCATGTCTTTTCTGCTATTTGAGCCAGGCTGTAAAAAATTGTTTTAAAGCCCCACTATGTAAGATTCAGGTTTGTCTGCTCTCGAGGGGCCGCTCTGGTCGTTGGGTGTAATTGCACTGTCGTAACACAGCGCCTCACAGCAACATGCATTTGTTGACATACAGAGCCGGGAGAAGCGAGTCAACAGGACATCCGAAGACATAGAAGAAATAGTGAAATAGTGAATGACCGAGCGTCACGGCGCCATGAATATCTCCAGCAATCTTAGAAACTCGCTGGCAAATAACCGCTGGTAGCATTTAGTGACAAAACAACGTCCGCCAAGTTACACAAAGCATACAATGCTATGGAGCAATATATATATATATACATATATATATATATGTACACAAACACATATGTGTGTGTGTATAGCCTAAAAGTCAGCCAGGGTCTATATGAATGGATGAATAATTGAAAGACCAAGTTCAATTTAGAAAGAAAAAAAAAACAAAAACATGACTGACATGATTAAGTATTTAGCTAACTGTAATGAATTAAAGATTGAAAAAAAACTTGGAAGTTGAATGAAAATAATTACCTTTTTGAAATAGCATATTCAAACAGCTTTCTTTGGATTAGCTAAATAGCAATTTTCAAATGAGTTGGCTCAAAGAAATGGCTGACAAATTCACAAAAAAAACTTACTGTAAAGCAGTTTCATATTCTGACCTTTTTACTTTCTTTCTTAATAAACTGTTGGCATCCTCTCATTCTATTTATCAATATATAAAACAATTACAACAACACAGGCTTAACCAAACATTCCTGAATAATGGTGAATTAAATGTTTTAACAATTATCTTCAGGTCATAGTTCTCCTTCATGTGTTAAATACACTTTGTTGAAGGATTAATTCAGGTGAACTCTTTTGGAACATTCTTAAAGGGTTTAAAATCACAGAAACATCTAATATTTCAATAAGAGATTAAACACAGTTTGATTAAGAGTAAGTTCAGGATTAAGCCACCCCCTAAACACATCCTACACATTTCCACTGTCAAATGTATCTAAGCACGCCATCCTTGATTGCCAACCTTGCTCCATTTTCACATCCCTCCCTCTCATATCTCTTCATTTAGTTTAGATAATATTGAGGCTTCATACATACATCAAACTGCTAGATCCTTCAGACCTCAACCAGCCACAACGCTCCATTCTACCTCAGCCTATCTAGCCTGGTCCAGTCCATCTTCTGCCAGCATCCATCCAATCTCAATTCAAACTCAGTCACTTGACTTCAACTCTGGACTACCTCACAATACCAAATTTTCAGCAGAACTCTTACAACTCTTCATCCTCCCATCCCTGGAACCCTACATCCATTCAGTCCTCATTGCATCATCCCTCCATCCTTCATACCTCATCTTGTATCTTCTACCATCCATACCTCATTGTTACCTCCGCCAAGGAGGTTATGTTTTTGCCGGCATTGGTTAGTTTGTTTGTTTGAATTTTTTAAAGGACTATTTAACATTACTTCGCCAAAGTGGACTGAAGCTGTTTGGCGGAGGTCTGCGCTCTCTGAGTGCTTTTCTAGTTGAAAATAATAAAATACTTCAAATTCATGTCTTTTTGGTGTGGCTTTGTTAGTAAAACATAAATGAGGGAGTGAAGGGAGCTTAATCAACTGTTTTTTTGAAACAACAAAATAAACGGCATTGTGTTTGAACAGAGCATGTTTATGATGCCTGTGTTCTTCATTAGCCTCCATTGTTGTGACAGTGTGTTGATAAATTGCCTGAAATAGCTGAGTCATGTAGATAGAGTTTGAGGACACACTGCACTTGGCTAATTACCGCTTTAAAAGACAACAAAATAACATGACAAATTTAGACAATAGACCATTAAGTGCACTTGAAATCACAGAGTTATCATCAAGGCTTTTTATTTGGCTGTGATTAGTTTTTACGGCTAATCTTTGTAAGAGGGGTGGTGGCTCTATTCATAAGCAGCATCAGTGCCACAGAGCTTTTTCAGCAGGCAAAATTAAACTTGCAAATTTGGATCATCTGTGATTAATGCCAATACATATTCACTTCCAAAAACAAAATTAATGTTGAAGCCACTCAGGGGGGAGTACATGAAAATCAGGGCAGTTTTAAAGATGCTGATTGCAGAGAGGAGAGAACAGGAGAAAGGGGATGAAATGGAGGGTATCTAGACTGTTCCACATCTTTAGCTCTGTTAGAGCTAGATGCAAGATGTTTTTCAGCCTGATTTTGGACTTGATGTACCCCTGCCATCAACTAAGGGGGTGTGACCAAATTTAAGACTTTCTCCATCAACTGCTTGTCCAAATTTTCCTCAAGTGTATGTCAGTAATATCATTCTTCTTCTCAAATTTATAAGATGTTATAGCTCTAAGTCAGGCTGCCTTCAACTGTATTTCCGTTATACCCACAGAGACTTGGTGCCAACTGCACATTCACAGGTCACAAACGTTAACTGTGTTATTTTGACTATTTGCACATGACATCATACCTTTTCGTCTGGACGTCAAAAACAATGCCGTCCAGCATGTAACTTATAATGGACTCCTATGCTAAATCAAAATGTCCCTGTGGCAAACTTAAACCTGGATGTTCCCATTGAGGTTTCTTCCATTTACACTTCAACCTGCTCAATCTACATCAGCAGACATTCTTGCTGTGCATTTTCCAATGCATAAAAGTATCTTTGTGTATCCAGAACAATGGGCAGACATGATCCCTGGAAAGATCCCCGAATTATCTTGCTTTTTTTCCTCTACTGAGCCTCCATGTAAACAGCCAATCCACATGTTGTCTGACTGCTGTGCAGCAGCTATTTCAGTCCAGTGTACACTAGTTTTTCTGTTTGTGAGTCTTCTTAAGGCAACCAGACTCATCTGACAGACTCAGTGACATTTTTGTTTTGTATAAATGATACTTTCTGTAACTTTAGTGGCTGAAAAATATTCCCCGCAGTAGTTATTAGCCAAAATGTGTTAAAGCTTATTGACAACAGCCAGCTGTCCACAGAAGTGAGTGATGTCATGTTAGTCATGTGTCTGCAAATGGTCAGTATGAAAGGTTGGGTATTCACACACAACTGCATTAAGTTTCCAATGGGGACATCTTCTTCTGGTGATGTTCACTGCTAGCTACTAATTGAAGTGCATGTGTTTTTGCTAAGGTGTTGGAAAATATTAGCTTAAAAGCTAAGCAACACATTGGAGAAATTAAACAAAACAGCAGCTGAATCTCTCCAAACATTATCTGATGTGTAGGGGCATCCATTACGCCAACACCCCCAGCCGGAACCATTGATATAACTCAGGATGAATGCTTTCATGATGTTTACACCAAATACTGACCCACCTTCTGAATGTCACAGTAGAATTCATGACTAGTAAGACCAGGCAACATCTTTCCAATCTGTTTAAGCCCAATTTTTGTGAGCTTATGCAAACGGTAGCCTCTGTTTCCTGTTCTTTGCTGACCAGAGTAGCATCCAGTGTGGTGTTCTGCTGCTGTAGCCCATCTGCTTTAAGCTTCAACATGCTGTACACTCATGGATAGTCTTCTCCATTCCTTTGTCGTACTGAGTTGTTATTTATGCCTTACTATCATCTCAAACCACTCTGGCCATTCTCCTCTGACTGTTGGCATAAAACAAGGCATCTCTGCAAGGGAATGCTAACTGGATATTTCCTTTGGACCATTGTCTGTAAGTCCTAGTGACTGTTGTGCATTAAGTCTAAGTAGATCAGCAGTTTCTGAAGTACTCAGACCAGCACATGCAGCATCTACAAACCATGCCACCGTTCTTCCCCATTCTTATGCTCGGTTTGAACTTCAGCAAGTTGTTTGTCTCTGTAATGTAAATGTCTGATCAGCTATTTACGTCAGCGAACAGTCACCAAACAATAACTGGACAATATCAATACAGATATTGCTTCTACTGATGAGGTGTTTGGTGAGTTATTTAGTATGAATGTCTGCAAATGTGCAGAGCAAACGGGTTAGACAGCATCCTTAACCATCAAGGTATAAATGTGATGTAGAAACTACTTTAAGACAACAAGAAAAATGCTTAAAGAAGCCAATTTTAATGAGTTTGATGTTGCAGACAGCAATTATAAAGACAATGAAACAGGAAGAGTTTGAGCAAACACGTTCTCTTATATTCCTGATAATCTGTTTTATGTTCTGGTCTAACTTATGTATTGTAACAATTGTGATAATAAGAGAGGCAAATAATGAATACGTGTCCTAAATTCATCTCTCCTTGGGGATTAGAGAGCTTTGGGATAAAATAATGTCTACAAATATGATATTTACCATGAAGATTTATTTTAGAAAAAAAACATGCTGGATCTAAATCTGCAGGACTTGGAATCGGAGGAAAATCAGTGGGTGTGAGGACCACTTTCTGTCAGAGGAGTTAAGTCAGTGCATTAAATTGGGATTATTGACCGCAGTGAATAACTTCAACTCAGTTAGATTCTGGCAACACTGAAATCCTCTTCATTTGCAGAATTTCACAGGGAGATATTTAATGCTGCCTCTCACACTGCTGCTGCTTCACAGCAGCTGCTCTGCTCAGTGATAGTGTAATTATTGTTCAGGCAATATTCCCAATCTTAGAGGAATACAAAAACAGATGAGACTCCACTGATACTATCCAATATTGCCAGTTCTGTACATTAGATCTACAGTAAAAGTAGGTCACAGGCTGTAAGGACATTAAACTATGATGTGATTTCAAAACATGTTATACTCTCATATGTTTTCTCTAACAACATAATGGCTTCTATAATGAATGCAAATGTTTTTAGTAACGATGCTTCTTTTGACTGGGTCCCCCAACAAAATAATTTTTCTCTCCTTCCCAGCCAATTTTCAGTACACGAGCAGTCCTGTTTACACTGCTGCTTCAGGAAGAATGACTAAGGCTAATAAACTCCCCTCGGCAAGCTACACCTCTGCTCATGTATCAACATTGTCTGCTTTGTGTGCCAATAATTGCCTTTACAGTAAGTCCCACATCTCCCCAATGAATCATCGCTTTTACCAGCATGCCTAGGATTCATTTGTACCTCAGAGATTGCACTCAAAAAAAAGAAAAGGAAGACGAAGAGGCCCCCTTCCGTAAGTTAAAACAGTGCTGTTCTTTTTAGAGGGGCTTTTGGGAGACAGATAGTGAGCTCTTACCAATCAAGTTGCATTTTGTGCCTTTTGTATTTTGTCTTGAACACCTCAACCAGGAATAAGTATCCAGAAATATCAAGTCTGGGGGTTGGGCATGGTTTTTGAATATTTGAAAACTAATTTCTTTATAAAAGCAGGCTTTTAAGTTACTGTAATTTTGTTTCCTTTATTTTAACATAGCCTGGCTTTAATGTTCCAGTTCATGTTCAAGCAGGAACCCTGGGCATTCATTCATTCATCCAAACCTTCATTTAAGTCACCTTATAAGGTGACCTTAAGTCACCTTATACTCTCCTATCTTTGTATTCAGTGATCAGCTTATTGGACCATTCATTCATTAAAGCACCAAACCAAGCAGATTCTGCCATGGTCTTGATTGACCAATCAAGTTGTTGCCATATTTTTAAAATCTATTCTCTTCTTTACCAGAGTCGGACTGTTTCAGTGTCCAGGTTTAACTCCTCAGAAATCTGTTCCTTCACAAATCCAGTCACCCTTCATCACCACTATCACCACCGTCTGGACTCTTCAAGGGGGTTATCCTATCCTGCTTTTGGCCTCACTACCCCTTTAAAGGGATATTTCAGTATTTTTGATGTTGGGTTGTACGAGGTATTTGACAGTAGTCAGTGAAGTGGCTGCAAGGTCTCCCAGCAGTGCTGTACTTTCAAGAGGGGTGAGCTCAGACTACCGGCAAGGTATGCTGCTTCTGGTGGGTTCAGTTATATTCCATGCTTGTGCCAGTTTTACATAAAAATGAGCCTTGAATCTACAGTATGTTGGGTTCACTTGAAGTACTTGGCAGACTAGTGTCCATAAAGTGGTCACATCAGAAAAAGAAAGGATGGCAGCTTTAAATGTAGAGATATGATCTGTTTAGATGTTTTAAACCCTGCAAAGTATTTTCATTTCTGATCTCTTCGTCTCTTATTCTCTCTCCTCTCTGCTACCTGTACTTGAAGTGAGGTCTTTGACTCATTAGCTTTTATTGGCCATACCTGGCACATGTATTCGGTCTTGAGCAGCGGAAAATATAAACCAAAGTCCAAAGTTGCTAAGATGCAAGACACTGGAGACAATGAGAGGCTGATTTAACACTTTTGGTTTTATGACGAATGCTACTTATTCATTTAGCACCTTCTTAACCTGAACAACCACTGACATGGTGCAAGCTGCAGGACAGCTGCCCCTGCTGGTCCATATTAAATCAAGGTCATGGCATGAATAGAGCTGCATGATAGTTCATCATTCCTACACACACATTCTCCCACTGCCACATTTTCAATTATTATAACCTAAACACTTATATAAAGACAATAGGTTAAAAGCTCATTGGTTTTAGAGCTAGGTTGAACTCTTTAGCTGTGGTTAGTGGAGCAGCATTATGCACATAAGGTTGGGAAATATGGACAGAAGTTCATATGCTTGATATTTTTTCCTGGTAAATGGATTAAAAACACTGTAATGAAGCTCAAGCAAGGACTGTTATGTCAGAGGGCTGCAAAGGCTTGAGCTTTAGGGCTGCAGATTGCCATTTTATGTAGTCATTATATTATACAATGGAGAAAGATTCGTCAAAATCAAACTTTACTGTCACCTGTTTTGGTTTTTGCATTCTCAGGAAACTACATAATTCTGCTTGCTAAGATATCGAACACAAAAAGCCACTATTTTTAATTTCACCATCAAGCGTCATTTCAGTGCACTAATGACTATACTGATATAAACAGCTGATCTGTACAAAATTATCTGTGTGACATTGGTTTCTGATGGTATGGGCCTAAAAAAATTAATTTCTTCACGGGCGGTATTGATATTTTTGCTGACATTTACAGCTGAAATATCGGCCATGTATCACCTGCAACATCTGCAAAATACACAAATGAATAATATAGTCGCATCGTAACATCAAAGCATGGGTCCATTAAAAAATTATCCATCCATCCATTATCTATTCCCCTTAAAGTTAAATATTGTGTTTCTTGTTTCACAACTGTCCGTTACACAAGCAGACTGTAGCATTAAAAGCAACAAGTCAGTTTTTGAAAAGTTCTGACTTTTTGCTCTTGATAAAAATACTGCTGTATTGGATAATAAGTTTAAAAAAATATCGGCATATTGGACATTGTCAGCATTCAGTATTGTGTATTCCTAACAAACAATAACATATAAACTCATGTATTTTTTAGAAGTATATCAATATTCTTCAACAACTCAATATATTTCCCAGCCCTAGATGTACATAATACAATAAAAGTAGAAAGTGGAAGTAAAAATAAAATCATCAGTTTTAATAATTTTCTTGTACTTCATTTGAGGCTGTTTCAGGGCCTTATATAATAACAGCAAGTTTAATAGGCTGCTCAGTCAGAGCAGAGCTGAGGGATGAAAAGGGTGCCTGACATAACTTAAGGCCCTGAGAGCACCCTGCAGTAAAGGATAATGGGCCAGGGAGTGGTAGCCTGTGCGTGGTCGCAGTGATTATCCAGTTCCCTGCGAGCTGAGTAGCATTTGGGGTGAGGAAATGCTACCTCTCAATTAGCATCATCACAGCCACATTCAAAGGGGGCTTGCCAGCATGGTTGTGTGTGGGTGACTCAGAAATAACTGTGGCCAGAGGTTGTCAAACAGACTCTCTCCCCCATGAAGAAATCCTGCTGTGTCTCTGTCATCACCTCAGCCAATTAAAAATCAATTAATCAGCTCAAAGTCTCTGTGCCTGCTAATGGACTATGTGTGCTTGAATTGATAAGCCTCATCTTTGCTGGTGATGCTCATGTACCTCCATCACCATTATATTTCAAGAAAGCTGGCTCTTTAATCTGGCAGATCTGACCAGACAGAGAGCAATTTGTTAGGGTCACAAGTTAATTAGCTTGCAACTGTTGCTTTTTTTCCAAAATGAAACATTTTGATAATTCTAAAAATTATGTTTTAGCCTGGTGGGGGAGTTGAAGGCATTGGCCCAACATCTGAAAAATGGTCAGTAATGATAATTTGCAGTTTTACAAAAGGTAGAATTCTGACTATTTATTAAACTTTAAGAGCCAATTCTCAAGAGAGTCTTATCTTCTTGCCAGGGTCCTAGTAACTGTTCAGCTTGAAAATAGTCATGTCTGGTCAGTTTTGTCTCCAAAGAACATTTAATTACAACAAAGTTTGATCAAAGTGCAGTGAATAATTAAAATAAAAAATCAGGTTTGAAAAATCAAGAGCAAACTAAAACTATACAATATATTAATTGAAAATTATTGGACAATATAAAATGTGGAACTACAGTTAGGGTCATTTTTTTTCTAAATCAAAGCCAACCAAGAAGAGATGGGCGTTCAGATGTGATCTGAAAATATTGAGATATCTTAAATGGAGGGGAAAATTGTTGTAGAGAAAATATGCAGTTTTGGGTAAAAAATATGAATGACTTAAAATCACACAAATGGAAATGTTACATATATTACTACAGCTACGATCACCAACATGGACGACCTGCTGCCGTGGTCCCACTTGACTCCTACGGCTTTAGCCCATCAACGATCAACAGAAGCAACATTTTACGTAAATTTAAACTTTTAATCTGTTTAAACCTAATTTTAAAGTACAGATTAACTCAATGCTAACCTGACACACCAGAAGGACTGTGCAATATATTTCGCAGGTCCATCTGGGCAACAGCCCAGAGAAAGTGTCTGGGAATGGGTAGAACCTTTTATCTGGACGATTACTCTGTCACTCACATTTATCACCGGCAAATCAGATAGTGTAGGAGGATGTACTACTGCTGTGGTGTAAACTACAAAAGTGAGTCAGTTCATAGAATACATTTTTGCAAAAACACGTCAGAAGTGGAGTGAAAATTTTGACCTTGCATTGCAGATGGACCTGCCGGATTCTTTGTCTGAAATCACGCAGATCCATCTTGCCAAACTCCAATCTCCAATGACTTCAACGGCCAAAAGCTGGACGGGCCAATCAGAGAAGAGAGGCAGAAGCTTTAGACGTGATGACAGCAGGAAGTGACTGCATGTTTGAAAACAATGGCAGCTTCTGAAGCGGTCTCAGTGGATGTAGTAATATTTGCAGTTTTATCAGAAATGGATTCAACTTCTTTAAAAGAAGGGCAAATAACGTCACTTAAAGCTTTTCTTACAGGAATGGCTGTTTTTGCTTTTCTCTCAACTGGGGATCACTGCTGGGAAACTGGGAGAGATGTGGGAATCCTCAATGCCGTTAGTCTATGGTAGCCTGGAGTCATGGTTACTCAACGATACGTGGCGAAATATGCTCTCCTCAGAAGTTTACCGGGCAAAATTGGTGGAGGTTCATGTCACATATCAATGGTAAATGATATATCTGTGTTGTCTACTTTTATAGAAGACAATAGTCTAAGAACTAAACCGTAGTTTGAACTAATGGCTAACAACAGGGTCTAACTGCTATGTCATACTGTGGCTTGATATGGATTGGTCTGTGATGAGTGTGACTGGCAGAACGATCATCCAATCACCGGCTGCATTTGTGTTTGAAGGTTCTGCCTCTAAAAACATTTTCTATGGGCCCTTCTCCAGATGGACTAGTGAAATATTTCCATGGCAGATATATTAAACTGTCCGTCTGGCATGTCAGGTTATGAAAATCATCCCTCTTTGCAGAAGTGCTTTCAGTGTTTGTTTTTCATTTAACAAATAAATGCAGTCCAGATTTGACAAAACTGACAATGTAGCTGTTAGCATCTATGCTAATCTTCGAACAGTCACCGCCTGCTGTCATGTCACTTGTAGCTTCCACCTCTGAAGGACTGACAAATGTTGTAGATTGGAGCTTGAACTGATGGATCTGCCTGATTACAGACTGAACCAGGTGGATTCAACTGCTGCGCAAGGTTAAAGAAATGCTGTTGTATTTACCAACATCATTCATCTCCATTAGAATAAGAATATTAAAACGATCTCTATCCACAGTTGTTTGTGATAATGCCACCAAAATTATTACCTTTACAACCATATATAGTAGGGGATCCTCTTAAAAACATGATGTTGCGTCTAATGTGATTATCCTCTAAGAAATTTCAATTTGCTGGAGAGAGATATGAGCAGGACAAGTTTATGGTCTGGGTATCTGTAAATGATGAATTCTCATTTAAGTTCCTATATCTTTTCTCTACTCTCTATCTTTTACCCCCAACACCATTTTAGTGGATGGCTGTTCAACATTTCCTGCTGCTAGACAGAGGGGTTTTATTTGCCACTGTAACTGTTGCCAATCTAGGCTGAGTGCTGTGCTCAGGGTGGATTCATGTTGATTCTGGAATAGAAAAACAAAGATAAATAAGATCAAACAAGAAAAAAAGGAGAAGATTATGGCTTGACTTACTCTTTTGTAAAGCATCTTAAGATAAAAGTTATTATTTGCTGCAATACAATGAAAGATTGATTGATTGAGTGTCCAACTGCAAATAAACACAATATGCAGGTAGCAGAGAGGAGAGAGAATAAGAGACAAAGAGATCAGAAATAAAAATACTTTGCAGGGTTTAAAACATCTAAACAGATCATATCTCTACATTTAAAGCTGCCATCCTTTCTTTTTCTGATGTGACCACTTTATGGACACTAGTCTGCCATATGGGGCATTTATTCAGGGGCATTCATGGGTTAAAGCCCACACGGTGCTCAAGCTGTGACAGGAGGATCCTGTGGTCCACTGCATCACAGCAGTGATCAGGTCCAACAGCACTGAGACTGGTGGTTATGTATGCTTTCTTCCAACTCTAATACTTGGCTAAATACAACCACAATGCACTTCTTTGTTTCTGCTTCCCTTTTTATTCTTGTTTGGTTGGGATGTGGTGAGGTTTGCCACTTTGTGAACAAGTGCTTGAGCAAATATTCCAACCGTTTAAGAACAACATTTCTCAAAGTACAAATGCAAGGATTTTAGGAATTTCTTAATCTATAGTCCATAGTATCATCATCGCAACAGTAATTTCTGCATGTAAATGGCGCTGAAAACCAACTTTGAATGCCCATGATCTTTGTTCCCTTAGGCAGCACTGCATTATAAGCCGACATCATGCTGTGCAGGATACTACCACGTGGGCCCATGGCATGGGAAACTTCCACAACTGTGAATGCACTATTAATGCAGAAAGGTACACACAGGTTTGGGAGCATCATATGCTGGCATCCAAGTAATGCCTTTTTCAGGGAAGTCCCTGCTTATTTCAGCAAGACAATTTGAAGTCACATTCTGCATGTGATACAACAGCATGGCTTTGTGGTAAAAGGGTGGTGCAGTATGGCCTGCCTGCAGTCCAGACCTGTCTTCCACTGAAAATGTGTGGTGCATTATGAAGCGCAAAATACAACAGAGATCCCAAACTGTTAAGCAACTGAAGTCATACATCAAGCAAGAATGGAAGATAATTTCACCTACAAAGCTTCAACAATTAGTGTTCTCAGCTCCTAATAGCTTAGTGAGTGTTGTGAAAAGGGAAGGTGATATAACACAGTGGTAAAAATGCCCTTTTCCCAGCTCTTTTGGAAAATGTTGCAGGCATCAAATTCAAATGAGTGAATATTTGCCAAAAAAAATAAAACAATCAAGTTTCTCAGTTTGAATATACAATGTCTTATCACTGAAAATGATTCAACACAACACAGGTTGAAAAGGATTTGCAAATCATGGTATACTGAAATTGTTTACATTTTACCCAATGTCCCAACATTGGAAATTAGGGGTTTTGGTATCCCCCATCTTGCTTGTGGCTTACAGAAGGTTATATATATTTAAAATAAAAAACTACAACAATACATAGAGTGCTTTATCTACTTCAATTGATGAGATCCAGAGAGCTATCCTGTACATCAATTTTATTCCTGTTTATGCTTCCTCTTGCCTTCAGTCCAGTCAATCGTCCCATGCTTTGTCTCCTTTATCATGTCATAGAAAATGTTCTTCCTCGATCCAACACATCCTCTTCTCTGTCTGCCTATCTCCGCTCTTACCCTATCCATCAACGTCCTCTATTCCTTCCTGCAGCTCTGTGTTCTGCTCCCTCGCCTGCATCCCTTGCCTCCTCCCTCTGAGGTCAGACCTGTGATGGACACGCTGGTTGATACTGACAGTGATCCGCAGGGTTCAGAGGCAGCCGGCGGTGGCCTCTAGCGTGGATCACCTCCCGTCAACTCATGTGACAGTGCACGGTGGCTAATCTGCATGAGAAATATATGAAACAGCAGAGAATACCAGCTCCTTTGGCTTTTGAGCCATCCCTCCACGGATGACGCAAACTTCGAGGGTGACAGCACGGTGTCACCTGCAGAAGACAGATCAGCCTTTATCACGTTCCTGTTGTCACCTTCGGAGACACTGTCACCCCACGCACAAGTTGATCAAATATGTCACTGCCTCTCCATCTCCCACATGGATTCACGGAGGCGAGAAAACATATGCACATCTCTCCAAAAAAGCTCACCTGGCAGGTTTTGAGCGACAGCAGCACACAGCGAGCACACGCTTGAGTGACAGAGATGTCGCTTAACACAACAACGCAATTAAAAGCTACAATGATTGCCCACGAGCAGTGAGCGAGGCGATTATGCTGTCAGAGGGTTGAAGGATTTAAGACAGCGCTATTGTAAAGGCTTCTGTTTGACACTTTTTTTCTTTACCTCTACAGTACTCACTAAAACTCTCCCCCTCCCTTTATGCATATTGGAAAATGGATTCATTGTTCTCGCCTCTTTGGCACCCTCCGCTTTCATTATCATCTTTAACAACTGTCTGTGGCATGTTTACAAGGCTGCTCATTTAGAATCAGGGCATCAGAATTTCTGCTCTGCCTGCAAGGCCAGTCAGAGCAGAGGACCTCTACCCCCTGGTGGCCAGGATGAGTACTGCAGCTGGGGGGTAGACAGTAATAGTAAACTTTAAGGAAGGTAGAGCTGCACAGAAATTAGTAAATTTGAGTAACTGCATTTTTTAGCATCTGCACTTTACGTGAGTGCTGTATTTGGGGACTTTTTTTTCTTTTGCACCTTTTCATTTAAGAGGCAAATATTGCAGAAGATAAAAGTCGCATTCATTTTCCTTATATTTGATTTGACTATCAGCCATAATATCATGACCATCAAACGCAGACTTACCATGAGCTACCTGAGCGTGAAACAATGGTATATGGCACTGTAAAAGACATAAGGTTCTCCTGTACTACCTTTATTCATTCAAAATATTGTTTGTTCGCATTTTAGATCAAAATATGACACTACTCACAACCAAGTAGTGTCACAGAAACATCTCTGATCAAACCTGTCTGTGAAGCTGTAGTGTTATACTGACAGTGCCCACAATATAGAGGGCAAGGCCTAGCTTTTTCTGGTGTTTTGGCCTTTTGTACACACACTAATAGTATTTCAGGATTCTGAAAAATAATCATATTTTGAAAAACTGCCAGGAAAGATTTCAAAGCTCTGTTTGCAATGTTCAGGTGTAGATAGGAAAAACACAGTTTCTCTTGTGTGATGTCAGTGTTTGATATTTTCACTTTTGTTTACATTAGAGTTATGCTATGGTACATTTTGCTGAACTTTTGCTGGTTTTGTCACTGCAAACTGGATAATATGTAACCAAAATGCACAAATTTGCATAAATTACATGAATAGTTTAATAACAAAGAGTTAATGCTCCCCCAGCTGTAAAAGGCTGGTTCTTCATAAATACATGAACTTTTTTTTAACCAGAAGAACTTCATTGAGATTAAAAATCTCATTTGCAAGAGTGTCCTGGCCAAGACAGGCAACAGCACAACAAGTAGTTGTGTTGATGTTAACCCATGTCCTGTAAAGCTGTATGTCATGTCTTTGCTACTACAAATTAGTCTGTGGTACTTGTACTTGCAACAAATGTTAAAGACAGAGAGTTTTTATTAAAAGTCTCTTAGGTTTTAATTAAAGTTGGGTCATCTTGGCTTATCGGAGGTTGTTTTGTTTACTAGAGAGCTCCCTGGTGGCTGAATTTTACATTCTGTACCTTTGAACAACATACGTTTGATTAAACTTAAATAAAGATTGAAAAAAAAAAGATCTCTGTAGAGGATCAGATGTAGCTCTTTTTCCCTCCATTTGGAAATGCTCGGACATGATTCTGACATTCAGAAATATAATCAGATCATCCTTGAGAATGAGTGGATATTTGTGCAGAATCTTAAGAAAATTCCTCCTAGACTTTTTCGGAGGTCAGTATCTCTAGCAAGGCAAGAATATGAGTCCCAGTGACCTTGACCTCAGAAACTGAATCACATCATTTTTGAGACTGTGAAACCAAATTTTGAAAGCGATCCCTCTTAGGTGCTTGTGAGATACCACATTCGCAAGCAAATAATGAAGACGAGGCTTCACAGACTTTGTCTTTGACCAAGGTGTGCAAAGTTTGTTGAAACCCATTTTGAGTAATAACATTCACAAGCAATGGACGAATACAGTATCTCACAAAAGTGAGTACACCCCTCACATTTCTGTAAATATTGTATTATAACTTTTCATGGGACAACAGCGAGGAAATGACACTTTGATACAATGTAAAGTAGTGAGTGTGCAGCTCGTATAACAGTGTAGATTTACTGTCCCCTCAAAATAACTCAACATAAAGCCATTAATGTCTAAACTGCTGGCAACAAAAGTGAGTACACCCCTAAGTGAAAGAGTCCAAATTGGGCCCGAAGTGTCAGATATGTGAGGGGTGTAGTCACTTTTGTGAGATACTGTATGAAGCTCCACTATCTTGACCTTTGACTTTTTACCTGCAAAATTGAATATATTCCTCTGCAAATCTTCCCTCAATGCAATCTGAAGATATTACTTTCACATGATTGCAGTCACAAACATGGAATTATTTGAGACTCCACAGTCTTTATCTTTGACCTCTAGTTTTCCAAATTTAATTAATTTGTCCCTGAGTCAGTGTGGACACATGCAAGGTTTTAAGAAATTCATTTGAAGCATTTCAGAGACATTTGGTTAGCAATATCACGTTATTATCATATTTTGAAGGCACACACATCATTTCTTGACTGCATCCATGCTTCTTTCCAAAAATCTACGTTAAATACCTTGAAAAATAAAAACCTCATCATTCTATGCTAATAATGGAGTAATATATTGACCAGCGGTATCCATAACTTCACTTAGTAATAAAGTTGTGTAGTTTTTCCTTCACTGCTTGAGTCATGGATGATACAGTCAACAGAGTTCTCTTTTCAGCTCAATCAAACGCATGCTGAGTAATCCAAGATAGCATTACATCCTTTCAAAAAAAAAATCACCTTAATTGCAAAGAGCATGTGAAATTGAGTTGGAGGGCTTAAGTCAGTGGTGTGTAGTGAATCCTTGCATGTGTTGGCAAGATTACTTATTGTGCAGCTCTGATCATACATATGCAAATGCTCCCTCATGATCCCAGAGCAGAGGAAGAATTACAGCAAGCATCCGTCACACTGAAAGGCTCTATACCGGCCCATATAATCACTCCCATGAATTGAGGGCAAGTGGGAGAGAAAGGAAGTGTTTTTCTTTTTCTCAGCATCCCCATTCAGAGAGCAGAAAGGGAGCGAGGGTTGCTGCACGGATGCTTTTGAATCACTTTCAAAGACCATTTTTTCACACCAAACACGCCCCCCCCTCCTTCCGCACAGCGATCAGCTACAGTAAATATTTGATAGCGCGGCCATGCGTCTTTGAGTCATGCAGAACATCCGCAAGGAACTGTTTTTAGGTCATCTGCAAGTCGGTCTCCTTCTACCTCTTCGCTGTGTAAACTGCAGGACAGGATGTGATAGGCGGAGGGGATTTGTTTGAAATTTGCCCCAGTTCAGAAGTATAGACATCAGAAATGTGTGTGTGTTAAAGTGTGTCTGCAGATAACGGAGGAGGCCCCCTGCTTTTTGCTCTCTTCCTACAGGGGTACACAAGAGATTCAGGGCTTTCAACCGTGTTAAACAACGTGCCACCTTCTGTGCAGGAGCAGGAAAGTGATGGAAACCTGGGAACAGCTCCTGAGAATGGTGTTTACTGTAAATGCTGCCAAAGTGCTGCTCAAAGTTCAAATATTGAAGCACCATAATGCTCTGTTAGCTAGATGAATAGGCCGCACTTTTCTGCTCCTCTGCATTTTCAAATGATTTAAAGGACTATCAGCATATTTCTTTTATTTTCTAACAAGATTAGGGTCCAAAATTAATGATATTCAGATTTTTGTCCATCTGCCAGTGCATACCATGTGAACAAGATATATCAAAGTTTGGAGGGCTTCTCTACAGACTTTGCTGAAATGTTTACTCTGACTTAATGATTGAATAAGTAGATCTTGTATGTCAGAGGTCAAATGTCAAGGTCCAATTAAATCCAATCCACTTTATTTATATAGCACAATTTTAAAAACAATGAAGTTTACCGAAGTGCTTCACAGTGACAGTCAGAAATAAAGTTGAATAAAATAGAATAAAGTAGAGATAAATCAAACAGAGAGGCCAGGATGGGAGTGATATGTTCTTGTTTAATTGTACCTGTTAAAAGACAAGCAGCATTTTGCAGATGAGACTGCAGATGAGAAATGGAGGCCTGATTTACTCGGATACATTAAGTGCATTGCAATAGTCTGAATGTGAATAAATAAAAGCATGAATCACTTGGTCCAAATCGCTAAAAGATTAAATGGATTTAATCTTTGATAAAAGCTGCAGTGATTAAAAACTGGATTTGATAATGGAATTTATCTGCTGATCCATTTAGAAACACTGCTGATTTTTACACTAAGATTTGTGACGGTGGGTTTCAAATATGGATGAAGTGAGCTCGTCTGGGAGAGGGGCATCACCAAGTTCACTGGAGCTAAACAATAATTTCTGCTTTCCTTTCATTAAATTTTAAAAAGCTCAAGGCTAGATACCAAGAGGTATCCAATACAAAGAAAAAAGAATTGGTCCCAGAATGGAGCCTTGGGGTACACCACATGGGGCGATCATAAAACTTCACTGGCTCAAGGAGGAAGTTCTTTAATTTGAGGATGTTAGTCTTACCTCAAACTCATGGAATCTCATGGTCATCTTTGGCGACTTTCCTATATATTTACTTACATTAGACCCTGACTCAAAGATGGATTGACACTTTTTTGAAGGTCCTACACCAAATGTTATGGCTGTAAGCCGTCATTTCATTTGTTCGTGAACACAATATCTAAAGAGCACTTCAAGACACTTTGGAAAGATGTTCTATGATATTAACTTTGACTCCAAGATGATTTTCTTGAATTTTGGAAGTTTGAAATCAAAGGTCAGTGTCATGGAGTCTCATATGTATTCCTCATTTGAAAATATAATATATCAGAAGATATTAACGAAATTTTCATGCACAAATCCCACACTGACTCAAAATGGAAGGTTTGTTTTGAAGGTCATCAGTCTAAGGTAAAGGTCAAGGAGGTTCATGTTCATCTCTTGCCTGTGAACATGGTACCTGCAAAACACTGTCAGAGCTTTCCTTCAAATTTTGGACTCAGAGCTGAAATAATTACATAATTAAGGTCAGAGATACAAAAATTTCTGCCAAATTGTCCACTTTTACTAATGGTAGATAAATCTTTTTTTGTTTTGTTTTTATCATACTGAAGGTCCAGGTTTTAGTACCTCAAGTTCATCTTTTGCATGTGAGTACAGTTAAAGGATTTTCTTGGATTTTTGCCTGAATGTTTACTTTGACTCAGTTATATGGGCTTAAAACTATTTTGTAATGGAATAAATACAATTTACAATGTGCTTTTTAAATGGTGATTAATGGCAAATGAAAAAGTATATCCTTTTACTGCTCAGGTGATTTAACATACTCTAAAATCCATTGATACAGCAAGTGAAAAGAATACCATAAGAGAAAAGCATCATGTATCAACACTAAAAACACACTTTACCCATTAAATTAAGTCAGATTTTGCTTTGAAGGGAAACAATTTCTCACAAGAGGCCTTTAATATTCATATAGTCAATGTTCACTCAAAACACCTGGGATGACTTCACACTTGTTGACAACATTTTTTAAACAGCGCGATCGTCAGGCTTCTTCTGCGTGTTAATGGCACACTTCTGCCACCGCTAAGTAGTCACACCTCCCACAGAAGTAACAGAGAGAGTGACAGCATGTGGGGTGTGTACGTGTGTGTTTGGATGTGTGGTGGGATTGGAGAACCATTTGGCGCCATCAGTGAGGGGTCACCAGGGAGTCAGTGGATGGGAAATGGTAATGTAAATCCAATCTAATTAAAGTATGAACCTCACTAGTCAAATCTAAGGTATGGATGGGGAGGAGGGACATTTAATCATGTTAATACTGTGCCCTATTTGCATAACCTAATTCGCCGCCATGCAGCATTTCTCCTCACACTCGCATCAAGTTTCATCACTGAGGAAACAAAAATAAATAACCAAGCTGGGTTACTTGACATTCTGAGTCTAATAGTGATTGGAGGTGAAACCTGAAAAGGTTTTGTAGAGAATATTAACATCTAGATCAATTAGTCAGAGCTTGGCTTAACCAAATGAACCAATGAGTAATTGGCATGTAATGGACTTTTTGCTTCAAGCCAAGCAAGTGTGACTTCATGTGCAAATAGAGTGAAGCTGAAAAAGTGACACACACAAGCAGATGTATAAAAACATCCAAGTGGTGGACTAGTATCACCATGTTTTGGAATATTATAGATGTGTCTCACTGAAGAGAAGCATCCTGTAAAAGTCTGTCTGCATGGACCACTCAGGCTACACTGAAATGAGTTTGTGTTACCAGCTGTCCTTGCTGTTACCCATTCATCTTTTCTAGTTTGTTACATTTGTATTGTATTGTACAGCTCAACCAAGTGGAAACTAATTGATGCAGGCTACACACAAGGAGATATTAAACCAGGGTGTGGGTCACATTTTAACCTCAACCATCAGTGGTCATGGCCAAATTCATGATTTTTCACAACTAACGATGAGGGAGAGCAGACCAGGAAGTGTCACCAACTTGGGGCACAAAATATGGTATCATACAACAAGGGTTTAAAATTTTTATTATTTTCTGCATTTTACGATTTTTTTTAAACAAACCAGTGCAGAACCTTGTGCAGCAACCTTTGTGGAGACACAAAGCCTGAAAATGGAGCGATTCAATTGGGATGTCTGGCCATCCTGTAGGATAGTCTGGGCACCAAATAGGAACTCCAAAATACTGATCACAGCGCAGGTAGGACCTTTATTTGTGGCCTGTTTCCTAACTACATAATAAAACATGCCACACAAATACCAATGGCTAATAGTCTAGACTGCTGCTAAACTTACACTTGATGTTGTTGTCACTATGATTTATTTCATTTATATGTTTCTTTGCACATATAAAGTGGAAAGAGAAGACCCTGAAAGTTTGAAAAATGTTGTTAGCTCAAATGAAAACTCCTTAATCCAAACCAGCCGTCCTACAACATGTGGAATTGTTTTTTGCAGAAAGATTATGAAAACTGTGTCACGTTCTCTAGAAATCAGTCAGATAAATCAGAGCTCTAAGGAAGGCCTTAGCGGCTGCCATCGCACCTGACGGCGCATCAAATTTCCCCTCAAATTCACCTCATAGTCAGGATTAGCCTAATAGCTCATCTGCATGAGAGGCGAGCTGCGGGCCTTTAGTTTTAACGCTGTTATTGCTAAGTCTCTGTCATCTGATTAGGAGGCTTAACTCCTTCTCTCTGATACATGGCAGAGCTGAGCCTGTGTGGGTGTAATATACAGTATATGTGTATGTGCAGAGATGACTGAGGGGGAGACTTTTTAATTTAATCTGTCAATTTAATGCTTCCAGGCTCCTCCAGCCCAGATATATTCACATATTATCCTGCAGCATGTACTTAACTGTAAATCTATTTCTAATTATAATATTTTCTAAATCCTAATAAGGTATTTGTTTGGCATTTGCACCTTAGACAAAGTGACAGGATGCTTGTTTGCTGGCAAGGCTATCAAGATAACAAGCTAGATTTATTAGAAACATTAAAGGAAAAGGTCGCTCAAGTTACAGGGGAGTATATCTTTCCCACATGTTTAGTGTCAGGTGAGCATAGAAGCTTTTTTGTAGTGTTTAAAATCTCCAAAAAGTTGCAGAACTTTTAATATTTATTTATAAAACTAAAATCTAATGAGAGCCTCATTCAGATGAGTCACTGTTGTGGTAAATGATAAAATTTCAATTAATTTGTGTGGCAGGGGAAAGATTATTTGGCTTTGAAACAGGAAATAGCTTTAAATGTTTCTCAAACTGGATTATACTGCACGTAATAAAGGTTAACGGAGCAGACCCAAACCTACATAGCAATTACAAAGTTCCTTTTAATGATATTCAGGGGACTATTGTAGAGCTTTTAGTCATGTGACCAGCATGGTGGGCTGGAGGGCATAAAGATTCAGCTGGCATTGTAAGACTGTGAAGCTACGGTACCATCTCCTTAATGTTTCATCTCTTTCAAACAACAGATTTTTTCATTATCTAATAACAGGTAAACAGAGATTTTAGTATAAACATAGGTACTTTGGTACTTTGAACTAGGTCTGCAACAATTCCTGATTAAATCTTGAGCTTTTGGTGCAGAAGTCACAGTTTACCATGAGCTTTCAACTTACATAATTTTTGGTCTTGCATGTAATTAACCTGACTTGCCACTGCAAGGTTAGCCTGCCTGCAAGCAAATAACTCAGCATAACAAACAGAATTTGGGCCTTTTAAATACAGTTAATGACTTCTGTGACATGGCATCACTTAATCATTATCAAATTTAATTGATTCCAATGTTGTGGGATTCTTTAATGAAATTCAACTTCAGCCTTCAAAACAATGTATTCCATACCGTGTCCTGTTAGTCCTGTGTGTTCATTTTATGAAGAATAGGAGAAGTGTTATGACTACACATTAGTCTGACAAAATAAAAATAAGAAGTCGTACTGTATGTAATTAACACACCAGTCAGCTGGTGCAAAAAGGGAGAGAGGATTTCTTAACAATGGCTCCTTTCATTCATGTGTTACAGCAAAAATGACCCAGGAACTTTGACTTAAATCTAGGTCTTCCAGGCGTGTACTGCTGTTAGCACATTTGCATGTGGCTGTTGCTGCATCTCCACACAACCACGACGTGGTGACGACTCAGCCAGCTCGCTCTGCTTCACTCCAACGCCTCCTCTCAGTCTGATGGATGACAGCTCATTTTTTTATAACAGAAACATCTGACAAATACTGAACATAAACTACATTACAAAAAGACAGCAGGGGTAGCGTGTGGTCTTTGGTCAGTTCCAAACATTTCTCCATGGGGTTGCTCTCAGTCCAGCTCCATTCCCTTCACACCTTTGCCTCTCCCCTCAATCAGGACACCAGCTCCCCTCCTCTCATCAGCCATTGGCTGTGCAAACAGTGAGCTCTGCCCCCCCTCTTAAACTTGACAGCCGTACCACAGAGGGATGGGGTTGCTCTCTCCTACACATTACACCAAAACTAATGTATGTATAAAGAACAACTTCAGTCTCATTAGGCACTGGCTTTGCTATTAGATTCTCTTGCTGAAAATATTTGAATGGATTCAATTGGGCAGGTCCCAAATCACTTTCCACAACATGCTTTAAGCAGTAAACTAAACACAGACAAAAGACGGCTCTTAGACTCTCAGGCAAATACAAACTTTTAACACAGTTAATAATAGAGCTACATATTGGTGTTTGTGTGAAGCAACTGGAGATGCTTTCACATATCTGTTTTATTTACATCTTCAACATTTTTACCAGAAGTCTGCCGTAAAATATTGTCAAAGTGTGATTTTTATGCATATTCACAGCTTTTTTCAGGTTCCATCGTGGAAAAAAACCCATTATGTATCATCTGGCTCTAACAGGTTTCAGGCCAGTACATCTAAATCCATTAAGTGGCTTTAAGAGCTCTCTAGGGAGAAGAGCAGTTTTAGTTTCCTTTGATCTCATGAACACCTGCAACATAAGTGATCTGAAGTGATGCTCGCAGCAGCTTTACGTGAGGTTTATTCAGTTTTACAGACTCTCACTGAGCTCAGTATGGATCCCACTGGTCTATACTTTGAGCAGGTAAAAATACATACAGATCAGTATTTCTACGAGTGTGGGTGCAAGTTTAAGTCAAGGAGCCTAATATTGAAGAAAATCTGCTAGTGCTTCACGTGCTAAGGACCCCTGATCCACCTTAACTGTTCTCTGCCTAATATGCTCAGTTGCCTAGAACCACCTGTTCTGGGCAGCTGTTCACAGGAAGAGAGGGAGAAGTCCTGATCATGTGGTCTTTGTTGTTTTGAGCATAGAAGGACTGGATCTCATGGAAGAGACATGTAAGATACACTAAAGGACATATAAGACCTGAAACATAAAAAGACAACTTGAAGGACAAATTGGAGCAGAAATCATGTACTGAATCAACTCCATAGATCTAAGAAATTTATGACCTGTTGTAAATTGGAACTTGATTTTGGTACCCAAGTACACAGTACCCATGGGCCATGGCAAGAAGTTGGTCATGAAGACCAAATTCAGGTTTTAGGCTTTAAAGCACACATTTATAGCACTAAAGGTCACTGTCAAAGCACTGTCTGGCTCCTAAATATCAGAAAATGTAATATTGATAATATTTTCTGAAAAATCACTTCAGGATGTTTCAGGAACAGAGGTGTTCTGTCCTCAATATATAGTATGTGCCATGAATATCTTGACAGACAGATAAACTCTTTCCTAACTTCAAGACTCTGAAGACCTTGAACTAAAATATTTATTATTGTTTGTCGTTGTGTACTCCTAATAGCTAAAGAATGGTAGGCTACTGAGCAGAAGGCATAGTAAAAAATGTCATATCAAACTCAGAAAATAAAATGTTTCTCCTGCAAATACACATCTGAGGGTAAAGACAATGATCAAATAAATTATACATACCCACAATGCTATCAAAGGCTTAAGACGAATGGCTGATGTCCAGGTTTTGCTCAGCTTGTTCTAAAGACAAACCTGTCACAGGTGACAGAATAAGACATGCATGATTCAAACTACCATAATTCTTCAAGTATGTACGCTATCCAAATAATTCAAATGGATTCTTAAAGCTGAGAAGTGGAGCTTTCCAGTGATATATGGTACATTATGGTAAAGGCTAGATTGCCTGAGAAGTAGGTATGGGAAGTGAGCTGACTGAGCTGGAGAACAGAAAGAGGAGTCAGAGACAAACCTGAGTGATGTCGTTGGTATATCAGTATGTTCTGTGTAAATAATGTAAAAATACTGTAAATAATAGCATTAGGATCATTCTGAAGTGTTTTCTTTTGTCGTATTTTCAACTAGTTCATCTTTTCCGTCTTCGTCTTTTTCATCATAGTTCGTGTTTTATGGATTTTAAAATAGTTTAATAATAGAAATAAATAACAATTAATAATAATAATACATAATAAGTAATAAATAGGTTGAATTTCAGTTTTGTCATCTCAAAAGTGTTGTACATGCTCATTTAGAATTGTTACAAGCTGTGAATTGTTACAAATCTCTTTTTTTCTTTTCTTGTAACTGCACAGTTTTGCACACTTACAACTTAATGACACATACTTGCCAAAATGTTTTTATTTTTGACTGAAAAAAGGTGCAAAATTACTCAAAGGGCATTTTCTAACATAATTATGGACAAAAAAGGCAAAGGCGGTCATTTATATTAATAGTTATAAAAGGGTTAATATTTGTAATAAAGCGCTGCACTGGAACACTGGCATTATTCCGATGTCAAGATATCGAGAGTGCATGCCATGTGCATCATGACGCAGCACATGCTTCTGAGGGTCCTCTTTTTGGGTTTTGAGAATATGGTCACCCTAGTTTTTATGCATCAAGAAGGGAAAGGCTCTAAGTTAGGGGTTAACTCGCTCTACAGCTAGACTCTTTAGCTGGAGTTAGTGCAGTGGTGTAACAGTGCAGTATGTCTGTAACTCTGCTCATGCAATTTTTCATTTTTAAGACAGCATTGTATTATCTGTGCAAGTGTGTGTTTGTGTGTTGGTGTGACTTGGCATGTGTTCTGGGACAGTCTTCAGGGGCCTACTCAGCTCGTGCAGAACAGCACTGTGGGACAGTATCAGGTTACCTTGCATCAGTGCACACAGACGTCTGCGGAGCGGTTATTTTTAATCACGGGACAGAACATCATGTAGAATCCAACCTCAGCAAATCCTTTGTGTGCTCTCCCCCTCTCTTTACGTGTAAGTGTGTGAATGTGTGTGAGAGCATTTTTTAAGCTTCTCTGCAATAGCGTGTGTAATATTTGCAGGGGAACAGCTTGTCCCCATCTCCGCTGATGTGTGTTTGTGCTCAGACAGCAAGGTCAGAGTGACTCAGACAGACATTCAGAAAGCTTTGGGTGATTTTCACCTCCACCCAAGGCTGCACACACCTCCAGCAGCTGCCTGTACCCCACAGTGAACTAATATCCACCTGTGATTAACCTCCCATTACTGAAACCCCACATGTTATCGTGGAGGATTCAGAGCCTTTAGGCGGCACTGACTCACGCTGTAGCCTCATAAAACACACCATTAAACAATTACGGGGCTTTATGACTGCACCACCTGATCAGAAGCACATCCACAGGCAGTGTTGTCTTTGGGAGTGGGCATTAAAGGGGGGTGGGTGCAGTAACGGATGTGGCACGGGCTGATTACAGGACCAAAACTGACTGACCCTAAAACTCCCTTGTTCCATGACAGATTTTAACGTGTGAATTAAAACAGTGAAACAGGAAAGGAGCTGCTTTTTTTTTTTCTTTACTATGAAATTACAAATTTTGGGTTGTGGGTCAAGACCCTGTAACACAAAGTCAGAAAGCATCATATATGTTGAAAAAAAATGCTTTAAAAGTGAAAAGACTGAGAACACTGTGCAACTGCATCACTGAATATCAGTGGTGGTTCTTTGGCTCTGTACTCACAGGGATAAAACATTTTTTATTGAAAACATTCTCTGTAAAGAAAGCATTGTTTCAGTGAATGTGTCTGCCCACATGAATGCTGCAGAAATACATCAAAACCAGAGAAGAAGACATGGAGCGTGCACATACATCATGAGAAATGTCAGCAAACACTGGCGTGTCCTCTTTGATGCTCAAGGTGGTCGAAGAGGAGTAGAAGTTTTGTTGTAAAAGCTGTAACAAGCTCAGAAGCATCTGCAGCACTGTTGTTGTCAGAGTTCGCAAATTCAGTGCAAGAGACAGGCTGTGATATCATCGTTGGTTATGGTAACCCCTTTTCAAAAATGTGCATTTTTGGCACCTGAAATGCTGTATCCATGTGGACGAAACACCTACTGGACTAAAAACTTGTGCAGATACGCCCTTCAATTATTTTCTGCCGTGCCCCCTCTGAAGGCCAACATTTTTACACAACCTACCCCTCAGGTGAAGTGTATAACGTTTACATTTATTTTGAACATAATATTTCTCTGGAAGTCAATCAAAAATTATTTTGTAACTGTCAGCTGCATCAGTTTGTGCATTTTTATACAATTAACTCTTCAGTCGCATTCAAACTTGGTTTCATTCTGCAGAGTTTTCAAGCAAAATATACATGTCTTTCCTCATGTTCCACCATATTCTCACTATTGTCTGAGTTAAAGCAGTCTTACTGTGTTCTTCTTCTACTGGGTTATATTGGCAGACCATTCATTAGTTTGAGTGCTGCTGCCACCTAGTGCATTGGGGTATGCAAGTAATTCTTGTTGATCGTTCCTCCATGAAAACGACACTGATAACAAGATGTAAATGTAGGTTCCCCTCTACCACTTGCCCACCCCCTGCAATGTCACCGCAGAAGTACTGAATTACAGCATTATCTTTTGAGAGTAGGGCCAAATTAGGTCCTTAGTGGGCCATTTTAGTTCCTTCCTCTAATCTGACCCCCCAAACTTCAGGTATCAAATTCCACATGTAATCGATATTTGCCAAAAAAAAAAAAAATGAAGTTTATCAGTTTGAACATTAAATATCCTGTCTTTGTAGTGTATTCAATTGAATATAGGTTAAAAAAAAATGCAAAAAGCTGAATTCTGTTTTCAGTTATATATATATATATCACAACTTCAATGGAATTGTGGTTTGAAGCAATTTTTAAAGGCAGAAAGAGGACATTTTTTTCCTGAGAGTGGGTATGGTTTTAGTGCATTTTTGGAAATTCCCAAGGCATCCTCGAGCACAAATTACTGCTTGAATTTTTAATTGGTTTTAAACGTTGTTCTACATGATTAATTTTTAAGGAAAATTAATGACTCTGTCTTCTGTTAAATACCAAATTATCTTTCCCAAGACTTAATATGTGGTGAGGTGGTGAAAAGAAACCAAATGAAATAAAGCACTGTTGGCAGTCATACCTGTGAGCTAAAGTGAGCGACTAGAAATAAAAAACCACTGCAGTCCTTTTTAGATTTTCCTTCATTTTTAACCTTTGGCTGTAACCCAGGGCAAAATCTAAGAGTTACGTGCTTACGTTTAAATAGTTTTTGACAGTTAATAGAGATTTTGGCAGACACTGGTTGGTCAGGACATGGTGAAAAGCTGTCCTGGGAAAATGTCTGAATTTTGATGAAGCTTCAAGGTTTCTCAGTTTGAAAGTGCGTAAACCTCTGCCATGAAAATGAAGGAAATGTAGATGTGTGGAAAAGACTGTTTTAGGCTTGCCATGAGGTCTCAGATGGAAACTCTTATGTTAAAATGAACATTTTGAAAGCAGAAATAGATTGAAAAAAAAAAGTTTGGATCTGGATATCTAATGTCTTCATTGTCAAACTCTATATGAATGAATGTTTTTTAGTGTTTCCATTCAGAGCAAAGGCTGATCTAACTCACAGGGTGGTGTGTTTGAGATGTAGTAGCAGGCAGGCGCACAGATATATCTTGAGTGACCCCTGAAAGGACTAGAAAATGGGACCTTCTCAGACATAATTTGATAATATCAATTTTTAAAAGATGGCCTTGTGGTTTATTTGTACCCCTCATGTATGGCTGTAGCCTTTGAAGTAGCTGGTTCATCAATATGGCTTCTGGCTCCTTTAACCTTTGTCATTCCACATATCCTCCAAACTTTCACATCTGTGCACTGTCACTGCTCAAATAAAGGCAAAAAGTCCAAAATTACAATACATGAAAAAAAGGCATTAGGCCAATTCATACCGCCATTTCAAGTAAGTCGTAATATTTACCTTTCTGTTACGTTCCTACTCCACTGCAAATATCCTGGAGGTGAAATGGGGGGAACAAGTTCACTCCCTTTTTTGTCCTGTCTCCATAGGTAGTAACAGAGGTGTGATATTGGGGGGGGATGCAGACTCAGCAGGAGCCAGGAGCGCCTTTGTGTGTATGTGCGGTTATGCACCATGCTGTGCACATACAAGCTGTATTGCAGCATGAATTGACACAGACATTATGGCCTTGCAGAACTAATGTGAATGTCTGTAGATGTAAATATAGCAGAACCTCATTGCAGCACTTTTGCATAAAGGCACTGAATTGGACTTGTAATAATATCAACATGTGCCTGCTGGATAACTCGTGTTAGTGCTGGGAAATTCACCCTTAAGGACTGCTATAGGGCCAAAAAAAAAAAAGTTGCAGTCCTTTGCATGGTTAAATACACCAAACATTATTGTACCAGTTGCTTTATTCAGTGGTCCCATTTGTACATGAATAAAGAAAATGAAGGACTGTACTTATATTATCACTTATATTTCAGGAGGAGAGGGTATACATGTTAACACATGCAACAACAAATAAAAAGTTTTTCTAATAAGAAATAGTGAGTATCTAAGTTTAAAAATAGGAATTCATGGGCTACATGGGTTACATTTAGAATGGCCGTATACATACTAACCTTCATGGGCCCCTTCATGACCCTAGGCCCGAGAAATCTTTCCCATTTATGGACAGCCTAGGCTACAGTGTTAATGGCCTGCCTCAGTGTTAGCTCTTTGAACACCTGTGTTGAAGCAGAGGGTAGAGGGTGGAATGGAGGCCACGTGATAGAGGCACCAAAAGACTAAAGACTCAAGAGATAAATAAGGAATATGTTAAATTTCATTGTTGTTTGACAGACTGTCATGCTATGAGATCTGAATTGCACCTTTCTAACCTGAAAAACCAAGAACAGAGAACGGGCTGTCCCATGGAGGACCACCATTGCTGGTGCATTGTAAGCATGCAGACTATAAAGTGACATTTTCATAGACTTGGTCTATTCAGAGAAAACTAAACACTGATTTGGATAAGGTGATGTTGTTTGTCCATCTCAATCCATATAGCATTGGGGGGCTGATACTTGCAAACTTGTTTTGTTGAAATTCAAAACTTTAAAGAACTAGAAATTTTCTTTTTGTTTTTGTTTAGAGAGTATATTTATAAATATCTGCAATACTTTAATTTGGATTTTTAATTTGTCTTTACTTTAATATAACCTGTAATATCTCAATCCGACATCATTACATCATGAGTATTCTGACAGCCCATGTTGTCTCGAAAAAATGATGTCTTTAATATGATTTTGCTTGAAAGGTTTGAGGTGCTACATGCATTATTTCAATAAAAACCCAGGTGTACTGAACCTAAAAAAATGACCTGGAGTTGCAATTAAATCAACTTGATGACATACTGTCATGAAATAATAGCATAATGATGACGTTCTAATTTTAACACAAATAGCAATCTTCTGTTTCCCAGAAATCAACAAAAATACATCTTAATTTTTGCTTGTAAGAATAAATGCCTCTAAAAATTAATGAGGTAAAGAAGTGTCACGAAACTACTTAAAAATTATTATTTTAGAGCTTGTTTTGATATTTTTGGTGGCTTTATGATCATCAAAAATAAAAATAATTAGGTTCTTATTCTTTTAAAGTCAATTGTCTGATGCAGATTTCCGATTAGAGGTGGTTTGCAATGAAAACAAATGGACCGTGTCCTCTTCATACTTGCAGTATTGTCTTTATATGCTTGTGTGCCATGTGTGTTTATGTTAGCATGTGGCCAGCACTCACAATGTTCTCTCCTGTTTCTTGGAGGTCACAGCTCATATCCTCCCTCATATTTTAAGCGAGAAATCATCTCAATAAAGCCGCCTTTTATTGGTGTCAGATCATTTTCTTGTAAAATGGTGCATTGACTTCATTCTCCCTCCTGTCCAGCTGATTCTTATTCATTTCAAACCTCATTGTGTGTCTGTGTGTTTGTGTGTTAGTGTGAAAAAGAGAAAAATGAGCCGCTGTCATGATGCCCCGTGTAATGTATCGTTACCTTCTAGCAAGACAGCCACATCCTGGTCTGTGACTTTCTGACCTACAGTACAGCCCTATATGTGTGTGTGGTTGTGAGTGTGTGTTTCAGCTCAGGGAAGCTAATAAGGCCACAAGAACCTGCAGAACGATGTGTCACAATGAAGGTCACAAGTTCAATCCCCGAGTGTAATGTCACACTGGTGACATTAAGGAGGACGGCCTCTTTACTCAGCAGCCTCGTGCTCGTCTTTGGTGATGTAGACACTGTCTCTGAAATGCTATTATGTTCCCTAAGCCTCAATTACAGCTGAAATCTTATCTCGAACAAGTTAATGTTCTCCTTCAAAACATCAGAGGGGCAATCAGCTTATCAAAGGGGAGAGAAATCAAGGGATCTTTCTTAAAAACCTCTTTACCTCGGGTAGTACGTATGTCTAGCTGTATCTCATTATTTCTTCTGTATGTCCAGCCAGTATCACAAAGAGGCTTCGACAGATTTTCTTCAAACTTTGCACCAATAATGTCTTTGTGTTGAAGATGAATGCTTTTTCAAGGTTACGAGTCAAAGGTTAAGATCATGATGCTTCACAATGATCCCTTGCTTGTGAAAGCCATAGACAACATTATAAAATTTTTATTGGTTTAGTGGTGACTCTGACTCATGGGTGCCCTGATTGGTAGTCATTTATCAAAGGTCATAGTGATGGAGCCCTATGTTCATCCCATACACAAAAATGTAGAATTTTGTATCGGCTTCAAAGACCTTTCTTTAGAGTTTGTCTTTAATATCCACACTAACTGAGTTATAATTTGATTTGATTTAAATGTCACAGGTCCAAAGTCAAGGTCATAAAGCCTGATGTTTACCCATAGTTCATAAACACAATATCTCACGTTCACTTCAGGGGATTTTCATCAAACTTTTCACAAATCTCCACTCTGATTTGACCATAATCTGCCTAGGTTTTGATGGTCATAGGTCAACCTTACGGAGACTCATGTTCATCTTTTGCGCATACATTGTATATGTGATACTGTAGACAAGATGTTGTATCAATGCTTGGGGGAGTTTTTCTCACAATTTACCCAAATAACATTTTTTTTCTCAGTGATTTACTATTCAGGTGTCAGGCCAAAGGTCAGGTCAAGGGTGTACAAAGCAAAACCAAGAGTAAGTATCTTCATGTTCATCTCTTGTATATATATATATATATATATATATATATATATATATATATATATATATATATATATATATATATATATATATATATATATATATATATATATATACATATATATATATATATATATATATATATATATATATACATACATACATATATAATGGGTGAACGGTTAAGGTCTTGGAGGCTCATGTTCACCACTTGCCCTTAATGTGATATCTCTGGTGTACTTCCTCAAATGTTGCACAAATTGTCTCTTTCCAGGAATGGATGCATTAGATTGTAAAGGTCATAGTTCAAAGGTAAAAGGTACAGGGCCCCATGTTTCTCCCTCTCTTGTTGATCTAATATCTCAAACCACTCGTACTCTTGGGGTCAAGGTGGTGGAGCCCCATGTTCATCCCTGATGATACCTCAAGTATAGTTTTTGGTATTGTTTCGAAATTTTGCCCTTACAGATTCTCTGACTTAAGTATGGGTGCTTTGGTTATGAAAGGCCAGAGGTCAAAGGTCAGGGTCATTGAGCTTCATATTCATTTCTGCAATATCATCAGTATACCTATAGGCATTTTCTTCAAACCTTGCACACCTTGCACAAACATTAGCCTTAGATAATACTTTGAAAGGACTGATAGCCTGTTTTGTTACTTATGGGTCAAAGGTCAAGGTCATCATGTTTATTTATTATCCCTTTTTGTTTGTCTGACAACAAATTATTATGAGAATTTATTATAAACTTTTCTTTTTTCAAATCCACTTCAGTATCCACACTTAAAGTCGTTGATTAGATTACCAAGGCCACAGGTGAAAAGTCAAGGTCATGGAGTCTCATGTTTATCTCTGACTGATGGATGTTGTTACTAATTCAGAAGCTCACAGGTCAGAGGTAAAAGTCCTTGGGTCTTGTTTTTATCTGTTGCTTGTGAATGCGATGGTTCAGTAACCTTTCAAAATTTTCAAAATCAACTTTTTTAAGCAAAAGATAAAATATTAAGAAAAGTAAAGGTCACAAGTCAAGGGTCAAGTATACAAAGCCAAATGTTCACCTTTGATTTAATAATTTGATATTTTGAACACAGAACTCAAGAATGTTTAATGGAAAATCTTTAGGAATTTGCATAAATGTCCACTCTGACATGAGGATGAACAAACTAGATCTTGGAGGTCAAAGGGCAATGCCATGAAGTCTAATGTTCAAACACTGCTTGTAAATATATTATCTCAATTACACTTTAAGGGTTTATATTCAATCATAATACAAACATCCATTCAAAATCAAAAACGAACTGAATAGTTTGCTTGCAAATGAAATACCTTTAAAGTGCATTCAGGTATTTTTTAAAACTTGGCTAACATGACCCCTCTGAACAGATGAGATCATCACACACAAATACAGAGCATAAAGGACAAATATCCACTCTGTCTCGTGGATAAGTTGATTTGATATTGTTGGTCGAAGGTCAAAGTTAAAGGCTGTTTAGCCTCCTGTACATCCTTTGCTTGTGTTTGTGATATTTAAAAAATGCAATAATGGATTTCGATCACACGTTGCAGAAATCTCTTGATGACCATGGTTATTTTTTGAGGTTATATGTAAAGGCCAAGGTCATTAAGCCTCATGTTTACACCTTTTTGAAAGTAATATCTGAAGAATATCTTAGGGATATCTTGCCCAGATGTCAACTGTCACTCAACGATGCACTAATTAAACTCTGGAGGTCATAAGTTAAAAGCCCAGGCCATGGAGAACTGCTGGTAAAATTTCCCCAAGTTACATAAACACAAAATCCACCCCAGCCCTTCTCCTTGACCCTTCACTGTTCTTTTACTGTCCTCCACCTCCTGAAGGCATAAAACCTCCAGGGGATGCTTCTAGTTCTTTCTGCATCATACACACGATTTCATCCAAGGACCCTATTAACCCCACAGGATGAACCCATCGCCCCTTTTTCAGGTGTCCTCATCTCAGAGTGTGATGAGGGAGACAGGGTTAGCAGTTTTTATCCCGAACCCAGACCCCGAGGACCTTGTCGATCTGTTCCCCATTGAGGTGGCTCTAATAGCATTTTCTGTAGAAATCATAGGACAAGATAAAGCAGAGGCAGGGGTCAGTGGGGAACAGAGGAGAGCAATATGGCCGTGGGTGTCCCAGACAATTACATGCTGGTAATCAGCTGCTTCAGTCATTGACTTCTTCAATCAGTGTGATGTGTAGTAAATCGGAGCTGAACGTATCAGCCTGTAGGTCAAACCTGGTATGATACTGACTTAACTGTGTGAACATCAAGGCTGTGTTATATTGAGAAACCAGTTATGAAAAGCTGAGAATGTAAAAGTTACCTTTAGATACAAATTAATGCCTGGAGTCACAAGTGACCAATAACATTCACCCCTATTACTGTAATAAAGCAGCTTATGTGTAACAATACCAAATTATGTAAAACAGTATACAGTTCAATGCTCCATTACTTATGGATCAGAAACAGGACATCCACGTTTAATAAGAACAGAAGTGCATGAAATGTAATGAAGTCATACTGATTTGTTATTTATAAAGGTAATTTGTTAATCTCTTTCAATACACTTGCCATTCTATATTCACACTAAAGGCCATACGTTATGGGGGTCAGAGTTTAAGTTAATATGTAACAATATCAAAAATCAAGTCTACACTTGATGTGACATTTCTACTTCCCCCACAATCCATAAGTTTCCTGTAATATTTGACTGCCTCGTGACTTTTTCCAAATATTCATATAGTAATATCTGGTTGTTCTGATGACTTTAAAGAATTTGAACTAAATCTTAACACATATTGCAACACATGGTACAACTGAAAGTTGAAAGTGCAAATATTGATAGCGTTCGTGATTATTTATAGAATAAAAAAATTATGTGTAAAATTAAATTTTGCACCCTGCTGCATCAAAGCCTTGAAATGTGTGTGTTTTGTTAGTTTCTGGTTGTATTATGCCTTTGTTCCATTTAAAAACATGGTTTTATTAATCAAATGTTCTGATATTAAACTGTAGAGAAGGTCAGCATCCTGCATGAGAGGAAGAAGAGCATTGCGATGTGTTTCGATCTTGTGGAAGTGATTTTTTAAAGTGCATCATCTTCATTAATATCATGATCCTACTGTGCTACAGACTTTTAAAGACCAAGACCAGGTTTTGGGATGGTGTGAAGCACAGTCATTACATCCTTGAGAGAGGAACATACCAGCTTTGTGTCTGACTACCCCTCATTTCAAGGCAAACATCCACCTATGCTAGCAAGAGTAAACCTTCATTTGCCGTTTACATGATGTCATTTCTTGATGTAAAATTGACAACTCAGGTGAAAAAGAGGAAAGACACCTGCTGTACCCCAAACAATACATTATATCACTGTTTTTATGGTTTTTGACTGATCTAATATCTCAAAACCATTCATTATCTTGAATGTATCATTAATTCATTTGCATGTATATATGTTTTAGAGAATTATTTACTTTTTTTTTTAATAAATGATGAATCAAATTTAACAAATCTTTTTTGGTAATGACTTAGTTCATCCCCAATGCTTTACTAACCTCAGTAGTGTGTCGCTATTATGAAGTGTTACAAAAAATATGAGTATTATCAACTATACACAAATACAATCAAGAAAACATATGAGATTATAATATGAGTGGTAGTGATTGTAACTATCAATCAAGACGTTAAAATCTGATTAGCCTCCATGATTTCAAATTAAATGATCTTATTTGACCTGTTCTATAGTACGACATGCCTCAGCTGAATGTAGGCCAGTCAGTCACCTCTCACACCATGCTGATTCTTTCTGACAGCAAAACTAAAGGAGGGCATTCAGTCTCAGAGCTGATTGTCTGCCTGTCATGCCCTCCTGCATCTCAATCACTCATCTCCCTAATAATGTCCCACTTATTGATCACAGTGGGGAAATCATTTGTTGGCACTCCTAACGATTTTGTTTGTTGGTCTGCCTTGACATGGGGCATGTAGGAACAATTATCGCTCATGATTTGTTATTTTTGCTTCCAGTGGTGCTTCTGCTTGTCAGGCCTAGTTAATCCCAAATGACTTTGAATTAGAGGAAATGTGGAATTAAGACATTGTGTCTGTCTGACTGTGGTTTTGTCTTTCATTCTGAGTATTCTTAGAGCCACCTGCAAACCAAAATTTGAAGTCAGTTTTTCAGACATGAATGATTCATCTTTTTTAGCCCATTGCGTCCTTGTGCAAGACATAAAATCCCAATTGCCTCAGCTGCTGTGTTAGTGCATTGTAGATGCGTCTGAATGCTATTGTTGATTTGCACCTAAAGAAACCATCAAGTCACAAAGGTAAAAGATCACTTTTTGATCTCAAATCTGGTCAAAAAACATGCACCGCCACCATTAAAAGAACAAAATACTTTTTTTCTCTATTTACGACCACCTCTCCACCATTACGGCAACCCTTGACCCATCACTGTTATTTTCCTTCAAAGCAATTGCAAACCTCAGAGGATGTAGTTCAAGTTTACTTTTTTAGCACTGAGAGACTGTGATGCATCATTTACCTCAGAGAACACAAATATGTATGTCTTTTTGGACATTTTTTTATTATTCTAAAGCCTCCCTTTGGTAACAGCTAATGCCAGGGGTGTGTTGTACAAAACCCAAAACCAGTGAAGTTGGCACATTGTGTAAATCGTAAATAAAAACAGAATACAATGATTTGCAAATCCCTTTCAACCTATATTCAATTGAATACACAGCAAAGACAAGATACTTAACGTTCGAACTGGTAAACTGTGTTATTTTTTGCAAATATTAGCTCATTTTGAATTTGATGCCTGCAACATGTTTCAAAAAAGCTGGCACAAGTGGCAAAAAAGACTGAGAAAGTTGAGGAATGCTCATCAAACACTTATTTGGAACATCCCACAGGTGAACAGGCTAATTGAGAACAGGTGGGTGCCATGATTGGGTATAAAAGCAGCTTCCCTGAAATGGTCAGTCAATCAAACAAGGATGGGGCGAGGGTCACCACTTTGTGAACAAATGCGTGAGCAAATTGTCGAACAGTTTAAGAACAACATTTCTCAACGAGCTATTGCAAGGAATTTAGGGATTTCATCATCTACGGTCCGTAATATCATCAAAAGGTTCAGAGAATCTGGAGAAATTACTGTACGTAAGCGGCAAGGCCGAAAACCAACATTGAATGCCCGTGACCTTCGATCCCTCAGGCGGTACTGCATCAAAAACCGGCATCACTGTGTAAAGGATATCACCACATGGGCTCAGGAACACTTCAGAAAACCACTGTCAGTAACTACAGTTCGTCGCTACATCTGTAAGTGCAAGTTAAAACTCTACTATGCAAAGCTAAAGCCATTTATCAACAACACCCAGAAACGCTGCCGGCTTCGCTGGGCCCGAGCTCATCTAAGATGGACTGATGCAAAGTGGAAAAGTGTTCTGTGGTCTGACGAGTCCACATTTCAAATTGTTTTTGGAAAGTGTGGTCGTCGTGTCCTCCGGACCAAAGAGGAAAAGAACCAGCCGGACTGTTATAGGCGCAAAGTTCAAAAGCCAGCATCTGTGATGGTATGGGGGTGTATTAGTGCCCAAGGCATGGGTAACTTACACATCTGTGAAGGCACCATTAATGCTGAAAGGTACATACAGGTTTTGGAGCAACATATGTTGCCATCCAAGCAACGTCTTTTTCATGGACGCCCCTGCTTTTTTCAGCAAGACAATGCCAAGCCACATTCTGCACGTGTTACAACAGCGTGGCTTTGTAGTAAAAGAGTGCGGGTACTAGACTGGCCTGCCTGTAGTCCAGACCTGTCCCCCATAGAAAATGTGTGGCGCATTATGAAGCGTAAAATACAACAACGGAGACCCCGGACTGTTGAACAACAAGAATGGGAAAGAATTCCACCCGAAAAGCTTCAAAAATTGGTCTCCTCAGTTCCCAAACGTTTACTGAGTGTTGTTAAAAGGAAAGGCGATGTAACACAGTGGTAAAAATGCCCCTGTGCCAACTTTTTTGCAATGTGTTGCTGCCATTAAATTCTAAGTTGATGATTATTTGCAAAAGAAAATAAAGTTTCTCAGTTCGAACATTAAATATCTTGTCTTTGCAGTGTATTCAATTGAATATAAGTTGAAAAGGATTTGCAAATCATTGTATTCTGTTTTTATTTACGATTTACACAACCTGCCAACTTCACTGGTTTCGGGTTTTGTATATAAATATATATACATCTCGTGATATAAACACATACATACATTATTAGATGTATCCATCGTGGTAGAAACAAAGGGACTAAAAATAAGAATTTATGATAGTGACAAACCCATGGACGCCCAGACCATAAATCTGTCCTCATATTTGTCTCTGCTGAATGTAGATTTTTATAGATGTGGCATCTCATGTTAAACAGGGTTCTAATGTCAATATGGTTAAAAAGGTATTTCTTAATGAGGTATAATCAATAACATCCATGGATAGAGAGGTCATTCTAATATTAACATTAACATTTTTAATGATTTCAAACAGGAGAAGACTGTTGAACTGTCATTAAAATGGGGTTAACTGGTCTAAAAGTATGAATTTATGTTAAATACTGTCATTTCTGTTAATGGTTGACGCAAGATAAAACACTTGGAGTCAAGCAGGTCCGTAGCATCAGGACATTCATGATTGTTTGTCAAAGCCACTACAATATCTGTTTGTAATTGTAATTTTTCTCCTCTTTAAGACACTCAGATTTAAAATGTAAAATCAGATTTCTACCAGTCACACTTCTATAAAAATGACCCCGCTCTCCTTGACGCACAACTGCTTTTACTGTTGAACACTTGTTGACCTCACAGATAGCAGCTTTGGTTTTGCCTCTATTGCAGTAAAAACTACATGTTCATTATTCATACTGGAAAAATATAAATAGCTGTTTCTATTGTGAATTACTGTTTGACACTTTTAATTCCCCTTTAAGCTGCTTTGACAGTACTGTTATAACACAAAGGCAAACTGATTAAAGTTCTTTGCAAGAGTGTTGAGGTATTTATCGGATTTACATAAAGCAGAAAAAAAAGACAGCCTGAGGTGGAGTGATGACAGCCACCAACGCATTTATGCAAGTGACTAAGCTCTGTTTTGTTTTCCCTTGACCCCTCTGAAGCATTGTTTGGTGCACTCACAGTTTAAAGAGCTGTCAAAAAAACTCACAGTGGCAGTTTGTGGGGCCAACTTTCCGTGTGTGTCCTCTGTTAGCAGGTCTGGAAATAGGCTCTGACACTCTGCTTACTGTTTGGAGATTCGTGGGATAAAGAGGTCCTTGCAGCAACTTTTCGTCCAGGGGGATTTTTGCTCGCAATTAAATGCAATGTTGTGACAGTTCCACGCTGCGAGAAAAAGAAAAAAATGGAGTGCTCCCATTTAGATGCCTGTTCGGAGTGCCTTATCTGTTCATATCCAAATAACCCATCTGTACTGGGTTATATCCCTGCAGGCTATCACTGAGGGGAAATCCACTCTGCAGCCCGTGGTATCATGAATCTAATGGAGTGAAAGAAGCGAGCTGGAGCACTGGAATAAAACTGTTAAATACTGTATGCTGAGTGAATGGTGCTGGCTGTCTACAGTATTCAAAACAAACTTTAATTTTTTGGTTAATCGACATGGCAGAAAGCTAAAAGGGGCCCAGGCTTCACAGAGAGTCAAGATTGCAGAGGCAGTGATAGAGGAGGGCAAGTGCTCTCAGCCTCACAGCTCAGGGATGCCAGATACAGATATGCAGCTCTTTAGGCACAAATATGCATTTTATAGGAGTGCATGACTTTAAACATTACACATTTTGAGTGATGGCAAGGACTTTAATGTAAGGGTTTTTTTAAGGCAAAGCATCCACTTACACCTCTCTCAACCTCTTTGGTCTGAAAGCTACATATGTCAGCCTTTTCTTGAAAGGTGGAGAAGCTCAGTTGACATAGAAATGCTTGGTCTGTTCATTTATAGCTCAGCATAGAGCTTCATTTTTATGTTATGTTCCTGAAAATCTTTTAAAAATTACAATTTAAGCTTAAGTTCTGAAAATACTGCATATTCGCAAATCCCAAGTCAAATTAAGATGGGTAAACACTTCAGTGATTTGCAAATTCTTTGTAGTCTATGTTTGAAGTACAAAGACAAGATTTTCTTTCACTTCTTGCTTGATGACTATTTTGAGTTGCTGAAGAGAGCAGGGTTTTTAGATATTGTACTTTGTGCTTCATAATGCACCATGCATCCCCACTGAATCAAGTTCAGACCACATTATGGCTAGTACAGCTCTCTTACTGGGTAGCCATGAAGTGGCTTAGCATTATGTGATTGACATAAGCAGGGATGTCCCTAAGAAAGGCACCACCTGAATGAAGAATACCTTGGTTTTTAGGGCTTGTGTCAACATGCAGTGTTTGTTGGTCTGGTGGTGCTTAATTTTCTCTTAAAAACCAATGAAGTCCAGCATTCGCAGTACTTCAGTGGTTTTTAAGAGAAAAACTCTCTCAGAATCATCTGATTTGTGTAGCTGTGCTTTCAGGGCTCTCAGTTGAAAACAGTTCAACTTTTGAGAGAGCTCCAGGCTTGTCAGAGTCACTTCTCTCTCACTGAACAGTCAAAATGAAGAGGGAGCAGGGCTTACACTTTCCACTTTGAAAACAACAATGTCGGGGGTGAAAATCAACTGTCTTGTTTTCTGGTCTTGTATGAAACTATTTTCTGGTCTTCAGTTGCTAATAGCGGTGGGACAGGATTTTTTTTAACTTTGTTTTATGGTTTTTGATGATGTTTTGATGTATTAGCAAAAGAGTGACACACAGTGCAATTTTAGAAGGCCTCACAGGTCATAATAATGGTGTTTTTTGTCACATCCCTGGGTTAAGTTCCCCTTTATTTTCTTACTTATGTGTCATGTCATTTCATTCCAGTTTTCTTTTGAATGTACTTATCCTTGTCTCTTGTTTCAGGTTTTGTTTCCTGCCCTCCCCTCTCTGTGTGTCTCCCTGATTGTTGATTCCCTGCACCTGTGTTTCATCCTGCATCACCTACGTCTGATTAACTTGTGTGTGTATTTATATCCCACTTCCCCTCTGGCTCTCTGCCCTATTGTCAGTTTACCTCGTGTCTTCACTCTCCAGCATTCTCCTTGTGTGTCCCTTTGTGTACTGATCTCACTTTAGTATATTTTTGGAACTTGCCTGTTTGCCTGCCGATTCTGATGCCTCTGCCTGTTATGATTGCCATTTTGTGTACCAGACCTCTGACTGTATTAAAAGGCTTTTTAGGATTTTGGGCCTGTCAAGTCATGCTTTTGGGTCCTCCTCGGTTTCAGTAGTGTGACACCTTTCCGTTGGCGGTATCTACTCAACTTGGCTCGACTCTACACTGTTTGGATTCTACTTGCTCCATTTTCTATTACAGTTTAGACTGTATCAGTTTCTCTTTAAGGCAGACAGGAGCTGACTACGCAAAACTATGGTGGCATCCTCACAATAGCAAAAGAGGAGACAAAGGCGATAGAGTTGCTGGCCACTTTGTGGCTATTTGTCAGTTATGAGATGCATTTTGTTCCAAAAGGGGTTGCAAGCAGCAAAACAACATGCTATTTAAGCAGAGGAGAGTTTTGGAGGTCATACAGCACCCCTGCACCAACAATGGGGCTTTCATTTTCACGTCAAAACCCCCAACTCATGTAGATACTCTGACCATTCAGCTGTCAGCAGTGTCTTCACGTTACATTTAGTCTCGGTTCACCTGAGGTGATTCCCAAAGACAGTTTGAACTATTGACTCGTCAGACCAAATGATGTTGATCTACTTGTAGGTCAGTACATCTCAGAGGAGCCCAAGCACAGAGAAGTCAGCGGCACTGTTGGAGGTTGTTAAAGGATCTCGTCTCAGATGTCTCCAGAAAAGTTTTTTTTAAGTTCTTGCCTCAATATCTGCTTGATCATTAGACTTTGCATGGCTCTGTTTCAGCCCTGCAGTGAACAAGCCCTTAGAGTGTAAACCCTCATGTGCTGTGTCTGACTATGCCCTTTCAAGAAGTGGATGTAGTTTGTGTGAACGGAAAACAGACTTGAGCTTGAATGAAGACTTTTAGTCTTTCTGGCTACTCAAAGCACTTTTTTACTGTAGGTTCCACCAACCCATTCATTCCCATTCACTCAGACACTGATGGTTTAAGTTTTTATGTTAGTTGTCCATCAATATCAGTTAACATATCCAAACCCTTTCATGCCCAAAAGTGTCTCAATCAAGGATACACAGACTTGTGACTGCAGCAGCTTGGCTCAATCCTTCGACCTCCACACTTAGTTGAGCCAATCTTCACACTGAGCCACCGACACCTAACATTAAGACCTTTCAGGACTGTGCTCTAACTCTTCTTTACTGTGGCTGCACAGACATGCGTATTCGTGTGGGCTGGACAAACACCTGACTGAAATGCTCTGATGGTGCTTTAAGGGTCCTTTTCCCATGGGCTCAGTCCACTCTGATTTGTAATTGGTCAAGTCAGCACTGTTTGTCACCATCTCGTTTTTGTATTATTTCAGTACAATGTGCCCATCACAAGAGAGCTCTCAATATGGGTTCAGTAGCTGCAGGTCATAAAACTACCATGTCAGACAGACAACATGAGGACCACCTAAATCTACTTAATTACTTCTCAAAAAAATATGAAAAAAAGCAGAGAAAATGGGGCAAAATTAATTTATGGATGCATGTCCTCTTTAAGTATCTATGTGCTTCATCCTACTGGCCTGTTTTTGGCTGAAACACTGAAATAACTCACTTCCACAGCATGCAGCTGATTTGCATGCAGGCTGTATTTCAGGCCTGTGGATACATACATTGTGTTTTCATGTCGCTCTCATACTGAAGACTAACAGCTGCAAGGGCTCAGATTCTCGTGGTAATCTATCTTTTGTCATTGTTGGCCTGTTGTGGTTTCTGTATCTTTCTCTGTGGAGTACTGCAAATGTTTTTGTGATTTATCATCCCTGTCAGTCAGCTGTCATACGCTGTTTCACACCACAGCGACACTGACAGATGCTGCAGATGTATTACATGCTCACTTATTATTAAGTTACATTCAGAGTGCTTTAAAGTGGTTTACATGCACAAATGAGCACCATGTTCATCCCCACAACTTTTGAAACATTTTCTTCAGACTGTGCAAATGTCTGCTGTGGTCAAAGGATGAACTGATAGAATTTTGGCAGCCATAGGTTGAGGATTATTCCTGATGTTAAGCCTTTTCTAATAGGCAAGACATCTTATGAACATTTCAAAGGATTTTTAACATGAGAAATGGCCTCTCTAAAAAATAAACTGATTAGGTTTAATGTATCAAAGGTCACGGTCAATGTTCCTCACCTGCGTCTTTTTTAAGAAAACAATATCTTAAGATGGTTCTGAGAAATATTCTTTTAATTCTATCCCTGCTTACATTTTGCAAAAGGCAGGGTACACCCTGAACCATTTGCCAGCCAATCGCGGGGCCACACAGAGAGACAGACAACCATTCACACTCACACTCACACTTAGGGGCAATTTGGAGTTACCAATCAACCTAGTGAGCATGTTTTTTGTCTGTGGGAGGAAGTCAGAGTGCCCGGAGAGAACCCATGCAGGCACAGGGAGAACATGCAAACTCCACACACAAAGGCCCTAACAGGCATTCGCACTTCCTACTGCATCAATGTGCTAATGACTTAAATTTAGCAAAATTCAATTCAAAAAGCTTTGTTCATCCAGTAGGAACATCAATTCTGTAAAAGCAGCAATGCAGACACAACTTACAACTTTAAGCATAAACAGGAGACAACATTCATGTGCTGTTAAAGCGATTTTAGGATAAAACAATATTTAAATCATCATAGTATAATTAACTTTTACTCAGTGATAACATCCCAGATTAACTGTTTTGCATACCAGTAAGATATACTGTATATACTCATAAGAGAAAAGTTTGGAAACATGATTTTGGTTGATTATTTCTCCCCTTTAATAATAATTGGTATCATATATTATAGCACTGGAAAGCCTGGTTAGTCACCTTGACAATGAGGCACAACTTGTAAAGATCGTGCGTTCAGGGAATGAACAACACAGCTTAACCTGTGGGTAGTGCTCAAAATAAAATGTGCCAAACGTCCTCTTCTTCTGGAAGGAGGTCTACGGTCCTGATGCAAGAGTGAGGAATCTGTCATTTTGGGGTGTTGTCTTCCTGGGACGCTCACTTTGCACACTGTCTTTGACTTCATGTTCTCACTGAACTTGGTCCTAAGTTTGGAAATGGTACAAGGGTTGACAATAATGATGCTGCCACTGGAACACCAGGTTCCAGTTGCAGAGGATTTTTGCACTTTTTATTTTTGGCACTACCAACATGTTTAGCTGTGTTTATTATTCCACGAAAACAATCCTTACTAGTTGTACCTATGTTACCTCTTTGACTTTTCATGGCAGGACTTTAAATGATTAGTTTGGGTTTTTTGAAGTGGAAGTACATGGTGCCACCACAAGCCTTGTAATTAACCCACTCACAGGTTAAAACTATTCAAAAACCCTTGTTGGCTTGGCATTATGCTACGGTGAGATTCTTTACAGTGTTTAACTTTTCTTCAACAAAACCGCTGTGGTAAGAATTATTAAATGTTGGGACACCTCAGATATCTCCCCCCAGGGACAAAGCTTGTAGGTTTCTTTAATTTGCACTCACATTTACTAGTGCCACAGGCCTCTAGCAACCCAACTTTGAAAAACCTGAACTAACCCTTTAACCCACCTGTAACACCATGCAGCCAGGAAAAAGTTATGCCATGCATTGAATAGATGTTATTAATAATTTGCATTTCAAAAGCAAAGCTTAAATTTCTGTTTACAAAAAATAAATTGAGGTTAATAGTTTTATGTCATGATTGTATGAAGCTTTTGGTGGGAGACTTTCACCCCTAAAACTGGGCCATGGCATACTTGAATTTGTGGAAAAAATTGGTCTACAGTACTGAATAACTGATCTTTTTTTCTTTCAGGTAAACATCACCTCTTCTTCTGCTTTACTTTCCCTTCTAAAAATCCATTTTTAAGGTGTCATGCCACCTGTCAAGTTGAGGCCTGAGTGAAATTTTAAATGCCATTTGATGATGAATTGCTCTTTGTCTGCCTTTTTAATTCTTTTTTCTCTTTTTCCTTCACACTACTGTTTTAAAGAAGCCTGTGCCTGCTCTCTTCACAGGAGCTCTGTAAGGATTTGCAGGAAGATTGGCACCGCGGATGATGAGCGCTACGATATTGGGGTGAAAGCAGCCAAGAATAAGAAAGAGGTGCTTGTCTTTGTAATGGAAATGAACACAAGTTTAACTCAGTGTCAGATTTTTTTTTTATGAAAACTAAGCACACTTGTACTTCACTTGAGATAACCTCCGGCTCTTTGAAGATCAAATGCGACACTCTCATCTTAATCCTGCTCCCCAGATTAGATCTATTTACAGCTCTTACCACACCAAAGTGAAATCCAGATCGTGTATGCACTGTGCTAACTCACAGAGGTTGGTATAGGAGATACGGGTCACGTCAGATTGTTTTCAACAGACTTTGTGAACTGCTCTAAATCTACAAAAAGGACACAGTAAAAGATTGTGTAGTCACCGCTGCTGCCTGAAACGTATTCATGCCTGACTTATACAAACTGCAGTTCAAAAGAAGTTGTGAAATTCTTTAATATAAAGTATGCAAATGTGATAAGTTGTGATAAATTGTGTAAATAAATATGAATTTAGTGAACAACATTTAATTTAGTGTTGCACAAACATATATATCTATATCTATCTATCTATATATATATATATATATATATATATATATATATATATATATATATTACTAGTGTTTAAAATGATAAAGTCTTTTGGGTTTTTTTGGAAATGTCAGTAGAACTTGAATTTCAGTCCAGCAGCATATTCCAATGACTGTTCAGACAGGGAACAGAAAAGAATGGGAAAGTTGTGAAAAGCTCAGAAAAAAAACAGAATATTCTGCAAGTGTTACTGTTTCTCTCCATGTTGAGAAAGATCGCACATGCAAATAGTCCAGCAACTTGTACATTCTTTAACACGCGATTGTAAGGACATTAAAGATTTCACAATCAAAAGTCAATAATTATACTTAAAGATTCAGAGAACCTGGAGAGTTCTGGCACAAAGATGCGAGGCTGAAAATAGCAGTTGAATGCCTGTGACCTTTGACCCCTCAGGCAGCACTGCATTGAAAAGAGTATTAGGAAGCTAATTAGTGTGTGAAGATGGCAAGACAATCGTCTTTTTACCTCCACCAACGAGGTGATGTTTTTGCCGGCATATGTTTGTTTGTCTGTTTGTTTGTTAAATTATTGTATATTGTTACTTATCAATATGTTTTTACCATGACGTGTGCTGCTGACCTTTTGGCCAGGTCACCCTTGTGAAAGAGATCTTGATCTCAATGGGTTTTTTATCTGGTTAAATAAAGGTTAAATAAATAAATAAATTGTTTGTTTATTAGCAAGATTACGAAAAAAAAACACTGGACAGATTTTGATAAAATTTTCAGGAAATGTTGGTAATAGCCCAACTTAGAAATGATTAGGTTTTGGTGGTGATCCAGATAACCACCATTAGCGAACAATCATTTTAAGTACAGTATAAGTACATTTTTTGGGCATTTTTGCCTTTGTTTGATATAGAGAGACCGTGAACAGGCTTGTGAAAGGGGTGAGAGAGTACAAGTGATGAAAATCAGCAAATTGGCCTTGGAGGAAATTGAATCCGGGCTGGCCATATGTGAGATGTGCCTGGTTGCTTACCACTCTACCAAACCAGCACCCCGCTAATTAACTTTAAACTCAAAAACTTTGATATATTTTTGAAAATATACATACATCTTGGATTTGATACCTGCAACATGTTCTGAAAATAGTTGGGACAGGTTGAATTAAAATTTGGTTTGCAGGTTTATCGTTTACAAGTGGGAGTAACATGATTGGGTACAAAAAGAGCACCTTGTGAAAGACTGCATGGGCAACAGTTGATGAATATATGTTACTCAACATGACATTAAAAAGAATTTAAAGATTTCACATATCATAGTGTAAATACCTTGAAAATATTGAGAGAATCTGGAGAACTCTCTGCACAAATTAGACAAGGCCAAAAAACACCACTGAATGGCCATGACCTTTGGTCCCTTAGGTGGACATGCATTAAAACATGGTATTATTCAGTTATGAATATTACAACACGGGCTGAGAAACACATCTACCATTCTAGTGAAAGTCACATATGACATCCAGAATCACTCCAATCCTCTCATAAGCTTATCTGCGATGGGCTGACTTAAGGCATATAAAGTGTGCTGTTGTTGAATTAAGTGTATTTAAGAATAACTGCATATTACTATTTAAGGCATAGCAATTCTACAATAAGACATAGTCATTAATTCATTTTCTATGTGTTAATATTCAAGTTGCCATTCTACATCCCTTTGTTTGATGTGAACATTCATTATACCTCTATTCATCAATAAAAGGTGGTTACAGCAGTTAAAGTGTAGGTACCAGACTGCTGCATTACAGTCCAAACCTATCTCCAATTGAAAATGCTGGGCATCATGGAGCACAATAGGGTGATGGGACCCTGGAAGTTACTCAGATTGGTGATCAGTTGATTATTATTGGCAAAAGTTGATCAGTTTTGATCTGAAAGGGTAAAAACTCCAAACTGATCTGAAAAGAAGGTGCAGACAGAACAGTCAGCACAAGAGAAATGACTGAATCAGCGATTTGGTTTGTCAATTTATCAACCATTTGTTTATCTATCTAGTTAGGGCACATCACTATAAAACAAAACCAGGAAACTAGTCTTGGTTCAAATTTAATGATCCCTGCCATTGACAACTTCTTTTGAAAGTAAGTGTACCTGAGAGGCCTCGACAAAATGTTTAAAGGTCACTGGCATTCAATGTCGGTTTTTGGTTTAGCCCCTTATGTGCAGGGATTTCTCCAGATTCGCTTATAGACAGTAGATGGTAAAACCTTTCATTCCAAGCAATTCCATTTAATGGCACTGTTCATGAACTGCTGGACTGTTTACCAAAGCAGTCACTATAGGTTGGGCACAATTATTAACTATGATCAAGACAGCCTTTAAGGAGTGCCCATCTTAAACTCCCATCATAGTACTATCACCTGTGATCTACTAGCCTACTTACCTGTTGATCTTTTCAAAACTTTATCAATTGTCCCAACTGATTTAGTACATTTTGTAGCCATCACAATTAAAAATTTGTCAAATTGAATGTTAAAAAAACTTGTCTTTATCATGTATTTAACAAATTATTGGTTGAAAAGTATCAGTAAATTACTGTATTCTGTTTTAATTCACATTATACACAATGTCCCAAATCTTGAAATTCACATTTGGGGTGTAAAGAAAAGCCGACTTTTATTCTTTAGAAATGATTGTGAGAGTTTTTGTCAGTACAAACAGGTAGCACAGCACATACAGGCTTTAGAATACTGCAGGGAGGAGGAGTACAGAACAGTAAGAGTCACAGAGAGCTGCAGAGGGCTGCAGGCGACAAACAGTCTCTGTGGTTCGTGACGAGCTCACCTCCGACACATCAACAAGGTAAACAACTTTAGCTTGCTGTGCAGCGCAGCAGAAAAACACTCAGCACGGCTTGACTGCTGGCAGGTACTCACGGTTCTGCCTCTATGTGCCCTACTCTTATACTATGGTAAACTGTTATAAGAGTATAAAATAATGGTGTCTGTTATTTGTGCTGATTAAAAAAAAAACACAAAATTTACACATATACTGTGACCTTTTGTATTCACAGTTGTGAGTTAAATGTTTCCTTTTACTCCTTTTATGTAATTGCCCAATAGATGCAGTTTTCTCCATCTGCTTTGTTGGAGCCTATAACCTTCAATGACCTCCATTCACTTAGATAGTGTTTCACTGCCACACTTATCACAGCTAAAGAGTGAAGTCTGATCATAAGGCCAGTATAAATGTGATCTATTGTCCTTCTTAATGGAGGCATACAATGTGAAAATGTGGCCTGAGCTTCCCTGATTGGGTGTAAAAGTATGTCACATGCTGTGGTGCATGTGTGGATGACTCTCTGCCATGTAGCTTTGCTAATGTCACAAGAAGCTCATTTTCTGACCGACCATAGAAGTCCCCCAGGCCAGCTTGTACTCAGTAACTGAATGTTCATGTTAAAGGGTGCAAGGTAGACCCTGTAGCATTATGATGTGGAAACATAATGAACTCTGCCTAAGTCCACAGGAAGCCCACAGATCCACAGGCATAAAGATTCACAAGAATATCATTTTCCAGGTTTTGGTGTTTTTGGAAGTGAGGTTGTGAGAGGTACATGGCATGAGTTTGAACATGTGCTACAGTGTCACAGCTCAAATCTCTCTCTGTTCAGAAATCTTGGGACAGATACTAATGTTGTACATTGCTGTACATGAGTACAAACTCTCTGCATAATTTAAAGAATTGTGGGACAAAACAATGCACAAAAACAGGGGTCATCACATGCTACAAACAGTTTGTGACCTTCTGCCAGCAGTGTGAAGGACATGTAGGCCGCGCTGTGTCTCAAAATAGTGCCCAATCAATCTGCTTTGAAGTGGAATAGTAAGATGATGTACACAAACTGTTTGTAGTGTGTGATGACCCAAGCTGTTATTGTGCTTTGTTTTCTCTCAATTATTTTAATTATGCAGGGTAAAATTAAAAGATTCTATTCAATTTAATTCAACCACATTATTTGTTCACAAGGGGGCAATTTAAAAGGCACAGGAGTAGCACAACTCCAAGGACATAGTAAAAACATAAGGACAAAAACAAAACAAAAACATCCAATGAACAAACAAAAAAACAAAAAGGCAAATTGAATGTTGCTGCACAGATCTTTTAAAGTGCTATTCAGCTAAAGTGACCAAGTAAACTGTTATAGATAAAGTGCATAGTGCACTAAAGACTGTTTGTCATGACTGGGTTGGGTCGTAGGGGTTCAGTGATTAGGGGGCTACGAGGTCTTGGGATGGGAGGGGTCAGAGTTCAAAGCCGGACAGCTGTGGGGACAAAGGTGGCCCTCCTTCACTGAGTCCAGCAGTTGGGACAGCGCAGTCTTCGTCCCGATGGGAGCCACTCAAATGTACAGCACTGTATAACATTAGCATCTATCCCAAGATTTCTGAACAGAGAGAGAACAGAGCTGTGACACTATGGCACACATTCAGGCTCATTCCATGTACCTCACACAGCCCAACTTTAAAAAAAAACAGGACTATCCCTTTAAAGGATTTCACAGCAGAACAGCACTACCATGCCCATGCCCTATCAATGACTCTTTGAATGTGGACATTGGGATTGGGCCTTTACTGTTGATGCTCACATTAGGTAATAACACTGGAACACGTTCAGTGCAAGACTGGTCCCCCCTTAATGCCTCGGGAGGTCATTCTGCCAGATGCTATCAAGCTCTACATCTCATCCCTCTGATGCCAAACACACAGTCTGAGTCTGGATTAATTCTCAGAACACTTCGCAGCTATAAACTCTCTGTTTGGCTTTGGTTGGCAAATTATTTGCTCATCACCAGTGCAATATTTTATCTGGACAATAATTTCCTCGTTAAATCTTACATGCGCAATATTTCCACTGTTACGAGATCTTATTTGGATCCAAACTTTGTGATCTCTTGTGAACCCTCTTACTCCTCAGGCACCTCCAATCATCTCATCAGTGTCCAGGACAGAAGTCTGGCCCCCCATCTTATCCTGGGTCACTGGAAAGCTGCACAGAAGTCTTCCCCTTATCTTATCCTGTATCCCTTGTCACCAGCAGTAGTGTCTAGACTCCAGTGGAGTTCTCCTATCTTGCAATCAGCTTCAATACTCCTAAAGTACACAAGGAGATAGTCGAAGAATTTTAGATTCGCAACTGTTCATCTCATGTGTTAGAACACCTGTTTGCCTTTAGATTTTGTCAAACACAGACATGTAATTGAAATAAATGCATTTGTTGCTCTTAGGATCCCACCTTTGTCACCGTTTTGTTGTGCAATTCATTAAGTTGTTTAGCTGTTGGACATGTACAGATGTCCAATGTACATATGTATTATGTTGCCTTGACTAAATTGTTTGACTGTTTCTTTTTTCGTTATTAAGTTTGAGATGAATAATAATAAAAAAAAAAATAATAATAATAATAATAATAATAAGTTAATTGACTCAAAGGCAAAGACAGTGCAGAGACTCTGAAATCTTATACTGAAATGTTTTATGAAACAAACACGATTGATCAGGCCTCAGGCACTCTACATATACTCCTACGTTAGCTATAGATACTGATGTCTTGTTATATATGGTAGAGTTTAACATTTCTCTTACCCTATGTTCCATGATCAACAACCTAGTCTGATGACAGAACTGTTGCGCCTCTGAGAGTCACAATGTCTGGGTCAGTCAGTGGCCGACTTCAAGATAATGTACAAGACAACAAGTTTACAGGCCATTTTGTCTTGCATCCTCTTCCTGAATGAAAGCTTTTAATCCCTGGATACATAAACAACACACAAGTGTTTTAACACATTATCTGAACAGCTGCTAGTCTAAAATTCTCTGACAGGCATCACAATGGATTCTAAGAGCCAAAGAGATGCTAATCACAAAAGACATTGGACATTTTCATTTGCCAAACATATCATTATCTTAGCTTGTTTTGTAGTGGGCAGTTGTTTTGTTTTGGACCTTAAAATGATGTTGTGAGGGCTGTCTATTTGATGTTTTGTTTTTGAGCTCAAGTCCTTAAACTGTGTCACCAAATTGATCACTCTACAATGGTATGGAACGGCTGAAAGTCCCAAGAATGAAATAGATGCATAAATATATTTCCTTTGGTAAAAGAGGTAAATCTTTGGGTCTGTTTGTGTTACTGCTGGCGTCAGCATCAGTTTTGGCATCTAACAGGTGAGATTCATGTGCTGCCATTTAACTTTACAAATCAGCTCTTAAGCAAACAGACAAGATAATATAAAAAAATCATGATCCTAAAACTACACATTACATCATGTCTGACCTGACAGTCAAAGGGGTTCACAACCCATCAGTCACAAAAATCGGTCATTCCATCTTGTTCAGTGTGTCATAATGACCAACAACAACAGACCATTCAGGGATGCCTAACGACTCTGTGACAGAGAGTCTGGCAGGTTTGATTTTTGTCCTGCTTCCTATGAGTTGTCTGTCCACATCAGAGACAATGACCAATGAGAGCACAGGGAGCTCCACATGTGCAGCTATCACAGATGTAAACAATCTGAGGTTGATGCCTTGAGAGCTACAAGACTGAGGAAGTTTTCAAAGCCCTGAAAAACAACATCTTTGCCCTTATTATGTGCTGCAGAGGAGCTACTGCCAGACTGTCAAAGGAGAAATGTTGGAGAGAAACAGCAGGTTCAGCACAGTGAGTGACTTAGATTTATAAATGTGAAAAAAACTTGGCAGATGAACTGTGTTATACATGTAAATATAAAGAAAACCTTTTCTTTGAAAGGGAGAATTGCAGGTTATTAGTCCAGAAAGTCAATCTTAAATAAACGTCTAAAAAATTCACCTATTGTTGGTCTTACACTGCATGATATCTCTTTTAAATCCTGATCTGTTGGTGGGCAGTGCAGGTCAGCCTGCCGACACCATAACAAATGAGGCCTTGGACTCATACACACACTGTTCACTTTATCATAATCTCCACCAGGGGTTGTCCAAGCTTCATCCTCCATTCATCCCTTCATTATTCTCTGAAGCATGAAAAGATCCTGACAATGACAGAGCATTCATATGACAACAAGGCTCCGGCCCACAGGGTAATTAAAGTGAATGGGCCTGTGGACACAGCACAGTTTATGTGTGTAATAATTGAGCCAATATTGGAGGGATTAGAATCAGTGTGTGTGTTTGGTTCGTCTTCAGAGGGACGTTTAATGAAGCAGTGGGTAGAGAAAAATCCATGTTGTAATTGCAGGTGGCAGATCTTCATGTCCACATGTGTAGTATATGTAGAGAACATATAAAAAGCACAAATGTAAAAATAACAGTTTCCTGATTTCCCACACTATTCATCATGTCTTTTTTCTTTTTTCTACACTGAACAGATGGCCATGTTGTGATTGGACGCAGATGGGGTTTCCGTGGTAATATCAAACATCCCACTCATTGTCATATTTGCCCTGGCTTTGACTCTACAGCAGAAATTATGTCAAAGCTTTTATTGTCTGCTGCTGTCTTCTGTGTGTGTCAGTACGGCTCAGACTGAGATAAGACAGAGGGAAGCCATACGAGGCCTCGCTTCCCCGTAAATCGATGATATTACGCCAAAGTCGAAAGGCTCAATGAGAATGTCTTTGAATATCCTCTCATGTATCAACCAAAGTCTTGGCAGAGAGACCCGTCCACATACTGATATTTATCTTTTTATGTTTGTTGATGTGGCGGCGCTGGGATTCAGAGGAGACTGGCGGAGGAGTCGTGGGAGTGATTCAGTTAAACATCTGTGATGGGAGGTGCCCACTTAATAACCTCAGTGATATCCTCTCTCTCTTACTCATCGCTCTTTTTTAAACTCTGTGAAAGACAGAGGCCTCTTTACAGCAGATCTGATTCAGTGACTTTGGGATGGTATGCCTCCATCAAACCCTCTTTGAGCTCAGTTAGACACAGGGAGAATATTTTCTTAAATCATGAGTTGCTTATAATTCATATTCCAGGTCCTCCTCAAAACATACTGACCTTTAATCCTTACTGTCTCTGTCCATAAAAGATATTTGCGTTTAGCCACAAATACAGCAACAAGAGGAGTCATACCACTGCAGGAATAGTGCACACTGCATTGTTTTGCATGATTAAATACATTTTAACCCTGAAGTCTTATTTATCCATTATGGAGATGCACATATTTTTGTAAAGTTGTTTTTATATGAATAATGACGTTATTGGGAAGAAATGTTTCCTTTTTTTTAAATTTGCAATAGACCTTCATCTTTTACCATTGGCCCACTTTGCTCATCATTATCAAAATAATCTTACTTTGTCACTTAAAGCCAAAAAGAGGATGTACTGTCATGGTCAGAGTTCAGCTTTTTAGTAAAGATGCCCAAATCAGGCCTTTTGTAGTTGATATACTGCAAAAAGCTTGTTGTATAATTTACAGTAACTTACTGGCAACAAGATGCCAGTAAGGTACTGTAAATGTCTTTACAGTAGCATTACGCTATTTTAATTTATAGTGTTAGTTTGTATTTTCCATAATAATTCCACTACTGCATTTCTTATTCAAGGCTTTCAATTTACAGTATAATTACAAAACAGTATCCTTAGTATTTTTTTCATTTACAGTACCATTACAATATTTCGTTCTGCAACTTTTTAAATGTATTTTAATTACAGTGAACTTGCTGTATTTTAATTTATATTACTATATCTTTAACTATTTTACTGGTCATTTATTAGGAACATATCACTTTCTAAAAAAAAAAAAAAAAAGAATGTAATATACATCAATTTTATCAAATAAAATACTTTTAATCAAACATTTGTTTCACCCAAAAATGTGAAACATTTACCAAAAGAAATTTTACCTGCTATTGGTCAATTTTCTCTTGATCTATTACCCTTTTCAGTAACTTACTGTATAGACATTTTACAGTGGTTAACTGTAGATTTTGTGGTTAAATAGTGTTAATTTCACTAAAATCCGTATGTTTTCCCACAATCTTTTGCCATTTACAGTAATTTACTGTATAGATTTTTTGCAGTAGGTAGATATTACGATAAAATATTGTTAAGTTTACAAAAATCGATTACAGTGCACCAATCGATAACCACTGTTACTGCGATCAGCCAGTACCAGTACAGATATCAATCATTTCTGGTATTCTGATTTAACAACTAATTGAGTGTTGTTGTAACAGAAATATGTTCAAAAAAATGATGAGCAATACAGTAAGTACAGTAGAGACAACTAAATTACACACAGTAATGATTTATTTATTACTTGTGTTTATTTATGTAAATAAGAATTAGATAAATATGTACTTATTTTTACAAGGTTTAAGCCAAAATTTGAAATTCTATCTTTTGAAATGACCCTTGAACACATCATGAACTCACCCTTGTCAAGTACTTGTTTTGCCAAGCCAACATAAAGACATAAACTTGGCCTAAAATATACCACAAAACACCTCTACAAAAACCTGAACTCACCCTTTAAGCAGTGGATTAACATTTCTAATTTATTGGACTAATAAACAAAGTTTGGGTGATTTAGCCGTATTTTCTTTGAGAGCATGTCAAAGTAGCTGGAGCAGCAGACAAGTGGACGAGTGAGTGTGAGATATGTTAATTAATAATATCCTGAAGGCCAGTATGGATTAAAACCACAAGGGATTGTATCCATGACTACAGGCTTTAGATCAGCCAATCATGTATTCTTAATAGATATGGATGATAAAATAAAGCACCACTGCCCATTAGTTTTTCAACATGTGTGCAGACTTTTCAGATGATTTAACTTATCATACAGCCTAAAGAGGCAGCCGTAGCTGTGTGCCAGATTAATGAAATAATTTCCCATTGTTCTCTTTTAAAAAATAAATAAATAAGGATTATCTGACTGATTCTAATTGGAATGGTTGGGTTTAACTACATGGTATGTTATACATGAACTGATCATATAAATATTACAGGCTGCTCACCATATTTGCACATAGGGGGTTTAGGTGTTTTCAGGAATTCTGCTCGATGAAATTATTTTTGTTACATCAGTAACACAACCCAAAATAATCATATTTTTCCATCCATTTCTCTATGAAGTATATATAAATATCTTCAGAAGTTCTACATATGTTTTGAAGTTGGTCAAAGTATTAAATTCAGTGAAAGAAGTAATGGGGTACGAAGTGCTATAGGGATAGGAAGGTCCAGCAGGCATATTTTGGTAGGCTTAGATTTAAGTGTAGCGTTGGCATCACACATGAGGGCTTGTTGAATTGTGAATTACCAGCTCAGTGATCTTTTATCATCCCCACCTGTGATGAGTAAAATACAGAGCAGTGAAGCAATGCAGACATCATTTAAAAACAACATCATGATGCAAGACAGTAGATGAAATAAAAGACAAAGATAACATTATGATCCACTGTAGGATATCACCCTCTTCACCTGAACAATCAACAGCTGACTGTGTTGTCATCACAAGACTGCTTCTGCAGGTCCAGAGAACGAGCTGGCTGCAGTATAGACAAAGTAGCATGATGGTTATTTCACGACACACAACCCCCTCATGGATTATTCTGTACTTATTCAGGTAAACTCGGATAATAATCCCATGTCTTTTGCATCAGTTGTGGACACTCAATTACTGGCTCACTTTAATTAAAGTAAGGTAGAGATCTTTAGCTGGGATAAGAAACCCAACGTAGCAGTGATATTGTACCTCTGCATGGGTCTTTTTTAGGTCAGGCCTATGCTTTGATTTCATCATTAAAACAGTCAAAACTGATTTTAAAGGGGATATGCCAACATTTTTTTGTTTTCATGTCTTGCCGCACTCCCAAGTCCATGACAGGCAGATAGACACCATTCTTTTCACTGTGCATGCGGTAGCAAGGAAGGGACAGGCAGAGCTCGCCCACCGCTAATTAGCTTAGCCCAAACACTGTGAGTCAGTGGGTAGCGTTAGCCTGCCCCTGTCTACAGTCATCAGATATACTCTTGAGCAACTCTAAGCAGTCCTGTGTGCTTGCTGTGACTCATTTTTAGCATGTTAAGTTACATTATCTATTTTTAGATGAAGATTAGCATTTTATGTATTTTTTGAAAGGCATACATATGAAATCAAACCACAGGCAGACGTGCTTGTAAGTAAGTCATCAAAACAAAACACATCCACTGTGGTTTTTAACATAACACGGTGAAAAATGAGTCACAACAGGCACACTGGACCGTTTAGAGTTGTTAAAGAGTTTATCGGATGACTGTAGGTAGAGGCAGGCTAACCCTACCCATTGACTCCTAATGTTTGAGGTAAGCTAATGAGCGGTGGACGAGTTCTGCCCATCTCTTCCTTGTTAATGCACACAGTCCAAAGAATGGAGTGTATCTGATTGTCATGGACACAGGAGTGAGGCAAGGTACGCAAACAAAAAAATGTTGGTTTATCCCTTTAACTTTTGACAATAATGGATTATTTTCATCTTACAGCACTAGGAGGTCTCCGCATTTAGAGAAAAGGTTGAATGATCAATGATCCTCATGCACGTTAGCTCCCTTCATCAAATTTATAAAAAACAATGATATGCTGTGGGGCATTTGAACTAATCACACTTTCCAGCAGTTTATTGGGTGTGAGAGAAGTTCCAAATGTGCTCATCTGTAAAATGAGATCTAACTTTTTTTCTGGTGTTTCTTCAGGACACCTGCTGAGTTTGAAGAGATCCCCATCTGGATGTGAGTCTTGGGGTTATACATTCTTAAAAATGTATAAGACCAGGAGGTAAAATGTCTCTTTGAAGAATATTTAAAGAAGGAGAATTTACCTTTTTAGAGCAATAACTGAGCAATGTAAAGACCTTTCTCCTTATGAAGTTGAGTGTGTGCAGCTTTGTGCTTTACGCCACCCTCTGGGAATTCACATCAGAGCTACTTTAAAGTCATGAAACACAACATGAAAGCCTTTTTACCTCTAATCCAAGCTTTTTATGTAATAACTAAAGCCTAATTATTCAGAAAGAAATATTACAATCTTTTTACTTCACTTGATTTTTCATAAAAATCAATTAACAAGTGACAGTTTTTTGATTTGGTTAGACTTAATGTTAAAGTCATGGTGTTCTCCAAGGAGCCATCTTCGCACCCCTGAACATGTGAAAGACTTAGAACATGAGCCAGGTGGTTAACTTTGAGACTTTCAATCTCAATCTGAGCCCATTGCATGTTACATTTAGTTGATTGTTGCCTATCATATTATCAGGGAGATTAGCCATGGAAAGGGTCAGGATGTTAAGTGCAAGAAGGAGATTTGAAGAAGAGTTAATATGCATTAGTCACAGAGGATTGAATTTATTTTTTTGTAGCTCTCCCACAGTGATTCATAGTAATTCACCTTGATATTATTCTGTTGTATTAAAAAATTATGGACATAAGAGTTGACTCTGTGGATGGAATACCTGCTCATCTGTCTCTATCTTTGTCTCTGTCTTGCATCTCAGCAGCTAGCGATGAAATGTTCGTATTTTCTTTCTTTTCTTTTCTTATCATATACTGAAAAGTGTTGATTTGTGCAAAAGTATGTATTATTTATTTTTGGTCACTGCATTTAAAACTCTATGTCAGAAAATAGTACAAGTTTTTAACACTGCCATGTCGCTAAATGCCACTTCTCCTGCACAATCCACACACCAGCATTTTCAAAGGATAAGCCATGTTTATCTTTCTGTGGGTCCAATTCATTGTGAAAAGGTGCTGAACATAATTCCTTTTCATTGGTAGCTCAGTGGTAGAAACATTAATCTTTCAACTGAAAGGTTTAGGGTTAATCACAAGTCACAGGAGTCACATGTGGATGCATCCTTGGGCAAGGCCCTTAACCCAAAGTGGCATATAAATGGCCATGAAAGCTCACAAATGTGCTGATAAACACTTTACATGGAAAACTTAGCGATTAATGTATGGATGTTGTGGGGATTGGTACATGAATTGCAGTGTGACAAGTGATTTAAGCAGTTAGTTGACAAGAAAGGCACAATTCAGTCTTTAGAAATAATCAAATATATTGACTGTCCTCTCAGTCAATATAGTGGAAAGACATCCAAAATGTATAACAGAGATGTTTTCTTTTAACATCACTAATGACTTTCCAAAAGCAACCATGTTTCTCAATGTTTGTTGGTTTTTTTGTTTTATTTGGCCACATACAGGAACAATAAGCAAGGTAATGTAGCATTAAAGCACAATATCATGAAAAGTGTGGCTACTATTAGCATCACAAGCACTGTCATCCTTTGGTCCTTAATTACCATCTACAAGTCTTCAAAGAATATCTGGAGGTTAGGCCAGTGTCATCTGATGCAGCATATAGCTAACTCTGTCTTTAGTTTACTGCTCAAAATACAACCAGACTGGTCAAGCCAGCTCATACTGCAACATCAGAAGCAACTCACCACATAGTTTGGGTTTAAGTGGGGCTGCTCTAGGCTAGAAAAAAATGATTGTGAGCTTTTTCCCTAAAGGAAGATATCCAGGGATGGACTTTAGTTGTTTTTTGAGTAGTTTTAACCAAAAAGTGGGTTAACTACAAAGCTTTCAATGGCACCATGTAGGCCACTGCTATGTAATGGCTAGTGTCTCTCTCCCCCCCCCCCACCCCCAGCCCCAGATATCTTCCCTCGGGAATAAAGCTTGCAAGCTTCTTCAGTGGCAATCTTATTTACTAGAGCCCTGCTTCAAAAAACCTTAACCATTCTTTAAGGGACACCATTGCCACCACACCATTTGAGAACCACTGATCTATTGTTACTTCTATGCAATTTAAGTTTGTGCTAGCAACTCCCCTGCTCTAGTAGCAAGCCCAGCAAACATCATGTCCTATCTGAAAGAACATTATGTTGCCACTCTGCCCGACAAAGGCAAAGTGCAGTATCTGCAGTTTTTCTTTTCTTTTTTTTTTTTTGCACTAATCAAAAGTGCAGAATCTGCACTTCAATCTCTTAAGTTTGATAGGACTCCTGCCTTATTTCTCTGAGATATTGCCATTTGTTAATTTGCAGCAAAAATGCACTGTAAAACCAAGGCAAACTGCAGTAACTGCACTTACTGCAGGTTGCTTTGGTTTCACCATGAAGAACATCAGATACTGCAGTTTGCCTTGGTTTTAGGATCAAGTTTAGGCCATCTCCACTCAGACTTGAGTTAAAAGTTAACCTGTTGCTGTAGAACATTTACATTATAGTGTCCCTTTGTTGATTAGCTCTGAATTTTATGTATTAGAGCCTAATGTAAATTGTTGTTATAATGTCTGATGGTCTGATTTTATGTTTTAATTTGTGTTAGTGTGAAGTCACACATGAAATGCTTGAGAAATAAGCACTGTTCTAAAAACAAAAAACAAAAAAATACATTAATAGATCACTCTATGGTTTTGTTGTTGCTTTTTATCATCATTAAGGAGGAGATAATTACACATTTGGTGTTGGCAGTAATGGTGTGTGCAGTGAAAAATAATATATCAATATTGAAAATTTATATGCCAACAAATGGCTCTACTTACTGCACATACTGCAGTACGTCATTGTATGGTCATGTAATTATACTGCAGTAAAACAAAGGCAAAGTGCAGTATAGCCTATAAAACTGCCAAATTTAGCATGAAGGTCAATATACAGTATAATATGCATTAAATTCCCTTCCCCCCATCTAATAAATCATACACCTGGTAGTTAAATATGATTTTATACTTACACTTGGTGAAAAAAAACACAAAAAGCTTTTTTTCTCCAGTTGGCATTTTTGCAGATACTGCACTTTGCCTTTGTAGGACAGCAACAGCATGGAGGGTTTACATCCAATGAGCTAAATTTTTTTTGGTTGTGAAGTTAGCAGGGATCTGTCCCTCATCACTTGAATGTAGTCGATCTGGGCCTGCTTGTTTTTGAGACTGAGAGGGCCTACGCTATGGTGAGAATCATGAATAACATAAGGTTATTTAACAAGTAACCCTGTTAAACCATTATATACCTAGTACATGTATGGTAATGCTTCAGCAAATTCATTTCTGTGCATCTTCCTCTGACTCTTTACAGCTTCAAGCATCAACTGTACAGGAGTTCATTGCACAGAGCCCAGATTACCAATGAAAAGGAGCTTGAGGATGCAAAAAAAATGATATCTGAAGAGTTAATGTAGTCCCATTGCGGAAGAGGGTCACAGGAATGGGGCAACTTCAGCTTGTTTTGTTAAATAATATAACCTCCATGATCTACTTATTGTGGTCTTTCCGATATCGTTTTCTGCCATTTAACAGCTGGGAAATTACACTTAAAAGCCTTAATTATTGAAGGCAGAATGATGAAAAACGTCAGGTTTGAATTCGGCTTAGGTTATTAAATAAAGATTAGGGGACAGGCCAGGAACATCCATGAGGTTGGGAAGGGTTTGGCTGGATTTTTTTATATAAACTCTGTGTGACATCAGCTAAACCAAAATATTTGCCTGTATTCTTTTCATGGCCCTGGAACAAACGTTAACCTCATGACATGCTGTCTCAAAGCATTTTTATTCATAGCTCACTCTTTTCTTTGACATATGTAACAATGCTGAATATTTTCTTCTATTTGTGTCTTTTGTAGAACTGTGAGGTCGCACCCGACAGATACCATCATGTTGACCCTGCTGTTTGTCTATGAAACATGGCAGAACTGTGGTCAGTATGATGTCAAACATAAGGATACACAAGGGAAATAATCGAGCTGTCTCTCCTTTGTTGGCATTTCTGTCTCTGACAGCACACAGCAGAGGGATACAGAGTGGAGCGGAGACAGATCACAATGATAAAAGGTCTGGGCTTTACTCAGAATGCCACAGGTATTTGGTATGCACATCGACCACCTGAGGCACAAAGACATCCCAGATACCAATCATCCATCATACAATGAGGTAGAACAAGGCTGCAGTGTGTTAATCTGTTTTCTTATCGTGTCCAACACCTACATCTTTATTCCATCTTCAACACAGAGAATTAGATGATCTTTCTACAGCTGTAAATGTCCCGTTTTCACTTTAGTTTTATTTAGAAACTTCTCTCTCATCACTGCTGTTGCATAAACACCTATGGGACTTTCATCATTAACAACACTTCACTACAGCTGAATAAAACTTTAAAGGCAAATCCTCTCCTCACCTCTAATGTCAGCATGATGGCAGCACACACTCTTTCATGTGATTTAGGGCAATATGATGAAATAGGGAAATGTCAAAGGTTTGTTAAAGGCAATGTGGTGTTAAAGCCTCTATAATTGGCTCTGAGATGTTCCATCTGATGTAAGATTTTGGGGGGAATATGTGTCAGCTTGGTTTGACAGAAGGGATCTCTCTGGCCTGGGGCTCCATGAGGCTCACTCTTGACAGCAGCTGCAAACAGAGAGCAAAACAGACTAGAAATACATGTTTTTATGCCTTGGTTTTTAGCTTTGAAACACATGTAGAAGTAACCATATGCCTAGTGTTAACTTAATTGGTATATGATGTATTTAAATGTGGCAGTATCACAGACTGGACTAGGATAGATAATTAACATTGTGTCTTGGCAACTTACAGTACAATTCTACAACATGCATTGAATTCGCACCAGAGTCAAGCAACTTATACCATGCCATATGGGGGCTAGTGCTACTGCTAGCAACAGTATATGGCTTTGGGGCTCTTGACCTAGCAGGATCTGCTAACATGCAGAAAAGTAGCATACTAGTCACACCCCGCTTCCACTTTCCCTTGTTTATTTTGAATAAATAAATGCAAACCGCTTCATTTAAATGCAGTATTATGACATAATGCAGGAGAAAAGCTATTCAAAAGTGGTGCCAACCCCTCCATCTTTTTATTACTGCTTTCCATTCCCATTGGCATCACTAAAGCAACCACTTGCCTTAGTTTCAACAAAACAATATCTGTAAACAAACTTTATCGATTGTATTCACTCTTTCATTTCAAACTGTGGTATTTATGCCCCTATGATGTTTCATTGCACTGTAAACTGACACAAACACTGACTGTTTTCAGTGCAAAGTTCAGAAGCCAGAATCTGTGATGGTATGGGGGTGTGTTGGTACAAATGGCATGGGTAACTTGAACATCTGTTAAGGCACCATTAATGCTTAAAGGTACATACAGATTTTGGAGCAAAATATGCTTCCATCCAAGTAATGTCTTTTTCATGGACATTCCTGCTTATTTCAGCAAGGCAGCGCCAAGACACATTTGTGTTACAAAAATGTGTTTAGTTGTAAAAGACTGCAGGTACTAGACTGGCCCGCCGTCAGTCCAGACCTGTCTCCCATTGAAAATATGTGTTACATTATGAAGCACAAAATAGGACATCAGAGAGCCCTGAACTGTTGAGCAGCTGAAGTCATACATCAAGCAAAAAAGGGAAAGAATTCCACCCACAGAGCTTCAACAAATAGTGTCCTCAATAACACAATGGAAAACATGCCCTGTCCCAGCTTTTTTGAAATGTGTTGCAGGCATCAACTTAAAAATGGGTGAATACTTGAAAGAAAACATTGGAGTTTATCAGTTTGAACATTACATATCTTGTTTTTCTAGAATAATTAATTGACTTTAGGTCAAAAAAGGATTTCAAATCACTGATTTTTTTTTTAAATTTATTTACATTTTACACAATGTCCCAACTTCATTGGATTTGCAGTTTGTTTTTGCCTTCTCTTATTATTCCTACTTTTGTTGTCACTGCTAATTATCAAGTCAGCTGCTCAGTGTTGCTCAGTGTAAAAAAGTCAATCAAAACATGCCATGAACCAGTTTCATGTGGAGATACTGTAGATTTGGGGCCAGAATTCTGCATGGAAACTGGAAAACAAGTCAGACACAAACTTGCAGCATAAAGGATAACTGCTTTATCTTTCAATATGTAATTTTTCAAAGGAATGAAGATAAACATTCATATTTGCAGAGAAGGATGGCCCTTTGATGCCCCCTCCACTTTGTCTTTGTCTCCCACTGTGCACTCTCACACACTCACATACACAAGCAGCAGGCACCACACTTACCCACAACTGTACTCACATACACACACATAATCAACAGGCCGCATTTATGCCACTTTATCTTATAAAAACACATGCAAAGGAGCAGCAGTGCATATGGTGCTCATTTCTGCACCAGTGGCCTAATGCTCTTAAGTTCACTCTTTGTTTGGAGCATCATTGTTTTAAAGAGAGAAGACAAAGCGGGGCAGTGTCTCTGTGCTGCTGCTCCATGGTAGAAAGTAGAACACTGCTGCTATTGTGTTTTTTCACCTCCTAACTTCCTGCATTCTCGCTGAAATGCTGACAGACAGAAGGTCACAAGAAGCAGGGCTGTCTTTGGCCAAAAGAGCCAAACCATGACACCACACTTTCATTGGTATTTTCATGTGAAAGGGTAATTACTAAGGATGGAACAAAACATGGAGTCAACATATAAACTTAAAAAACAATACTGTGTAATTCATTCTCTGAAAAAAATCTGGTAAAATCATAAAAGCTTCTCTGTAACACTTTTGATATTTCTAAGGTGCTGTTTACCATTAACTCAGACATGAAAGAAAAAACTAACTTGTCTGTTTTATTTTACTTACCATGTTTGATTTACTGGTACGATATTACCAGTGATGGGCAAAGTAGTAAGCAACGTTACGAGCCACTCATGAGAAAATTCAGCCTCACTGCATTAAAGTAACATCATGGAGAAAAGTGAGAAGCTAAGTTACAGCAACATTTCAAAGTAGCAATATTTTCATTTCTTAAGTTTATATATAAATAAATAAAAGTTATGTATTTTAGTGTCAGCTAATCATTTATACAGTGACATCACAGTAACACACTGATCTTGGAGGTTTCTGTGTTGAATGTCCACGAGTGGAAGCTAATCTAACTTAAACACTTCCATACACATTTACATCCTATTGATGTGGAAGTTTAGTGTTGAGTATCTCATCCTATCATCACCAACTGACTGTAAAAGCAGCTTAAAAGGATAGCTCAGGTTTTTTGACGTCGGGTTGCTTGAGTCCTATGGCACTATATAATTGACACATAAGCATCCAGCCAGTTTTGTCTCTGAGGTGAGATAGCAAGGCATAGCAGACAATGTTACCAGCCAAAGCCTCATAATTCACCAACTTCAGGTTAAACTACACAAATAACAACACTGCCTGGACCTTACAGTAAGATTCTTTACTGGTCGTCAACAAACACTAACTTCACCATCAAGTGAAGTTGACGCACTGTTAGTTGTGGGTACAAGAGGGCATCTTTATGAACTTTTGTGGATGGAGTCAAGGGTTAAAAGAGGAATAGACAATGGTCGAGGAGCAGCGCAGATCACAAGGTCTTGGTAATGCAGATGCATGAACTGTGAGCCCATGCACACAAACCTGGAAGCCTGTTGCTTTCACGAGTGGGACTTAGTTACACCACTTTTCCTAGACCTTCCAGCAGATGTCTTAACTTTCAGTAAGCTTTAAAAATGGCTTTCATGTGTTGTAGTCCTGATCGGTACAATCAAAACTGCAAATGCAATGTTCTGTCGCTGTAGACTAGTGAGTCTTGGTGTCCATATTCGAAAGAACTGACCAACGCTGGCGAAGGCCCACGTCACACAATAGTATGCAGTGAAATTTTTTGACCATTCTTTTGCCTGTTTTTACATCTGGGATAAATACAGGAGTGACCCATCCTCATAGTATCCAGGAAGTTAGATTTGTATCAGTTTGTGACTGTGACCTGACCCAGCTGCAGCACTCTGACCTGAACGTCTAATGAGAGGAAAGAAGTGTGTTGCTGGCAGAAGGATACGTGGCCTACAGCCCATTGCATCCCAATATAGTTCCAAACACAGAGGGTTTGTCATGAAAAAGTTTGTAAGAATCTTACTTTAGCGTCGAGTCGAGACAGGTTTTTGTGTAGGTTTAAACTAAAAATTGATTAATTACAAGGTTTTCAGCGACATCATTGACAATATAGAGTATCACTTAGCATCAGTACCCGTCTCTCTCCTCTCAGAGGTAAAAGCTGGCTGGTTGCTTTATAGGCAATCATTTTTACCACTACCATGGCCCTCAAGCAACCCCACTTCAAAAACCCAAACTTTCTCTTCAAGATCGTACCCTAAAACTTCCAGTTGAGATTGGCCAACCTCTTCTACTGATACACAGCCACCCTAAAGTGATCCTTCAGAAGACACGGTTACAGCATGGTAAATGTAAGCCCTTTACATCAGTATGTTTGTTTTGTATGTAAATCGTGTAAATATGATATTATTATTATTTGCATTTATTCAACCAAAGCTCATCTGTGCCAAATTAAAGCTTTAAAGAGCCGTCAGACAGTTGTTCAACTCCAACATTACCTTGAATTTTTTCCTTTAAAACATTTACTCACCCCAGTGTCTCCTACAGAAAGTTGTAGCCTCATATGGACACTTAAGTCTCTTGAAACCTCGACTGTTTGTCTTATTGTATGGAATGTGTCAGCCGTGTGGTCAGCATGATGTCAAACATGAACAATGCACAAGGGAAATAATCCATGTTTGCTTCTGCAGGTCTCTTCATATGTTTTTCTTTGACAATGAACAGCAGTGGGAAACAGACAGGAACCGGAGACAGATCAGGATGATAAAAGCCTTGTGCAGGATGCAGCAGGTATTTGATATTTGATGCACATCTACCAGCTGGGGCTCAATGACATCCTGGATACCAATCATCCATCAAGTACAGGGGGAGAGAAATGTTGCAGTACATGTTAATACAGAAGTGGTTTGGAACAAACAGCTCTATATGATCAACTCAGCACTGAGTGTGTTGATGCTTGATATATGTTGATGTCAATGACATGAGAACTTGATGATGACTCTGATGATGATGATAGGATTAAGGTGACTTCACAAGGTTTTCTGTTTATTGCTTGGTTTAAAAAAAAAAGAAAAGAAAAAAAGGCACATCCTCGGGCACTACATGACAGCAGATGTGTCCAAATGGACTTAGAACAGATTGTTGCACTTACTAATGTTGTTCCCTCAAGTTCAGATTCTTGCTTGTGTTGTACTTACTCTCTGATGTACGTCGATTTAGACAAAAGCATCTGCTAAATGACACTGTAATATTGTACCAAACAGCCTCTGTAGTTATTTATCACCTCCATCACAGAAACATCATCTGAGTCTCTACAGTAAGACTTTGTGTGAACATTTCTTAAAAGGATATGCCAACTATTTTTTCTTTTCGTGTCTTGCCTCACTCCTGAGTCCATGACAAGGAGATAAACACCATTCTTTTGACAGTGCATCCAGTAACAAGGAAGAGACAGCCAAAGCTAGCCCACCACTAGTTAGCTTAGCTCAAACACTGTGAATCAACAGGGTATGCTAGTCTGCCTCTCCCTACGGTCATCAAATAAACTCTTCAGCAAAATTGATCCTGTGTGTGTGTTGTGGCTCGTATTATCACTGAGTTATGCTAAGTTATCGTCTACTATCATCATATTATCTTCTCCTAGTCATAAACAGAGGCTTTGTTTTGTTAACCTACTTCCGCGGTGGTTTGCGCTCGATATGTTCGCAAACAAGTCGAGTCTTTTGAACAGCTTCTTTAAGTAAACGATGAGAACCAATTTGCAGTTGTGAGTGAGCCGTTCATTTGCGAGCCATTAAATGCAAATTGCTTGCAAATTTAAGAATGGCTCACTCTCAACTGCGAATCGGTTCTCATCGTTCACTTAAAAGAGCTGTTCAAAAGACTTGACTCGTTCGCAAACATCACATCTTTAGTGCAAACCACTGTGGAAGTTGGTGGTATGGATCACTTGAAATTTTATTCATGACACAATATGCTGAAAATGACTTAAAGTTTGTTGAATACACTCACCAGACACTTTCTTTGGTACACCTTTACCATGCTTGTTAAGGAAAATAGCTAATAGGCAAATCACATGGCAGCAAATCTATGCATGTTGGCATGTAGAAATGTCTACATGTCAACAATTTTGATTAAGTACAAAACAAAGATCAGATTGGAGAAGAAAGGGGATTCAGTGGTTTTGAATGTGACATAGTTGTTGGTGCCAGATGGATTGGCCTTCATATTATAGAAACCACTGATCTGCTTTGACCTTGCTGTGCAGATGGATTTAATGTCTGTCATCAGGCAGAACCATCTTGCCAAGCTCCAATCAAAAATGACTGTCAGAGCCCTTAGCTGCAGAAAGAGGCGGGAGCTACTAGCTAGACGACAGCGAGAGGCGACTGAGATTAGCATAGATGCTAAAAGCTTCAGCAGCAGTTTAATCAGATCTGGATTACATTTCTTTATTACATGAAAAACAAACAACAAAGCATTTCTCAATAGAAAGGATATTTCGCTTCACTTCTGACATGCTTTGCATTGATTGTGTTTTACTTATCGGCCTATGTTCTGTCCCTCGCACCATCGCGGTAGCGCCTGCTTGCTACAATATTTGATTGTCCCATAATGAATGTGATTAATGGAACGATCATCCAATCACCTGCTGAATATGCTTTTGAAAGGTTCTTTCTATTCCTAAACCAATGGACTGAATACAGTGAACTCTCCATCTGGCATGTCAGGTTAGATCTGCTTGGATTTTTATGCAAAGCTATCTCTAGAGTTTACAGAGGATGGTCCAAAAAAATGAGAAAATAGCCAGACGTCAGAGAAGAATGGCCAGATTGTCTGGAAATTATTAATGAATGGAATTTGATGAAATTTTCAGGGACTTTGGGTCATGACACAAGGAAAAAGTGATTACAGTTTGGTGGTGATCTGAAACCAGATGCAGATCCAGAATTTTTTTAAGTGTTTGTTAAAGTTCCGAGATAGGGTCGTTTATCACATTTATGCTAATAACTCAGCGTTGCTCATGGCACAAGAGAGAAGTGATTAAATGTTGGTGGTGATCCGAATACAGATATGGATCCAGGAATTTTTCAATGATTTGTTAATAGTGTGAGATAGGATAATTTTCCACATTTTTGACAATAACTCTCAGGACAATGTTGACAATGCCTTTGTACTGTGACATATACATATTGTTACTAATGGGTGAGCCTGAGGATATCTGGAGGGGCCTCAAATTTTTCTTTTTTTGTGTCTCTTTGTTTCATATAATCAGTCACCAAGTTATCATTATGATGTTCTTTAGACATACCTTTGACTATTTTATCAAAATGTCGTTAGACAGTTTACCCCCTTCCTAAATAGTCTATTACGTTCAAATTAACTTTTTAACCCCTTTTAGCTTATTCACATGTTCAGTAACAAAAGTTAAACTGGCTTGCTTCAAAAGCTGAAATATTTTTCTTTTAACATGCAAAGTTACCAAAAATTTCTTTTTACTTAAAAGATGTTTTGAATGTTCATCACTTTAAGTATCTGCCCTGCATTTTTTAAAATCTGCATTTTATTAAGAAAAAAAGGAACAATTCAGCCTATAATTAAATCATATATGTTGTTTAGTTTATTTTTTAACTTAATCATACATATTATTATTTCCATGACTGAATGGGTGTGTTACCTTTCAGTGTGGTTGGGCCAGTGCACACCCAGGGCCACCTATAGATCTGCCCCTGCATTGGTGGAAGTTTTTGCTCTTGGACCACCTCTAGTATTTACTAATTTGAGAAACTTAATAAACTGTGTTTTTTTAATTTTTAATTTGTTTTTTGTTTGTTTGTTTGTTTCTATCTATCTATCTATCTATCTATCTATCTATCCCTTTCAAGAACATGTAGGCCAATTGTTTACTGATTACTTGTAAATTGCTACTTTTTACAGTGTTACTTGTTTTTTAATCTTTTACGAGGCACATTAAATTTTCATTTGTATTAAATGTACCCTTAAATTGAATTGAACTGAACTGAATAAACACTTAGTCCTGTTGTCCTGCCTGTGAGAAAACAGTCTCCTTTTTGTCCAAGATTAACTTTTCATATGATCACTCCTGACAGATGATTTTCTCTCAGAGGCCCCCTGAAGGAAAACCAGAAGAGGGTCCTTTTCTGCACAAAGTCACTCTCACTTTTTGGAACTTTTTCACAAGTCTGCACAGATGACACTTTTCCTCTTGGCTTCAGACATGTTTTGGGATTGTTTGTAGTTTCGGCAGTGTTTTTTGGTGTTTTGGAGCAGTGTGGAGCGGACAGCAGAGCCAAGAGCAGATATGTGATTATGTCTTAAAGGGAGGGGCTTCAGTTTGGTTTTATCATTGAGTGTAGTGGAGGGCTGACTGCAGACTGGCTCCGTCTCCTCTCATACTCGACTCAAGAGCTCTACTTTGTCCCGTAAAGATCCGCAGGTAAGCGCAACAACTTTTAACTCCCCGCAAACTGAACTCATAACTTCTAATTCACACTTTCTCCTGAAGAAAGTTTGCTGATGCTTTGACAAAGTCGATGCATTTTTGACGATGGAAGATGGTTACATTCTGGTCTCTGTTGCTGCTGCTGACCCTCTCCAGGATATTTTGGCTTTGTCCTGCTTTTTCCTCAATGCTCCGGCAGCTTTGCGCCAGCAAAGTAAACCTGAAGCGAGCCAAAGCGTCAGTCTGTGCCGCTGTCATGTTAATGCTTTGTCAGCCGCGGGACAGCACAAAGAAAAGCTTTAGCCCATTCCTGCAATGCGCTCCCTCCTTCAGGGCGAGGGGAGGGGGCTGTCTAATGTCCAAAAAATTCAAGCGAGCAAAGTTTCTCATCGTTTTAGTCGCTTTCAAGGCGCCATCTAATTCCTGGGATAACTTGTTTGGACTTTGGGAAACGTGTGACGTCACATAGTTTGGTCCGTTAGTCACAGGTACATCACCTGAACCCTGAAATACTGCATTATTTTTATATAGAAGTAATTTTTAAAAAAAGTCTAAAGTCTTGTTGGTTGGCATGCGAAAGGTGCATGTAACATTGATTATGGCCCCATATGGCTGAACGTGCCTTCAAAAGATAAAATATGGCCATAAAACATGGCTACTTGAATACAGTATAATTGACTCTTTACCCGTGCCAGCCTCTTTGAGATATTTAGGGGAGACAAGGGTTGAAAAAAGTTAGCTACAGTTGTTTTAAGGCTTTAAATTCAAGAGCAGGCAACGTCAGGTGCATGTTATTATTTCCCATTAAACATTAAAACTCTCGTGTGTGTGTGTGTGTTCACCATGAACTTTATTTCAGGCACTTATCCGAAACCAGTATTCATTTACTCTGGAGGGTTGGGAACCAGGAAGTGATAAATGTAAAAAAATCCGCCAATAAAGCAACTGGCCAGTTCTCTCCCTACTGCAGGGATGGACAACTGGTGGCCTGGGGGCCACATGTGGCCCTCCATCTTGCTTAATGTCCTTTGAAATAATGAAGACGTAAAAAAGAAAGAAAACATGACAGAAACTGCCAAATCTGATTTAACCTCAGAAACTAACATGAAACCATGAACGAATTAGGATATGCAATTAAAGAACTTACTTAATCAAATTTTCTCTAAATCTCTTTTGATGTAGCATTAGAAAATAGTTCAATAGTAACATAGGAATATAGGTCTGGCTACCATTGGATCTATTTCTGATTAGGTTGGAATTATGCTCTCTGCTGCAGAGAGGGGGCACGTGGCTTATTTCCATGGTCAAACACAATACAAGAACAAACTGCACAAAGCTGAGAAACGTGGAAATGTGGGGTCTTCAAGAATATATTGGCAATATGTTTTGTATTTTGGATTATGAAATAGGGCAGATAGAAGAGTAAAATAGCACTATCCGTGCCGCTATGCTTCTGTAATCCATGTCTCTTCATTCTTTCGGGCATTAAGGGTTACAAATCTGCTCACCATTCATGTTGTTCTGCAGTTTTAGCCTAGTGATGTTACTAACAAGTAAATAACATTCATGCACAAACGTCACATCCTAATATATTTCATTTATTGTTAGAATTAGCCAAGGGCCTATAAAAAACAGACCAGGGCTGTAGTTTGAATACATTTGCTACAGAGGGTATTGCTCTAGGTCTACCCTCCTTTTGTCACCAGAATAGACTAAATTTATTGTCACCAGGCTCCTTCCCCTCTGAATCAATTGAATACTGAGTAAATTTGATCAGATACTTCAAACCACAGGGTTTACTACATTGGTAAAAGTCATGGATAGAAGAGGAAAGGCCCATCTGGCTCCCAGCACATCACAGTCCTTCAACAGATCAAATTCGACCATAAAATCAAACCGAGATACAGAGGGTAATTGCAGTCCAATGTATGAACTTTTAACACATCCTGCAGACAGCACCATGAGGCAGTTATGCAAAGAGGCAGCCCCGCTTACACACACATGAATCCACCTCTCATCCCATCAAGGTATCACATTCTTTGCAATCCAACCACCCCGAGGCAAAAAGGCACTCTTCAATTTTCATTGTACTTGAGTTGGCCAGCAAGTCTTTTGATGTCGGCTTTATTACAAAGTAGGAACTGCGAAGTAGAAGCATGGAAAATGGGAGCGTGTAGAGGGAGGCAGCTTCAGAGGGTGTTTCTGTTGTAGGCTCTTTTCTGTTTTTGAGTGGTCTTGGACAGATACAGTTTAGTGATTGCCCATGAAACTGAATCTGATAAGTTGTTTTTGGAAAAGTTGTGAAGAATGTCTTTCACTCCTTATAAGGTGCAGATCCAACCTGGTGACAGGTGATTGGAAAGGCCTCTGGAATGCGGTGCATTACTGTTCCCAGTGCAGTGGTTCCAGACATTTCTGTCTGGTGTGCCCTCATAGTTCTGTCAGAGCTAAAGTGCAGCTTTGTGTTAGGTGTCTCAGATGGTTTGAGGCACCGTACAGCTGTCTTAACTATAATTCTTACTTCTAAGAAGCTGTGGATGGTTCTGGTCAAATGATCACAAATCCAACTGAGCACAATCCTTTATTACGATCATTTAATTAGTCTACTGTGAGGAAGAACAATCATAATTGAACACCACTAATATAAAATTTATCCCAAGGAAGTTGCCAAAATAGATTTGTTTTTATTATTGAAATAGCTTAAAGGGATAGTTAGGGATTTTTAAAGTAGGGTTGTATTAGTTATATGGCATTAGCTTGTACACTAGCAACACTGACAGACAGTAGCTCTCAATCTGTACCAAAACAGTCAGCACAGAAGCTAGGGCAATAGATTGCTGCAGATAGTGCCACCAAATTTGTTTGATTTTAAGATTGTTGAGTGAAAACAAGCTAACAACAGTTTATTTACAATGACTTACTTTTACTATTTGCAAGCAGCTGTGTTTTGGTACACGGCACACCAAGCGTGTCTGTCAGTATGGCTAATGTCCAGGCTAATGCCATGTACCTCACACAACACCCACTTTAAAAATCCTGAACTATCCCTTTAACATTTGATAAACTACCTAGTAAAACCACTTCAGCACATAGCCCATCACTGTAACACTGAGAAGCACAGCTCTGTGAACAGAAAGCTTAAGGTCAGAGCAAACCAAGCAGAGATCTAGGATTTTACTTTACATTTTTTGATCCACATATGAGTAAAACAACCACATTTAGCTGGTTGGTGCTACTAACCCTAGATCACTGCATCAGCAGGTAAACAACGTGAAGGTGGTTTACTTTGTGTTGCCAATGTTGGCACCGGACTTCATTAAGACCTGCAGGTTAATATTCACAAGCCTATGTGGAAAGTGGTTACTTATTGATTCTCTTGAATGGTTATTTGCAAAATCAACCTAATGTAGCCCATGCACAACTTGATCCCAAATCCAGATTAAAACTACTGCCAGACTGCGCTGTTCTTGCAAGATGTAAGTGATGCTGTCTTTCATGTGCTTTGTTTAGATCTGGGCTGTAGAGTGCTATGGCAGCAAGATAGTGGCAATTAACTTGGCTACAGTCAGAGTTCTGGCTGAGATTTTTGGCTAGGATTGCTTAAAAAAATTAATTTCTTGAGACGGGTGATCACACAAGAATCATTCAAAAGTGGTGATTTTGTGAATAGTGTCAAAAAGACTTAAAATGTTTTCAATATAAAGCCAGTATGTTCAGAAGTAGGCTATATACGTACAAAATGTTCAAATAATCAATAAAAACTAAAGTAACAAAAAAAAACAAGACTTAATATGTATTACCCCACCTCCTCCGATTTATTTATTCTAAATGTGGTTAATTATACTGATTTGAGTTATGTGGTGTTACTTATTACATGCACAACATCAAGCTGAAACAATAGTCTATCATCCATCTTGGACAGATTATTAAAATACTTTTAACTTATTGGCTCAATCCATCCTCAACCGCCCATCCAAACTGGGATGCTTCACAAAATGTTGCACCTATTTTAACATAAAACTCATATGTCATTTTATTTATTTATTTATTTATTTTTTAAGTTTATCAGAGTTTTTTAAACAATATTTAACCTTGTGGCTAACTTAGTCAGTGATTGATATATATTAGCAGTTACTCTCACCAAGTATCTTAATCTGTTGCTTCAAGCTAGGCATTTCAGCTAGCATATCTATTATTAATTTAAGGTAACTAAGATATATATATTCCTTTTTCAAACAATCTCAAACTGTAAAGCTAGGTCCTTGATAGCTTGTCTGATAGTTTTGGCGTAAATTGATATGCAAATTCTTTGAGCCAGTAGCTTTCCTTGTGATCTTTTGTTTTTAGCCAATGCATGGTATGTTACTATGTTACTGTTTTCACAGTGTTTTTATGCTGATTTAAAGTTTCTTAGAGTTCCTCCAGCAGAAAACGTTAAATAATTAAAACAATAAAGCAAAGTCTAATAGAGTAATGTGATATGTAGGGATGGGAATTGATGAGCAAATCCAGTTGAGAATCAATAACATCTCCCTAAAGGAATCGATAACATCAGTGTTTTTGCTCCAGATTCTGTTATCCAATTCCATCCCACTCTTATCAGCGGCAGTCAGCAGAAATAACAACAAAAGGTCAAAAATGTAACCATGGCAGACAGGATACATAATTGGTCAAAATTGTGGCTTAATTTTTAACAAACAGATGCTTACAACACAATATTTAGTAGGTAAGAACACCAGCAGATACAGAATCATTAAACTCTGACATTGACATTGTTTCCACTGAAAACCTATGACAACTCTTGCCCACACAAAAAAATCCAAAGGAATTGGTAAGAGAATTGTTTAAAGAATTAAATCGATTAGCAGAATCAATAATGGAATTGGTATCAATAAAATCGTACCATTGCCCAAACTTAATGATAACACATGTTGCTCGAATTTTAAGGTAGAGAGGCAGTGTTTCTTAAGTGTCTTTTTATTTGTCTTTCTTATTCTGTAGGTCGTCATTTGTTGATTGGTGTCATTATTTAAAGATCCCTTGAGGAATATTTAAGTTGGCTATGACATAAACTAAAATCAACGCAGATACTTTTGTGAGACCTACAAAACCAACTAAACCACCGTGAGAGAATTCAACAACTGCATTAGGCCATGTACTTGCCTGTTGGCTTTGCTGTAGGGTAGGTGACAGACGAAGCCATCTAGGGCTGGTTGCTTAAAATCCCTTCTTTTTCAGAAATGAGACCTATGTACAAGAGAAGTTCGGCAGAGAAACACTTTTTCCTTGCTTTGTCCATAAGGCCCACCAAAATCCATACAACAATCAAGTTCTTTACATGAGCTTTAATATCCATCATACGAGTATAGTGTCCTCAAAAAAATCAAATTATTAAAAGAGTTAAAGGCTTTTGTTTATTTTAAATTATCATAAATGATGACAAATGATGTATCAAGGTATTTCAGTGTTGTATCAATATGAATATTTCCTGATATTTCCCAAATTATAATGTTTATGTAGCTAAATTAGTTCAGCCTACTCCTGTCTCCTACTGCTCCATGGCAACGGCAAAAGTATTTCTGGGACACGATAAACACCCCGGTTGGGAATAACTGAACTGGGAGATTTTTTTCCGCTTTTGCATACATATTCACACGCATATACTCTAGCACGGTTATTTTTAGGCTTAAACCCACTCTGAACACTGCAAGCTTTACGTTATAATGCATGCCGTGCTTTGTAGTGTGCTTAGAGGGGGATTTTATGACTGGCACACTATGATATGGTTGCAGAAGAATCTGGAGGTAATTGCACTGAGTGATAACAGGGGTTTGGCAGTGGTGGGTGTGAGCCAGGGCCAGGGTTAGGGCTGGGCTGGCAGGATGTAGGGAACACTGCCATGCATTTCCGGAGTCTGGCTCTGGGCTGCACAGTGTGGTGAAGGCTCTTAGTTACTGTGCTCTGGCTCCCTCTCACTCTCTGCTATGGTGGCCCTGAAGTGTAAAACACAATGTGGAAAAAAAACACAAAAAAATCAACAAACATAATGGCAAGTAGAAAGTAAAACAGCAAACAAAAGACAAAGAAGCAAATAAAACAGCACAAAAAAGACCTAAAAAGTAGAATAAGGTCCCTCTTATTCTCCTCCTCTCTGATATCTGGTGGTCCTAAGTGCAAACTACAAATGCAATTAAGACAACACAAAAAAATCACTGAAAAAAGATGATTTAGAATCTTACCAAATTTATAAAACACAAGAGAGGAAAAAAAAATCAAACATGATATGCCACAATCAATGTAAACAGCACCCCTTTCTCTGTTGTATGGCGGCCCCTAAGTGTGACCCACAATGCCATATTATCTACTCAAAAAAATAATGTATCTCTACAGTAAATACTAAAATAAAACAACAAAAAACACAAGAGGAACATTTGTTAAAAGACAAAAACTTAAAAAATAAGAGAACACGATGAGTCAATACACATAAACACCAAATTCAAAGAACTACAACAAATTGAAAACACAACAAAAAATAAGTTAAAAAAAAACACAGCAAATAAAAAACAAAACATGAAAAAACAAAAAGTAAATAGGAAAAACATCTCCCAAAATATATCAACAGGTGAAAAAAATAAAAATAAAAATAGGAACAAATCAAAAACTGAAAAGAAAAAGCAAATTGACAAGAACAAACGTAAACCCTAGATCAAATTTGAAAAATCAACATGAGAATATACAACAGAAATTAAAGCAAAAACAAAAAACTGAACCTCACAATAAAGAAAAAAAAACAAATTTAGAACAAAGAAACCCAACAATAAAGGAAAACAACAAATTAGAAAACACATCAACAAATGACAAAACCAGAACTTATAAGAAAACACTTCAACAAAATAGAAACCCCAAATTACACCAGGCATAAAAAGCTACTAATTATAAAAAGAAACATATTTTTGTTGTTTTTGATTTGCTAAGTTTTGATTTAGTGTCTTGCGATTTCTGTTGTGTTTTGGCATTTGAGTGTTTAAGTATTTTATGGCCATTTTCAATAACTTTTGACAGCTTTTAGTCTCTTTGTGCTTTTGAGTGTGATGTTTGTTTTAGTTATGATTTTTGTCTTGTTTTGTTTGATAGATAATTTTTGTGTTTCAGATTTGTTTTCATTTTTAATTTTCATGTTTCCATTGTCATTTATGTTTTTGTATTTTTCTTTTCAGTTTTCATTTGTTGTTTTTCATATGGTTTGCTTTTATTCGTCATGTCTTTTATTTTTTTTTTGTTTTCTTAATGATGATGTTTTTTATGTTCTTTTATTTATTCATGTATTTTCTTTTTTGGTTGTTTATTTTTTTGTGTGTTCAGTTGTGTTTTTAAATCTGTTGCTCTGTTTTTATTTCTTTGTGTAACATATTCAGTTTTGTTCTTTCACCTTTTTTTTTTTTTTTTTTTTTTTTTTTGGATTTGTTATTTTGTTCCGTGACTTGTTGCTATTTTTGTTTGTGTTGTGTTTTTCTATTTTGTTGTTGTGTTTTGGATTTGTTGTTTTTTTCCTTTTTAGCTGTGTTTTCTTAGTTTCCTTTTTTCTGATTTGTTGTTTTGTTTTTTTATATGTGATGTCATCTTGTCTTTAATTGATTGTATTTTTACATTTGTGTAGATTTTTGTCGTAGTGTTCTGCACTTCAGGGCATTCGTACTTTGCTCATGATTAAAGCTGTGTTTTGGATATGGTGATTATTTCGCTGCGTCTTTTCACAGGGGATGTTTGCTAAAGCTCAGGGCATTCATGAGTTCATCTGTGTACAGTTATGTGTTAACATGCATCCAGCAAATGTGGTGGCTTTGACATAGTTTTGATCCAAGATACTCATAATCAACCGCAGTATCAATTTCCAAAGCAAGAATCCAGAGTTTCCTCGCAAGGCAATATTTTCTTACCACCACTGAGCCGCTGCAGCCAAGTGAGTGGCAAACTGAATTTCAATCGAATGGAAATCTGGCAGAGGCAGCTCTCAAGCACAAATGATCAGGCCGTCCTGTTCTTTTTAAGATAGATGTTTACCTATATTATGTTCAGTGGAGGGGTTTTCCAAATGCGGTCCAGTTTCTGGTGATCGCATGCTGACTTGTACGTCCAAACATACATTGTGTCTGCACAACAGGTGCCAGAGCTATTTTCTGGTTTCCTCTCATAACAGACCAGTGAAACTATGTCAGGCATGTTTCCTGTCCTCTTGATGGTTTGTCTTTTTGCCTGATTTTACAGTCTTAAGAAGATAGTTTGTAAAGATGCTGATCCACCATACCGCAGAGCCACATGCAACAAAGAGAGCTCTTTCTGTTAAATGAACAGAGTCCTTGTCATCAGTGTCCTCCTGGAACAGATTTAGTGTAGGTTGTAGGTCTGTGTCTCCTGGATGACAGCTGGAATCGGACAGGGTTCAGCTCATTTGAGGTGATTGTGATTGACGGGCAGCCAGCGCTCATGGGACTCCGACCCTGGATTGGAGCCCCACAGCGTACTTGTTCTGTTCCCCCTTCGCCTTTGAATTTGATAGCATGTAATTTGAATGCAGTGCATCCAGAACCGCACACTAAGTTGTATAATATGGTGAGATTGGACAAGCTGGAAGTTCTCGAGTTGGAAAAGAATTATTAACCCTTTGAGTGGGTGAAGATTGCCAACAAGTGGAGGGAACTGCTTCTGAATTCCTTCAAACAAGGGTATAAACTTTGATGTGAACATAATCAGTATGTGAGTGAGAGTCCTGGAAGTCAACGTGGATGATTCCATGTGAGTTTGTTGTTCCCTAGTCAATTTATATCCCAATGTTTATACTATTTTACATTGCTAGAATTTGCTTAAAACTGTGAAATTGTCATAGAAGTAGTCCAATACACATGTCCTAAAAGAAGGGGTATATTGTCGTTCCACATTGTCATATATAAGCTTACAGGTACGTAGTTTAATAGCCATACTAAACATGGGCAAAGTCTCAAACCAAGAGACAACAGCATCTTTATGGGCAACTCACACAATGTCTGACTGATCGTGATGTGAGTGAACTTCAGCAACAAATCAACAACATAGAATCAAATGTCCTAACTGCCTGCAAGTAGGGCTGGACAATTAATTGAAAAATAATCGAAATCGACATTTAGACCCTCTAATCGAAGTAATTTTACTCATGTCAATTATTTAGATCATTTTCCCTGTGTAAGTCACATGACTGTGCTCCCCCCATACAGTCTGACTTCACTTTCGCCAAGAGCGAAGGACGCGCTGCCAACATGGAGGAGAAATGCGCCAATCTATCAGAGGACCTTGTAGACCTTGAAGTTTAGTGTAAATACTGCAGGAAGGCCGTTTCGATGACCGTCTGCAACACCACCAATTTTTTCCAGCATAGCATAAAATAATCGTTCATTAATCGTAATCGAGGTAAGAGCTTCAATTAATCGTGATACTGAGATTAGGTAATATCGCCCAGCCTTACCTGCAAGCCACACAGCATGATGCTGTGCTACACCTTTTCCTCTATGCCCAGTCTTTTCTTCTCTTGTGAGTCAACAAGGAGCGAGGACAGAGGCATTTTCTTGGTTTTCCCTGAATTTTTTCATTCAGCAGAGCTTGTTGTCTGTCTCCAGCTGTAGTTTTATGCTTTGCTATGTGGCGCAACATCTGACCCTCTCATTCAGTTAGGATACGGTGTCATACGCTGCCCTCTACTGTGCTAAAATGCAGTTCTCCTACCATAACCTGCACTCACACTGTCACAGCCGCAACTGGGCCTGGGAACTGCTACCTCAATGTGATGTCACAAAAACATGCAGTGATCAACAAATACATGCCAGAGTTAACACAAGTTGAGTTTTCTAAAAACTACTGATTTTGTGGCTGATTTTGAGGCATTTTGGTGTAAGGTGTGTGTTTTTGTCAGGGCTTTTGGTTTGTTTGTTGTTTAGTTTGCCTGAGCAAGATAACTTAATTATGAATCAATTTTGATCAAATTTTGAGGGAATTCTGGTCATGGCAAAAGGAAGAACTGATTTGATTCTGGTGGTGTTTTTTCTGTTCCTCTGTCAGTTTGTCTGTCTGTCTGTGAGCACAATAACTGGGGCTGCAAAGGGGAGGAAAATTTCAGGTAAATTTCCCAAAACTATCCCGAAATGATTTTTTTTCTTTCAGCAATTTATTTAGTTCTTTTTTGTGCTGATGTTTTTTTGTTTGTTTTGCCCACTGGTTGTTGAGCTTGTCTGAAGAGGCTTTATTTCATTACAATGCAGCTGCAGAGCTATCATTAAGTAAACCAGATAGTTTCCAATTCTTTTTCTTTTTAATAATAAGACTAAAAATGTCTAATGGCAATATTAGCTCATTTTTCAATAAACCAGATTTCAATACTTTGTGTAAAGCCAGGCTGATATGAAGAAACAAAGAGGTGTCAGTCAAAATATAATCTGCTCCTTCAACAATAGTCTGAAGAAACTGTCCAAACCTTTTTAATAAGGTTTTGTTACAGTGGAAATCACAATTTTGAGTCAGATTTTTGTGGACCCTTAATGAGACCATAAATTTCAATATCACATATATTTTCACTATTTCAATCCAAATTTCCAGAAGCCTTTAACTGATGAAAAAATGTGTTGTTGTTCTTCATAATGCAGCCAAGCTGACAAGGAAAGGTTCCATAGGGGAATATCCACAGTGCTTTTGGTGTGTCTGGCATTTCTTCACTGCTCAATTAGTCTCTGGTTGTCTCTTGGGTGATGGAGAATGCGTACTCTTTATTTTTTTTCCCCCTCTTCTAGACAGCTTGTACCCTGCTCTATAATAGATTCAAATTAAACCTTTATTATCACACCACAGTCCCATTTCTCTTTTTCTTAAAGCCTCAGTGTCGATGCGTTATACATGCATGTTTTTTTAGTGATCCTCGCTCCCAGGATCAGTATTGTTACGTCCTTTCTTCCCAAACGTTGATTCTCCTGACTGAAGCAGTCATGTGGGCATGAAAGACCTGCGTTTGAATTCCTCCGGGCTTTAGTCACACTCTGATGAAGAGGGTTTGTTAGATCAGCCTCTCACTCGTGTCTTTTTCTGACTTTAAAGTGCTATCACTCACGGCCAGATTGCCTAATAAGCAGCATGGCATGTCGGTGTTGGTAATTGGCATATTGGCCCGCCATCTGCTAGTTTCCAGATGCATGGATTTTACAGAAGTTTCACAGCTATAAAAAGGATTTTTGGATTCTTTTCTTTAAATAAATCTATTTTATGCTTCTGCTCTAGAGACAGCTTAGGTCAGAGGCATTATGATGTGGTGGTCTATTCTTCTGTCTATCTGGGCCTTTTTTTGTAATGTGAAACCTGAAGAAAATGTTCCACGGATTCTTTTTTTTTCCAAACTTAACACAAATGTCCTCTCCAAATCAAGGGTGAACAGACAAGATTTTGGAGGACATGTCAAAGGGCAAGGTAAGCCTCATGGTATCAGGACTTTTCCACTATGACTGAAGGATGGGCTAAGATTCTGGAATCATGGGTCAAGGTCTTAAGGCTTTATATTCAGGCCTCGCATTTCATGTGGCCCTTAGATAAACTGATCATCCTTCATCACATCAGTTATCTATTCTACTTATCGCTTTCATGGTCGCGGGGGCTGAAGCCTATCCCAGCTAACATTGGACGAGAGACGCGGTACACCCTGAACCAGTTGCCAGCCGATCGCAAGGCCACATAGAGAGACAGACAACCAGTCACGCTCACGCTCATACCTAGGGACAATTTAGCATCACCAATCAACCTAATGAGCATGTTTTTGGTCTGTGGGAGAAAGTCCGAGTGCCTGGTTAGAGCCCATGCATGCAGGGGGAGAACATGTAAACTTCACACAGAAAGGCCCTGACCAACCCAAGGATCGACCTGGCTACCTCCTTGCTGTGAGGTACACGCACTACCTGCAGCGCAACCAGGCCGCCCTAAATGGATCATGTTGAAGACGCTTTGTTCTGGAACATGATATCTCGAGAAGCTTTGAGGATTTTCTGCCCAATGTTCAGCAAATACTCTGTATGATTCAGGGATGAGCTTTAAAGTGTTGAGACTACAGGGCGAAGTCGTCAGTCACAGAATCATCCCTTAGTCACGGGCATGATTTCTCACAAAGGATTTAGATATTTTCCTCAAACTGCAGTTTTTCAAATTGGCTCCAAGTTGGACTAGTTAGATTCCAGCTGAACGTAGTCAAAGTGTATTGGGACTCATGGTTACCCTTTGCTTGTATATGTGATGTCTTTAGAGCAGTGGCTTTGTTTTCCTTGGAGCCCTCCTGATTGTGCCTCAGATGGGTTGAGCTAATTCATCACTGCAATTTAACCTCAAACTTTCATGAGTGAAATCAAGATAAATGTTAAGTACAGGAATTTTGAGTAAAAACAAGCCAGAATAACAGCATATGGTGATTACATGTTATAAACAGTTTAATTACAACCACTAACTTTTTCACTTTTTTTGGGCACTGCTTCGCTACTTGGCACAGCCTGAGTGCCGCCAGCAGCACCATCCAGCTTGCTTTACAAGAGGAAACAACACCACCAGACTGGACAAAGGGTCAAAAAACACACTGCATGTTTGTGTTTTTTTGAGGAAAACTAAGAAAGAATTACCCTCTTTGATTAATTCATCAACATGACTGTGCTTGGTCAGGATGAAAATCTGTAAACATTTATTTACAACAGTTTAGCTAATCATTATTTAGGATATGTTGATATTTGCGTATATGTTGATGGCAGTGTTTGGTTATATATGGATCAGTACACTTTTGAGTGGAAGGACATGCCGGCTGTGCCGTGTACAGAAGTAGCAGAAGCAGTAACTTCATTTTTCATTCTGTTGACCCTTGAACTACAGAAGACTACAGATCATGCAAGTATTCACTAGTTTCAAAGCTAAACAGCAGTAATATTTGTTGCAAATATTGTTTCTTTATCCAGTTTGATAGCAGCTGTTCCCTCTTGTAACATGAAGCTAGTTGACGCTACTGATGGAAGGATATGTAGTCTGTGCAGAGAAGTGCCTAAACAATGGGGTTTAGCAGTGGAAAAGTAAGTCATTGTAAATTATCTGGTTATAGCTTGTAATCACCCTGTACAGTTTCTGTGGATTTTCTACCTAAAATTCCTAAAATTTAGCAGCAGTGTATAACCCTAGCCTCTGTGCCATTAATTTTTGTACAGACAGAGCTGCTGCCTGTCAGTGTGTGTTCAGACTAATGCTTTGTAACTGATACAACTTTACTGAAAAAATCCTGAACTTTCCTTTTAAGACTGCTTTGAGTGATATCTGTCAGACTTTACAAAAATGACTGATTTTGGGATTAACTGATGAGAATTTGGAGGTCACAGTCTTTGGTCTCATGGTTATCCCTTACTTGTGAGCTAAATACCTTAAGAACACTTTAAAAGATTTTTAGAATTTTGCACAAAAGTCCACTTTTACTTACAGACAAACTGATAAGGTTTTGGAGGCACTAGCTCATAGGTTATTTGGCCTCATGATCATGCCCTTGCATGAACATTCAAACGTGTCTTCAGCAGACTTTGAACAAATGTCTATTATTTAACTCAAGAATGGACTGATTAGATTCCAGTGGCTACAGTCTTTGGACTGATGTTCCTCCATTCCTTGATAGGTTGAGAAATCCTCTCACTACCTTGTGAAGGCCCAAAACCACCAGGCAGTAGTTCTAATATTTCAGCAGCTGATGATTTCATTCAGGAGGCAGCCTTGCTTTACATCATAAAATGCAAAAACCTTCCTCAGACTCACATGATCCACATTTCATGTTTTTTTTTTTTTTTGGATGATTGATTGTGTGAGAGTGAGGTCAGTGCTCCTTAGCAGCGCTTCTGATGTCATCCCACAAAGATGCATGTTCTCCCCTCCATTCCCCCCAAAGCGGGTTACTCTGAGAAGTGAACAACATTGTTAAGAGGGACATTTAGCCTTTGGGCTTCTTCTTCATCTGATAAAACAAGCACAGGAAATGTCTCTGTTAGCTGATTGGCCCTGTGTTTTCCTTCGCCGTTCTCCCACTGGGACCTCAGACGTGCACAGCGTGTCCCTGTGGCAGAGAAAACCACCTCACTCGTCTCTCCCCTAACAGCTACATTAACTTTCTCCTTCCCCTCTCTCTTTTCCATTAACACCAATCTATTCTGCGGCAGACCTTTTCTCCTAAAGAGAAATCATTCTTATAACGCTCTTTCTCACTTCACCCCTCTTCTCCTCCGTGCCAGCTTTCCGCTCTTTTTTCCCCCTGTCCTCTTTTCACCTCCCCTCTCCTCCTCCCTCTTACCTATGTGATTTATATGCAGATATTTTGGATTTAGCCTTTGTCCATGGACAAGAACGACTTCAATTTTAGTCACATTTAGCCCTTTTTGCCTCTAAAGTTGCAAATCAGGCTGAAATCACATCATCTTAGTTATTCATCTTTTCATCACTTTTAGTCAAAAAATGTCCTCTCTGTAAGTTAAATAACATATCCATAAAATTGTGTTACCAAGTGTTCCCCAACCCTAGTGGCTCACAGCTGTTATATTTATCTAGTATTATAATATTAACATCTAAATTGTCATCTCCAAACAACTGCATTTTCTTCAAGTTTTTAATCAAAAACCTAAATTTCTTTTCCTTGAAACAAAATCTGAACAAATAATGTTGAAATTTTGTTTATTTGCAAAATAGTCATGATTAGAATGTGCTACGAGGTAACCAGATGTCATCTTGTTATGGTTTTTAATAGGGAGCATGACATTATTGGATGAATGTGGAAATAAACCTTTATTGTCCTCCCTCTCTGCTGCAGAGAGCATTGGTCTTAGAGCACTGGCAGGATCAGTGGTAGCGAGAGTCGACCAGGGCCCACTGATATCACCTGAGCATCCAATATACCCTTGACATTGACAGCCATTTTCCCTCGCAAAGCTATGAATTAAAAATATATTTTTTACATTATTGGTTTGTCTGTCTTGAATATGCTCGGGGCAAGGGGCCAAATGTTGCCAACTTACTCTTCTGTTATTCTGTGAAAAAAGTGTGGACACCACAGTTTTTCAACACTTTCTACATTTTCTTGAAGTTTTGCACAAGTATCCACTTTGTCTCAAGAATAAATTGGTATGGATGTGACAAGGTATAACTTTTTTGCGACTCATGAACTTGGAATTAAAGACGTCCTTGATAATAAATTGAGTAAATTTAGGAGGTATAAGGTCAGAAGTCATGTGATCAGGTAATGTTTTCTAACTTTGTAGCAATGCATACCTCACAGAGGCATAAAACTGCTATGTGGTATTTCTAGTTTTGTCCTGGATAAAGGTGCTAGACAAACATTTTGGACACATATTTTGATGAGGAAATCAACACAGCCTTTCTCTTCTCCCCTCAGTCTCTCGTCTTTCTCCAAAGCTAAACAAACACGGCTAATCAAGAGCCTGTCAAATCACCGTTAAAACCCCCATATTCTCGGGTAATGGGGAATTAAGGCAACGTGGAGGTAATAAGGTGATGTAAATCCCAGCGGTGTGTGTGAAAAATACCACAGAGTGTAAACACATGAGCAGTGAGGTCATGTGTTTACACAGTAAGCGAGGTTTACCGCTCTATGAATTACATTGAGGTGGGGGGAAACAGACAGGGCAGTGTGCGGGTCACTTATAAGCCCGCTGGATTTATGCTCGTGCTGTGTGTGCTGAAGTGTGTATGGTAAATGTGAAGGACAGCTTGGAGAGGCCGGATTGGACGGCTGCCATCATGGGAGTGAGAACTGGCGAGAATGAGATGGGGTTTGTATGTGGTAATGATGGAGGCGAGGACTTACCTCATACTCATAAAACAATCACCGTGTCCTTACATGGAGATTCACATGAGTCAGAACTCCACTGTAATTGAGTTTCATTCTTTGGAAAACCATCAAAGTTTGGAAACTATTTTATTCTAACTCAGTTTAGACCAGCAGCATTTGAACATTTATTTTAGGTGTCCTGTAAAATCCAAGAAGAACGCAGTGTTATCCCTTTAGGGCAAACTCATATTCCTGCCATGTTATTACCAAAATCGTCATAGGGAATGGCCTCAACAAAAAAGCTCCAGCAATCCCAGGTCTTGTTTTACCATCTAGAGCAGCAGAAACGGGACTTTTACGTGATGACCCAGACAAGCCAGAAGTGTATTTGGTTTATCACAGCCACTCTTAGAGCAATAAACTTGAAAGACAGAACACAGGGATGGTCTCACTGCAGGCGGACTACATGACAAAATTTTGAAATAGCTAGTCCAGCAGAGAGTGCAGAGGGTGCTCATGATACACAAAGCACTGGTCCAAGACAAAACTCAAAAAAACATCAGTTATAATCAACGGTGGTGACTTAGCTTGGAGTGAAAATTAAGGGCCCATTGTTAGCCAAGGGCAAAGGGTTTTGGCGTGAATTTTCACCTGACACGTGTCATTTGTATGCTGTTAATATAGCAACTAATCTGCTCCAATTTGCTCCCGGGGTGTGTGTATCCAAAGATAAGGAGTGGTCAGGCACAAGCTGGCGTGTTCCTAAACTGAGGATACAGAAATTGACTGTGCTTTAAACCTCATCATAACCTTGTTACATACAGTGTTTCTGCTATTTTGAGAACACATATTAGGGAATTGCAAACATCTGAAAGATCATAACTTGAGCTTACTAAGCTTGTTTTTTTCCACATGGGATGCACAGCAGTACACCTCTACCATTAAGTATTAGAGCATTTGTCAAAAAATTCAATTTAGAGTTCACGGGACAGTGTGGCTTTTTTGCAGCACTTCTCTGTGCGCTACTCCAGTGCACTTGACTGTGCATAGTACTCCCAAAAACAAGAAAACATTCAGAGGACTGCACCCCAAACTAGGCGCAGAGATCTGACAGAGTATGAAAACAGGACATTTTTGTTAGACTCTGTTGTTTTAAAATCATTTAAAGCTCTGTGGATTTAGGTCAATCTTTTGCAAACAGTTTGGTATATGAGCGTTTTTTAGTTGAAAGGCTAACAACACAAGTTTTGTCCTTTTGTGGTGTTGAAGATTTGACATTGATGGCTGCATAATCTCATTCTCATAAACTCCCAAACCTAACGAAGACATGGGGAGGCTTTTTTACTCTTTAATTATTTATACTTAAAGTGGTAGTTAATTAGGAGGAAGCTTGTTAAGAAGTTGGCTGCCTTTACTGAAAAGAGCTGCAAGACAGTGATATTTTCTTGGCACCTCGGTGATTTGTGACACCTCAGTTGTGTCACCAGAGATTACAGCTGCCCTCTTTTTTTCTCTTTCAATAATGGTTGGCTAGCAGTCTTTAGATATGCCACAACCTATACCTCAGGTAGTAACACATAACAACCAGGTGCTGATAAATACAGTAGAAAGTTGTTCAATTTACATCATAGTGTATAAAATCCCCTTTCTGTCAAATTAATGTTTTTAAATGAATCACATCTAATCTTACGTTTCAAAGCAGCTTTAACCCAATAAGAGGTGAAGAAAAGATGGTCAACTTCAGTCTACTAGTTTCAGTGCGAAATTTTATTCTTTCAGTGCTTCTCAAACCCTTCTCAGCTTGCTTTCTAAAGCCAGACTCCACATGTGCCTCATAGCAAAGCACATTGTTTGAAATGGTCCACATCCATCTTTCTCACCCGAATAAGCCAGTCAGGCAGCAGCAGCACAGTCTGAGGTCTGTGTCGGGGGGGCGGCTGCAGTCGGGAGCAGCGGTAATTGTTTAAGAGTGCATTTATAGAGTGTACTCTTTGTGCCTCCTAATCAGAAGCATACTCCGGCATTTACATACGAGCCTCGGAGGATTGCTGAGGAATGCATTTACAGGCGAGGCAGGAGGACGGGAGAGTAAGAAAAGGCGGCTCGAGCGGGGCCACTCCGCTGTTGCCATTTCTTTCCACTTCACATGTCACTGGGCTGTTGGCAGGAGGGGCAAGATAAGTGGGGGGTTGAAAGTGATTAAGGCTGAAGATCAAAAGCGTAGAACGGCCGGTTCTCCCTCAACACCACTAACAAATGTAAGCTATGTGCGCTATTGTGTCCCAGGACATGGATACTTACTGTAGATTTTTTTAAAGAGTAACTAAACTTAGGACTACTTTTATTTAGCCTTAAACCTGTGAGTACTGGTATTGTTTATCATTGAGGGTCCAAATCTTAACATTTGAGAAGAAAGTATTTAAATTTTAAATATCGTGTTTGGCTCGTGCTTAGTGACCGCCCTCTACAGGCTGAAATCTGGTCACTGCAGTTGAATTTCTCTGTTTATTCATCTGCAGGTGACCTCAGCACTCATCATCAGTTTCACTACTGTTAACCTCAGAAGTAACATGTGATAGTTGTAGATTTCAGGTAATGTTGGGCTACAACAATAAGAGGCATCATTGCAAGGCTTAGGGATTGTGGGTAATGTAGTTCTGGTGCCCTAAAATGTGGTCCAGTACATTCAAATGGCCAAGAACTGTGGGTTATGTTGTTCTGGTACCATGTGTCTTCCACAACAGAGGTGCTCCATTGATGGGAGAGGAAACAAAAGTGTTGTGCCTACTCATAATGGTTACTTAAAAAGGAAATTTTCTCTCTTTTTTTGAATGATAAATCTAATTGCTGCTATATTTGAATATTTTTGTGCACTTTTTTTGTTATAAAGTACTTAGTTTTAAAACATTGGTTGTGTTAGTGTTAAAATGTTTCACTTTGATAAATGCAAAGCAGATGTTGTGGAAAATAAGTGCAATTGTGTTGAGTTATTGTGATCTTAATTTCGGTCAAAAAAAATCTTGCATATGATTGCAATGTCTTATAATTTACTAGATTTAATTTTCTCTTAAAAACAAATTATGATTAGATTATTATTACTTTTAAATTCAACAGTTGCAGCTGAACATGTCCTCAGGTAATAACAGGCTTTACCAATTAAAGACTTTTATTATAACTCTGTAGGATTGTGAGTACTGTAATTCTGTCCCCCAAGATTACAAATTTACAAAAACAAGGTTGAAAACATGCAGTCTAAGGTCTTTAACAGGAGCTCACGCCATCTTCTTACAATCTGATAGTTTGTTGTTCATCTACCTTAGGATGGTTTTGTAGGGCCCTATAAAATCTGCGATCACGGAATCGAGGACGGAATCACAGAATTAGACATTAAATGCGGAATTCAATATAAACACGGAATATCAAGGAAATGGCCGACATTTTACGTAAAAGCGTATTTTTCTGACTAAAAAGGAACGTATCTCTTAGGAAAATGCCCCAAGGGGGTCAAAATGGGAAAAACTTAAAACAGAATTTGCGAAAAAATAACACAGATTTTATAGCGTTGGCGTTATGTCCCATAATCGAGTCTAAAAAATCAACAGACTGTATGATATTGTCGCTGATGGGGACAGCATGGGGAAGTTAGTGGGCGCGTCTTATCCCCTCCCCTTCCCAGCCTTGTCTGTGACTCTCTGAATGTATTTTTTAAATTCCATGGTAGACACCTCACCTGGAACTTTTGGGTTTGGTTACTCTTTAAAGGCAAACAGCAGAAACCAGATCCACTCATCTGTCAGCTCATTGAAGAGCTTAATAGATTAGAACTTGTTCTGTGGACTCATTTCTGTATGCATTAGGTAATTTGTCAATTTTTCTTTTTGTTCTCTTACTAAGGTCTGGCAGTGGGACAAAGAGAACAAAAATATGGCTGGAGAAAAGCATTTTAATCAGACAGAGCTCCACAGGGACGGAGGTTGGCATACGAGAGCTCTTTTTACCTCATCAGAGCTCTGCCAGTGGTGATTGGGAGAAACACTCCGTCAGGTTTTTATTGAATAACCCGGGCTCAGTGCTGCAGGGGCTTTACTGTAATAGAGCAGCTCTACAGCCGCTGAGGTGACAGCCAAATGGTACTTATTAAAGTAAGAGATGATTCATACTGTATGCCCTACTGCAGTTTAACCTTGTTGGAGGCTTATGGTTTGGCTTTAATGCTCAGGTCCAGTCACATTTTTTATGTCTGAGATACATGTGCGGACCATTATCCTCTGATCAGACAGCAAGTTCACAATTTTTCTATTTAAGGGAACCCACATGAACACAAGTATTCAATACAGACAGTTATTTCATACTTGTTTCAGTATAAGGTGGACTGTCCACTAAGGCTCTTTGTGGGGGTTTAGAGAAGGTTTTCCCAAAGATTAGATGGAATAGCTGTGGGTAATGTCGTCTTTGCTTATTTACCCAGCACACAGCTCTCTGCGCTAATTGAGCATGACGTCTAATGGAGTGTGAGCGTGGATTAATTACCCCCCCCATTTAGACTAATGGCTCCTTCTCTTCTGATTAATGATGACACATGTCACACAGAGGAAGGCACAGCTGAAACAGTAAAACTGGTTTTATTCTAAAATTAGATATCTTTACTAAATTATTACAGGGATCACCTAGAAACCTCCTAAAAAACATTCTTTGTATTGATTGTTAATCAGTTAAGCCATTTGTTGTTGTGTAAGGTGAAATAATAACTTCCTTTTAAAGAATATGAATGATTAAAACCTTCAATACCAAAATTCAAACTACCATCACACAGTTTTATTATACATGTGTAAGGTGTACAAATTAAAGACTTTAGAGGTACAGAGATTGATCAAGAGAACTACTGGAGTGGGCTTTGTTGTAGTGTGATTTGTAAAATTCTTATAAGCATGATTACACGTGTTGCAAGTACCTTGACTGTTGAGTCCTGAATCAGAGTGGACTTTGTGTGAAGAGTTTGACAATAATCCTTCAAAGCTGTCTTTAAGATCACAATTGAAGTCATGTTCACAATTGAAATGCATAAGACTTAGATCAAAAGACTTTAACCATGAAAATCAAAGAGAAAGAAAGAGAGAAAGAAAATCCTTCATGAAATTCTGGAGGTATTGTATTCGACACGCAAGGGATACACATTAGAATCTAATACTTTGACCTTTGACCCATTACCTCCAAAATTTAATCACTTCATCCTCAAGTCAAAGCAGACATTTGTGTGAAGTTGGAAAACAATAACTCAAAGTTCGGGCTGTCCAGTATAGGATTTTCACCTCTCGATTATCATCGACAAAAAATATCATGATAGTGATATTATTGTGATATTGATAGAATATTTGAAAAAAAAAATTCTAAGTGTCAGATTAATCCACAGCCTAATTTCTGTCTCTTTGTTGGCAAAGTACTCCTAAAATGATGCATAGGGAGGTAGAGAGACATTCTAAAACCATGACTTTAGAATAAATTAACAATAAAAGAAAAATAATAACTCAAGCACTCAGAGAGCGCAGACCTCCGCCAAGCAGCTTCAGTCCACTTCGGCGAAAATGGTCCTATCTGGCAATGTTAAAGAATCCTTTGAGTGATAAACGCCGGCAAAAACATAACCTCCTTGGCGGAGGTAATGATAAAAGCCAACCAAATGATAGTGTGGAGTGATATGACCATAATGTCGTAACACACTGTTATAACACACACACAGTTTCCTGTTTCGGTTGTTCTCGGGGCTTTCAAAATAAAAGCACAATTACAGATCAGGACTCTTTTGTGAAAATATTTCTGGATGTCTCTGGCAACAACACAGAGAAGATAACTGTTAGCCCCCCACCATGACAATACTGTGAGAGAATGTGCATAAAATTGAGGAAAAAAAGCCTACCTGACCCTCAGGTCCATCAGGATGGTTCTCCATCCTCCTGTGAAGACGAGGGAAATTATTCTCCATGATTAAAAACTGTCATAATAACAGTTACCTCAGTAACATACTAACTGATGCCACTTTCTGGTACCTGTAACAGTGATAAATACAGTGTCTGTCATTTATGCAACATCAGGAGACCAAGTCTGTTATGATCAAACCCTAATGGATGAAGATCAGTGAAAATATGACCCCTTTTATGATTCTTTACTTAATTTATAGAAAGAATGGCTCAAAAATCCACACACGATGATTTGTTCTGATAGTGTATCTAATTAAAGTTTATTTTTACATAAATTGGCCAATATCTGTGAGATTAAGCAACCTGTCACTGAAGCTGGGACCGTAATGAGGTCGTCAGTCTCTTCCGACGAGTGCATAGCACTAAGCTGGTACGTCTAAATTATGAGTGTTAATGTCTGATAACGCACCTCTACTGGATAGAAAAAAAAGCACCAGAAGAGCAACAAGTGTAACCTTAATAGCATCAATAAGACAGAAAACATACCTGTTTATCGATGTTTGTCTCCTTCAGTTCTCTCTCTCCATGTCTCCTGTACCGCCAGCAAACTGTGGAAGTGGAAGTTGTCACCCCGTCTCTCTGAGTGAGACTGACCAATCAGGAGGCTTCTTACAGTTTTCAGAGGAGGTCCCATAGAAACGCAAGCAAAACTGGACTCTGGAAATGCAAACCAATCTGTGGTTAATGAGAAAAATATTGTTGGTTTGTAAACAAAACTCGTGGATTTGTCAAAGTCAAATTTTAATCACAATTATATTTCATTTGTTCATCAGCATTTTTTTGTATTTTTGAACTCATGTTTTGTGTATTTTTTGTTTTCAAATCCATTCTTTTTGATGGATAATAAAGACACAACATTCTCTCCATCTGTTTGTTAGCTTTATGCTAACACATAATCAGAATTGTCATCAACAGGCTATTTAGCATTTCTTTTGCCAGTTTTGACCCAAGAAACCCTCCATTTCACTTAAAAAAACAATTTCAAGTACATTATTTGATCCTTTACTTAAAAACATTACAAGAGTAGGGAAATTTTTTGTTTAGATGAGAAAAATATTGTTAGCATCTCTGCAGTAACACTACAGTAGACTACTCTAGACATTCTGCTATGTACTTCCTCTGCTTTGTAATGACAGTTTTTTTCAGAAAAATTGAATTTGTCACAGCCACTGTCTGGTGGTAGTCCTGCACTACAACAGGCCCTGGAAAAATAATGTGAAGAATATTGTTCGCAGTAGAGATAATAGCCAAAATTTGATTTAAGAATAATTCCTTGGGCAGTGTGTTAGCACAGCAGGTAATGGTAATGGAAGGTTGCTGGTTCGAACCCTCTGTTGGTCAGGGCCTTTCTGTATGGAGTTTGCATGTCCTCCCCATGCATGCTTGGGCTCCCTCTTGGCACTCTGCTTCCTCACATATACCAGAAACATGCTTGTTTGGTTAACGGGTGGCTCTAAATAGCCCTTAGGTGTGGGTGAGTGTGTGAATGGTTTTCTATCTCTCTATGTGGCCCTGTGATTGGCCAGTGATGGGTTCAGTTTAGCTGAGTTTAGTTGAGTACATTTTTTGTTCCTTAGATGAAAGTTGACAGCAAAATCTGAACATAAATGAGCATTACATTTTCAAATAAACACATCCATGACAGGAAAGGAGCAGCAAGAGGAGAAACATCTCTTATATTTGTCTGCCCCTACTTGAACCACTAAAAAAAGAAAAAATGGTCTGACATCACATACAGTTGATTTTCAATAGCCTACACCAGCAACTCTTTGATTATAACAACAAAAACAAGCAAAAAAATACAAATAAATAAAATAAAATAAAGAACCCATAAATACACAGATTTACAGCTCAAAACAATTGATACTTAACATCCAGTTTAAGTTTCAAGTGCATATTGACACATTTATTTGCATTTGTACATTTTTTTAATTGATGAGTATCTGTACAACCCTTTAAGTCCTGTAGTTGGGAATCCCATATTTTTACACCCACAACCGAAGTACACATTTGTTTTAAAGTAGTACGAGCAACTTGGTGCTAAAAATCTTCTTCTGTGATTTTCATCTTCTGGAGTAAACACAAATAGCTTTGTAGGTTTTCTGGTAAAACTCTGTTTTTGGCTTTTGAACATAATTAGTAATGTCTGGAGTTCTATTATCTCTGAAAGCTTCAATAACCCTGATTCACAGTGTACCTCTTGCCTAATGTTAGCTGGGATAGGCTCCAGCCATCTCTGCTACCGTGAAAGGGAAAAGAGTGTATATAATGGGTGAATGGATGGAGAATAATTGTTGAACTTTTGAATTATTTGGTGCTATACTGAATTATCATGTTAGCCACAGGCACACGTTTGAATTATTACAATGTTTTCTTCCACAAACTTATGTGAGGGACTTTTTATTGGACAGGATCCATTTAATGGAGGTGATGTTTGTACTCGTTGATCTTTTGGCAGTGGTAGCATGTGCTCTGCTACTCTTGGGTTAGTTTTTAATCAATGATTATGTAAGGCTTGTTGATAGTTCAATACATCAGATGTAGCAGAGGGCAGAAATGGGATAAAGTTTGTAATAGGATGTGGTTTCCAATCTGTCTGGCCTCATTAAAGCTGCCCTAATGAGAAACAAATCACCCAGACGCCCCCTCTAGAACAATGGCTTATTGTTATCACAGAGTCCGTGCTGCATGTATGATGGAGTCTGGCATGCGTCCCGTCAGATTTTTCATGAGGTTCAGTGTGCCCGAGCTGAGCCCCCTGAGCCCCAGTGTGCCACTCATGTCTGTGACAGCCACCTGGGAGACCACCTTGGAAAAATGGGCCCCTATTAGTTCAGGTTAGACTTAATGACTGGTAATGGTACACCGGCCAAGCCAAACTGTGCTAAAGGGCTCCGGGCAGGCCGAAATGAAATACCAGTCACTCAAGCTCTGAACATAAACACAAGGTGGGTGGTGGGTGGGGGTTGAATAGGTATGAAGGTGTATGTGTATATGAGAGGGTTCAGACTTGCACTGATGTGTTTGGGAGTCGAGTCGGCACAGATGGAGGAGACAATTTTCAAGCGTAAGGAGATGGGTTAGTCCCAGTGGACAGATAAGTGCCATTGGGAGTGCGGGTGTAGTTTTGGATTTACTCTCATTTCGCTTTGCTGCTTTGTGAACCAAATCTCATTTCCAGTTTGCCATCAGCTAAAAAAAAAAAAAAAAAAAAGCCAGCAGCAACTCCAATAGGAACCTCCTTTGAGAAAGGCTCAATTATTTACAATTTCATGGCTGTCTGGGAAATGTGTTATTCTAATAAAAATTGGAATTAGGAGGCTTAAGTGGCGCACATATATTAACCTCTAAAGCTGAGTTTTATCCTTAATTTACTGGTAAATGCCACATCATGCTAATGACATTCAATGATGATTGCGTCTTTCATGGTCTAAATAGTCAGTGCTCTTTAATTAGCAACAGGCATTAAAAGTAAGAAACTCCACCATTAAAAATGTGTTGAAATGAGTCAATCAGCGGCTGAATATAATGACTTTAAAATCTCCAGAGAGAATAAGCAGCAGGGCTGTGAGGGCTGCAAAAGGCAGACAGAGCAACAGAGTGAGATCTTCAATGAAAGAGACAAAGACCGAGGAAGAGACAGAGAGAGAGGGAAAGAGAGAGCTTTGTTATGTCTCATGAAGCTCAAGGGTTTCCTGGAATTTCTGGCATTGGGTCCCAAAGTCACATAACCACAGAAAGAGAGAAGAAATGGAGACAGACAGGGGGTAACTCTCCCGAAGGATGGAGCTCAAGATGTTCTACTGACCGGGGCTGCTCTACCAGCGTAAAGTGCAGATTTAAGGATCTGTAATTAGTGCTGTACCATATTACACAATCCACAAAGGACTAGTGTAAATATTCATGAGAGAAAAAGTGTCATGCTGTTATATCAATCACTTTTTCCCTGAATGCATATCCTGTTTGGGCACAGTCTGGCCCAATATGCTCTCAATGGCCTCTTTATTAGGTACACCATGCCTTCAGAACTGCCTTAGGTTTTAGTAGATCAGCTTCAACAAGGGGCTGGAACTGTCCTCAGCAGGGGTGTCCCGATACAACTTTTTCACCTCCGATATGATACCGATATTGCAGCCTCGTGTACTGGCCGATACCGATATAGATCCGATATGATATCAGTAGGAAACATACATACTTTTATTACTTATTTAGTAGTAAATGGCGTGACATGGCGTGTTATCCTGCTGGAAGTAGCCATCAGAAGATGAGTACACTGTCGTCATTACAGGGTTAGTTCAGGTTTTTAAATGTGTGTGTGTGAGGAACATGGTATGAGCCTGAACGTGTGCTGCAGTGTCTTACCTCAGTTCTCTCTCTTTTCAGAAATTTTGGGACAGACACTAGTGCTATATATTGCGGGTCATTGTGCCAAACTCTCAGCGTAATTTAAAGAGCTGTGGGAGTTGTGAACACTTTTTGTACATCTGTTTAGTTTCCCCTACCAAGCTGCTTTGACTTTGCACTATTTTAAGACATGGCAAGCCTAACCCTAACCCTTCAGCCAACAGCGTAATGATCAAATGTTTTCAAAGCTTCTTTGTAGTTGGGAATTAAGCGGATGTACAAAAACTGTTTGTAGTGTTGTTTTCTCCCACAGTTCTTCTAAATACGCTAATAGTTTGGCACCATGTTCAGCGATGTATAGCATTAGCGTCTGTCTGGAGATTTCTGAACAGAGGGAGAACTGAGCTGTGACACTGTGGCACACGTTCAGGCTCATGCCATTTACCTTACACAGCCCCACTTAAAAAAAATCTGAACCACAAATTCTTGGGTAGGCTGTGGTGTTTAAATGATGCTAAATTGGTGCGAAGGGGTCCAGGTGGATCCCTGCTTTCAAGTTGTTCACCCTTAACTACTTGAATTTCGACCCTAACATCTGAATGTTGCTGTAGAAATTGAGACTCATCAGACCAGACAATATTTTCTCATTTTTCCATTGTCCAATTTTGGTGAGCTCAGGAGAATTATAGCCTCAGTTTCATGTTCTTAGCTGACAGAAGTGGCACCCAGTATGGTCTGCTGCTGCTGTAGCTCATCTGCCTCAAGATTTAAAGTGTTCTGCAGTCAGAGATGGTCCTCTGCAAACTTTGGTTAAAACAAGTGTTGAGGTACAGTTGCCTTTTGATCATCTCTGATCACTCTGGCCATTCTCCTCTGATCTCTTGCATCAACAAGGCACTTTTCCCCAGAGAACTGCCCCTTACTGTATATTTTCTGTTTTTCAGGCCATTCTCTGTAAACCAAAAAGATGGTTTTGGGAAAAAAAAATCTCAACTGATGAGCAGATTCTGAAAAACTTAGATCAGTCCATCAGGCACCATCAACCACGCCACAATCAAAGCCATTTAAATTAACTTTCTGATACTGGTTATCAACTTCAGCTGGTCAACTTGACATTTTATACAGGCCTAAATTGATAAATTGCTTCCATGATAACTGATAAGCTACATACGTTAACGAGCAGTTGCACAGATGTAACAGTGAGAAAAAATGTGTTTTGGTTTAAAATATAAGACCTGATTTTCTTGAAACAAGTTAATATTTATTGTAAAATTTTCCATTCAGTCTTGATATCATTAAGTTATTGATTACTTTCATTTCATAAAACATTATGTTCCTTACCTAGGATATTCGCCTTGCACTTAAATTTGGGCAAATACACAGCTCAGATCAATATTAATTTAAAAGCCCTCCCCTCATAAAAGCGTTCCTTTAAATCATGATTTATATTTCTGTTGCATACATCTGGGCAACATCCCATAGAAAGTGCTGTGGGAGTGCAGAACCTAACAAAACATGTCCGGAAGATGACTAGACAGTCATACCGACAATCACATTCAGTGCAAGCCAATCAGATTATGTAGTAGGCGGGTGCCACTGCCAAGGAGCTAAGTGCGTAACACAAGCCAGATTGTAAATCAAACTCTTGCCAAAACACAAGAGGAGGGAAATGTCTTTTTCATCAAGACATTTTCCAGTCTTGTTCTTTGTTTTCCAATTTAATGTAAAAATGTTGTCAAGTTCTGATAAAACTGCCACTAAAGCAGGCAACATCTGTACTAATCTCCATACATGCAGCTATTATCTGCAGTTGCTCCGAACTCCTGCCTTCTTCTCTGTAAAAAAAAGTTGATTGGTCAGTGCCTCTGCAAACCAAGCTCAATCATTCCAGCTTCAAGCTTTTTGAGATGGATCTGTGATTACAGGCAGAGTTAGGCTGGTCCATCTTTACTGCAAAGTTAGTATTGCCTCTGGACTGAAGAAACAAGTGAGACACACCATATCTCGCCCTTTCACCCTTTGACCTCAGGGGTTGGCCGGTAGACGTGTACCAGTCCGTGCTGGCTGGCTGCCTTACTAACAATACCAGCCATGAAAACAAGATCTGGTAAAGTTGAAGAACGTAAAAGAGGAAATGTTACGAAATACCGACTTTTGCAATATCTGAACCCCAAAGGAGAACATTTAAATCAGCTCACTGTGAGCATGTCAGGACTGCATGGATACTCAGGGCAAAAAGAGTGAGAGAGAGGGAGTCATATGATTATAACAAAACATCCCGTCTGTCTGCTCTGGAAGGCCATCTATTATCATTTTTCAGACTTGTATGCATGCAGCAGGCGTTTTGTCTTCTCCCCTGAAGAAGCCTTTAGATTTCCCACAGTAAAACCAAGCCGTACGCACTGTCAGGGGATCACTCCACCTCTCTGCATCCACCATGAGTAATAGACCCTCTCAGTCGGGCCATCTTGCTCTCCCGCCTACCCCACCCACAGCCTACCCGCTCCTTAATCTCCTCCTATCTCTCTCCAGGAATGCGGGCCCTTATTTTGAAAAATACCTTGTCATGTAATACCCTTGAAAAGCCTCGCAGCTCTCTTAAAAAAATTGGCATTCTGCAGCGTGATTTACTGACTTGTGTGTAAAACAAGGCAAGAAAGATAAAGATTTATGACATTTAAGAGTGATTTGAATAAATGTCCTTTGCAAAAGTGATTTTCTTTGTGTTTTTTTCCTGATAGGGTCGTGTTGCATGAGCAAAAAAGGCAAACTCATGTCAGGGTTTGTGCTCAGCTGTCTCGTTTTCAACTTTCTCAGTATGTGGGGGCATTGCATCATGCTTTTTAGCCTCACTCTAACCTCATGTATGTTTCCATGTAAGGTATGATGGGAAGACGCTCTCTCTTGCTGTGGTTTGAGCCAGCCACATAAATCACTCTGCAGTTTATATAATTTTTTTTTTTTTCGCCCTTCCGATTTTCTCTCCTTCTTTCACCAAAGTGTAATTTCTCTCTGGCCACGCAGAGCCACACTTCCACCTCGTCCAAAGAGTGGCTTTTATAGGAGAGCATGTCACAAATGTTCTGCAGATCTATTTTACTTCCACCGCTCGGCCTTAGAGAAACACATCAGGAACCTCTCAGGCTTTATGAGAAATACATTTTTATGTTCCACGTAATGTTTCCAGCATGTAAGGTTATTACCCGTGAACCAGAGGCTGTGGGCTGCTGAGGATCATGTTAATCACATAAACTTGAGTATTTTTGGTCACTGAGATCTGGGGCGTGTTCCATGTTTGACTTAAGCGTATTAAAATGTACAAAGTTTAGGGCATTGATTTTTTTTTTTTAATAATATGGACAACACACCTTCATCTCCCTTTGTTGTACAAAAGTGAAGCCCCAAGCAGTGGGTTTTGATTTACTGCGCTGTGATATAATTTATTAAAAAAACATATCCTACAGGTTCGTGTTCCCACAACAGAGCATTTTTATGTCAGTTTACTGCAGAAATTCAAAGCTCCAGTATTTTTAAGATCAAATATCTAATCAGAGAAAACTTACCCAGAAAATGATTAACTTTTGTATAAAACAGTATGATAACAATCTGACGTAGGCCAAAAAGTAGATCACGGAATCACGATTCTTATGCTATAAGATTCTGAATACATTCAAAATTTTTAAAAATTGATATTCAAAAACACATTTGTCCTCCTATTCCAAATGTCCTGGCATCAATAGTGCACAGTTGTAAAGAGGTTAATGCTGGAAATGGCCTGTCGCACTGCTAAAGTTAGTCTGTTAGCTTGCTGCATCCCCTGTTTGCCCATTAGCCTAGCCTGTTAGCTTACTGCGTTGGTGATTTTTCTGTATGGCACAGTAGAAAAAAGTCCTGTTTTCAAAACGCCATTGTTGGTCAGCCAGAACACTGTTATAGTGTAAACAAACAGCCATATCATAACAAAAGTTTGATGGAGTGATGCCAGCAAAACAATTTGAGACAGTTTGTGCTGCATCAATTTCACATCTGACATGCATCATTTAGGCTCCGTTTACACGACAACATTTTCGCCAGAAACAGAAAGGTTTTCCTTTGCATTTTCAAAAACGATCTGCGTCCACATGAAGACGCGAGAACGACTTAAAACGCTGTAGCATGCATGCCAGGCCAGTAGATAGCGATGTAGGTTTGTCAAGAAACAGCAGTGTTACAATAAACGTACGAAGAAGAAAAAACTTTTCTCAAACAACAATGGCGAGTGGACGCACGAAGACGCAGGAGTTTCTTGTCTGGACAACAAATCTGTCTAGATAGTTTTGTCTGGATAACAAACCGTGCACAGCAAACAGCACACATGTTGCTTGGTAGACGGCCAGAGCTGTTGTTGTTCCTGGTATGTGCGCGCAGCCTTCATGTGAAAGAGTACTACGTATGCGGTGACGTCAGTGTTTCAGAATCCCGTCTACACGGAGCTGGACACCGATACATTTTCAAAACTCTCCGCCCTGGACCCTGGTTTCAAAAGTTTGCGGATTCAGGCACTCCAGGCACCATTCTTGTGTAAACGGGTGGCAAAAGAAGCAATAAAAACTCTCTGTTTTCGGCCGAAAACCTTGTCGTGTAAACGGCCCCTCAGTCACCTTGCAAACAACCTACCAACTAACAACTAACTAAACCAACTAAAACTATATAATCTGCAAGATTCCTTTAGGTTTGCCAGATCTGCCGTGCATCAGCACTGTGCTTTTGCTTATAACCCTCTGAAAAAGTATGGACCCCAGGAAGAATGGTTATTACCATGGTGACAACAAATGGGGATCCAATTCTAATAAGTAAACCCTCAGCCACAGCAGCAACCACCTACAGGCTCCGACAGTGAATTTAAAGGGTTAGTTCAGGTTTATTGAAGTGGGGTTCCTTGAGGCCTTTGACACTAGTAAATATGACTGCCCCTAAAGCTGCTTTGTCCCTGGTGGGAGATAGCTGGGTATTGGTGCCATGCGATGTAAAGCAGTACATGGTGTCTGAAAGCCTTGTAATTAACCCACTTTAAGGCTTAAACTAGCCAAAACAACATTGGCTTGACTTGATGCTTTAGTAAGTTTTGTTTACGTCATTTAGCTTTTCCTGTGTTTGGAACATTTGTATGCTGGAAAGTAGGAGTGACATTGCCTTCCACCATCAGCTAGTAGGTGGAAACACTGAACACTTACTTAACAAAAACTGAACTCAAAATGACCGATTTTGAGTTGAGAACACTGCAAAGTCAATGTTCTGTCACTGTCGGGGGAAAAAAATCCAGATGACTGTATTTAAAACAACAACCCAAGGTTGGGGGAGGCAATGTGGTGAAATCAGAATTTTGTCCATTACTTTTGATAAATACAGGAGCTACCCAGCTTTGTAAGATTCAGGTTTTTTGATTTATGAGTTTGTGCTCGAGTGACCGCTACCAGACACAGCTACTCTGACCTGAAAATCTAATGAGAGGAGCTGCTGATGGAAGGATACGTAGCCATCATGTTGCACCATAAAATAGTTCCAAACACAGGGGCTTTGTTGAGGAAAAGTGAAATACTGAATCTTACTGTAGCGTCTGGTCAAGCCTACATGTTTTTTTGGTGTAGTTTTAACCTATAAGTGGGTTAATTAGGGGCTTTCGGTGGCCCAATTGACTGGTATATATCGCCTAGCGTCACTAGCTGGCTATCTCCCTCCAGGGACAAAGCTGGCCGGATGCATTAGTGTTAGCTATCATATTTACTAGTGCCATGGAGCTGGAGCAACCCCACTTCCAAAACCTCAGCAATCCCAATAAATCTGTTAGGAGTCATGAAGTAAGAACCTGGTTGCCAAACTCAAACTATGCTCTGCTTCTGCAGTAGATGCTATAAACAATTACAAAAGTGGGATATCTGGCTGAAATCATTATTGTGTCAACATGACCTCAGACACTTTGGCTTAATGCAATAAATGAAACCATTTTCTTTTAAAGTTTTTTAGTGATAGGACATAGACTTTTTGCTCTTTGTTTTTAAAAGTGTGTCTTAAAGCAAACTTAAGGCCCTTTTCTTTTGTTCTGCCCCGTTTTCATCCTTTTAAATTTGATCCTTCTTTATTGCCCATCAGATAGATAAACTGTCCTCTAGCTGCAGTGTCGGCAGTAGCAGTGCTTAGACTAAAACCCATCATATATCTGCACTCAGTCTCCCTGGTCAGCTCACTTCCACTAGATTAATGTCCTGTTGAAGAGACGCAGACTCTTGCCCGAGTCTCATTTACTCTGACAGAAGGCAGGTGTCAAGACAGGCTGTCCTACAGGAACCAGGGAAGGTTGCTTTTTCCCTGGAAATGGACACGAGAGAAGGATGAGGAAGGGATTTATGAGTAGTCACATGTTCTCCATACATCTGAAAAATTTAGCTTGGCATGAGACAGAAACTCTTCCAACAGCTCAAGAGGTTTCCAAGATACGTTAAGTATCCTGTTAAGATGATTATTTTTCAGATAACCATCTCCGTATTTGCTTTGGCTTCATCCAGCATCTGTCTGTCATTAATTATTCACAATTTAATAAACTTAAAAGTTGGCCGGTACACCCTTAGGTAGAGGGAGGTGATGTACTCTCTGGGTACATAATCACTCTGCTTTGTTATGACAGGAGAGCGATGCGGAAAAATTGCTCTTATTTATTTTTTTGCAGCGGTTTGTTTGATATTATTTAAATACATATTAGAGTAGTTGGATCTTTAAAGACCTCTCTGACATTGACTTTGGCGGTGAGTGACAAAAAGATGAAGACTTGATTTAAGTCTGCAGTCCTTGTGGAGTTACACAACAAACCATTAATATCAATGTCAAGTGCACGGCTGAATTTTTATTGAGATTATTTGACATTCTGGATATTTACACCAGAGCGTCTGTTGTATTTTCTCAAAGTGGTGCTTACAAGAGTGACACTGAAAACTAGAACCACTTGGGAGCAAAGCAAACAGATGAAAAAAGACCTCTAATGGCTGATATTTCACTCCTTGTTCTTCGTGGCAGCAAAACAAAGTCTTTATGTATTTGTCCTAAACATGATATCAATAAGGCAGGTATTTTCTTGTCTTTATTTTTGCTTAATTCAAGTCAATCTTTAACATGAAATGGTCTTTGAATTAATGATATGGCGTTAAAGCACATGGGTTTAATGCTAGAATGGTTAGCTTTATGCTAATCTTTATTAAAACACCTAGGTTATTTTAACATCTGGATAGTTTGGGAGAGTTGTTTGTAGTGGGCATTTGGTGCTTGCACATTCGAAAACATCCATTTTTTATCACAAACAGATGTGGCAAGATTTCTTGAAAAAGGTGGCCTTGGCGTGTTTCCAGTTGATCCCGAGAGCAATGTGTTTGCACAATGACCCAGGAGCCAATATCGTCTTGGTGACGAGTTAAATCTTTACACTGTTGTAGTAATATAAGCCGCAGCAGTAGCAATAATATTTGCATTATGGTAACCAGGCTAAAAAACATACGGGCCAAAAACATGACCTCCTTGGCAGAGGTAACAAACAACAACCAAACAAGGCAAGTGAACCAAAATTAAGGAAAGTGTTTGACCAAATTTCACAACAGCACAGAAAGATAAAGTAGCATTAACTGACAATTCAAAGCAGAGTGCAGCTAACGTTAGCCTTGCTAGCACCACCAGCCTACACTCCTCTGAACAGGTTAATGCCCTTAAGTTGGTAAGGAAGATGTTTATGCATTGCTTCAGTCAAGCGCAAGCCGATGTAGCCTAAATGCAGCTTCATCTTTATTTTATGGCACAGAAAACTTCCGAACAGCTTCAAGCTAAACAATGTTAATACTCAAAGCCGGTTGTGTGTTACCGAGTCATAGTGCAACAATGGGCTGTATTGCAGGAACAAAGACCTCAGAGACTGCCCCAACTAGTGGCAGGAGGCTATATACAAGGCTAGATATGGAAACTTTTGACATAATTCTCTAAGCACCCAAGATAAATTAAGCTAGCTGTTTCCTTCTCTTTGGTATGTGAGGGTAATGTTTTAATGTTTAGCTTTTGGTCTATATTCTAAAAGTAATAGATGTCATCCTCTCATCTTACCTTATTTAAGAAATGAAAAAGAAAGTTTCCCAAAATATCAAATTATACTTTTAAGATGGAATATACTGCAAATGGCAAGTGACATAAGCTGGGCAGTATTGTAAAAATAGAAGCTAATCTCCTTTTTCTTTCCTTTGTGCTAATTTCAGACTTTTTTTTAATCCCTCAGCAGTTTTTCCTCCATCGCTGGCAGATTACACACATTCCAAAAAATGTCAGAGATAATTCTTGAAGTTTTTTGTGTAATGACACAGGCCAACCCACACAGACATTTTTGTAGTGCAGCAGTGGCGGGGGGAATGTCAGAGCCACTCAATATAGCAAGGGGGGCCAGATAAACAAACTGTTTCTAAGTTAAGCGGAGGACTGCGGCGTACGAGATGGCTACTTTTTCACCGAGAGGAATGTTTCCCTTCCAGGGGGCTCCGTTTTCCGAGAGCACAGCTGAGACTCGGGGTGCAAGAGCTCATATGTGGAAGTGAAGAAAGCTTTTGTGTGTGTTTAAAAATGAAATGTCAGCGCAGTGAAAGGCCCGCCGTGCCTCCCTTTCATGACTCCAGAGTCGTGCAGGTGTGCATGTTTGTGTGTGTGTTCTCCAGGATGTCACGGCAGGTCCAACATCACCATCAGTCATGCTGTTTGGAGAGCAAGCCAACTCTGTGGCCACTGTGTAGTGAGTGTGAGAGCTCTATCTCGCTGTGAACGCAGCATGCAAGAACCCCCCCTCCTTTTTTTTTTTTCTTTTTTCCCATTTTGGTTACGGGAAAAGGCAGCATTTTTCCTTCCATATTTGGTCATATGGAGCGCAGCCAGGGAGCAGTAGTCTTTTGATGCCGTACAAACATCCCTATTTTGTGTGGGATTCGTACTTTTAGGAATGCTTTTTCTCCAATTCAGCTTGATTGTGGGTGAGGCATCTTTAAGTGCACTTTTAATAGGGACATCATCCTTTTAAAAGTCAGAGTGGAGAGGAAATGTATTAGCTCTTGATGCCGTCTCACAAAGAAGCTGCCTTTTTACTGTATTATTTATGATTTGGGCTGAAGGAATCTGATTTTCAATGCAAAAGTTCTTCTTAAAACCAACATTTCAAAGTGAAACAGTATTTTATAGTCCTTATTTTTCTGCCAACAGCTGCATCAAGTCTTTTTTGGGGTGTTACTTTTAATTTTGTATAGTGGTTCCACAGCTGATAAATAAGGATTTATCCTGTTATTTGTGGCAAACTTCTACGAGACTCAGGATTTTGAAACTTGCTGAGGCTGGGCTTATTTAGATCTTAAAAATGAAACTGAAGAGGAGCTAAACTCCAGCGTTTCATCCATCTTAGATTTCAAAAAGACCTCTAGTGCATCATGGACAAGGCTGAGGTTGGTGAGGGACTAGATGCATCTTCTTTGTACTGTTTGATTGACTGTTGATATGATGCCCATCCTCAAAAGTCCCATCCAAGGCATTGCAATGTCAGTCAAGTGACTCGAAACTTGTCGTTCTGCCACTTTTGTTGTTTGATGGAAACCAAAACTGCCAATTTCTTTGTTCCCAAAGCTTATCTTGAATAAACGTCTGTTTGGTATCACCATAAGTTGTCGTAGAAACACTGTGCACTGTGCATGAAAAGTCCTCTTAGCGTAACACTTACAGGCTAGAAGTAACGATGCTGCCGCCAAAAGACACCAGTATTACAGTTTGAAGAGTGACTGTGTTTACTGGTGACTGAAAGCCATATTCCACCTCCATTTCCTTTAAGGTATTTAATGTTTTAAATAGTTGATATTAAGGTTGCTCAATTACAGCAATAATCAAAATTGCTATTATTTTGACAGAATTTGAGATCCTAGTTGTTAAGGAGCACATATTTTACCTTGATTTTGGTTCATATAATCAATTTCTATGACTACTTGAGTATGTTCACAATGGAGCTTGTTATTTTTGCCAAATACCAAACTTGTTCTGTTTTAGAGCATACAGGATAATAAGCAAAGACATTCACATTCAACATAATCTTTTTTTTTTTTTTTTTTTAATTTTTCCATTGGCGGTGTGAAGCCATGGAATGGCTTTGTCTGTCCTCTGTTTTCTCAAGGTGTACTTCCTGTTTTTGATTTCAAGTGAGCAATGGATGGTTGGGTTGCACTGGTGGGCCCTCTGTTGAATTGGGCATTTCACTGCTCCAGGCAGCCAAATGTGTTGTATAACTGTATATTTTCAATTTGAATGAGTATAAGGTGACAGCCCTAGTTCACAATGACTAATGTTCAAAGAACATGACAGATTTTACAGACCGAGTCCTCCTGATCACCTTCAGTCCTCCAACTGCCTCAGATACTCTGTCAGAGCTCCTGCCACTTTAAGACCCCTCTCCCCCTAATGGGCCCACTCCAGTTTGGTTGACCGGGCTACTCTGTGGTAATTGATCAGTTCAGGGCAGTCTAGCACCATGTTTTCAGAAGCTCTGCATTTTGTCCAAGGTCCATGCCCTACACGTAAAACTCAGAAAAGCATGATATGGGCACTTGTAGATCCAAATGGTTGATGTCAGGGTTGTTTAACTATGACAGATATCAAAAATGCAGTTGTTTTGACTGATATTGCAACCCCCATTATTAAATACAGGAGGAGGAGAGGCTTGAGGCTCAGCAAATTTGTCTCTTGACTTTTGCAGAATGATTCTTAGCTGAAGCTCTGAGATCTGTGTTGTGGTTTAGTTTTGTAGGTATTGGATGTGTTGGCTATGGTGTCACTTTATGTCAGATTTTAGTACCCATCTCTTGCGCCTGTGAATAATGTATGCTTTTACCAACCTCAGGAAGGTGGGGGTTCTTAGTCTCTAAGTCATTATTTTGTAGTCTGAGAACCCTTGCTATAGAAGACATACTTTTGCAATTGTCAACATAATTTAAAGAAAAACTTGCAATCGTGGTTGGATAACTACACTACCTATAAACCTTGTGTGCCACAGAAAAGTTTTTAAATGGTAAACCAATTAATCCTTCTAAGTAGCTGCCATGCAAAAGTTAATGGTTGTGGAAAATAACACACAAATATGTGTCACCTTCCATCAGGTTAGCAAATGGAAAAACTCAACTGTAGTTGCCCAGTTTCAACCTGTAGAGGGCAGCCATGGTGCTCTTTTCCAATGAAAAACACAGAATTTAAATACGCTGCGCTCAATTGTTGAGATTTGGATACTTACTAATTTAAAATACAATAAATAGCCACATGTATCAAGGCTTTCAGCTTTAATGGTAGTTTTGGGATTCAGTTAGTCTTTAAACATGCTGTCTCCACTGCCCTTGTTTTGCATCTGTGTGCTAAAACTGGCTGTCCAAAAGCTTCAGACCTCAGATGATGGATATAGCATGTTCAGGTAATGTTTTGACTGCAATTTCAGTGTGACTTCGCTTCAGGCGGGAGCTTTAAAGATACATAAACACACCCCTGGCTGGAGGGGGGACGCTGGCTGCTGAAGCACAGGTGTTCTCGGCTGTCTCTCCACAGAAGAGAAAGGTCATAATAACTTCTGACTGAATGTTAAAAAGCTGTGCAAAACTTCATCCATTTGTGGGACCTAGGAAAGGAGAAAATATTTAAAGAACAGTGAGTCATGTTTTAAAATAAAGAGGATGATTGTGTCCTAAAAGTGTATTGATGCCATCTCGCTGGCAGTAAGAAATAAAAACAAAAAATTCAAGAATGTTACGAAAGGGTGACACGTTTTCATCGGGACTACACAAGAAATTTGAATGTATTGTACTGCAGCTTCCTTTCTAGAAGAGATTTGACACTTTGAGAGATAACAGAAAAAAATGCAATTTAATATCATAAGGGTATCTGACAGAGCAGCGCAGCACCAGAAGAGTTATACCAGAATAACTCATTAATATACAGGATTATATCTGATATGATGTCTTGTATGTGGAACTTCAGAGCATGATATTTTATTGGCTGTGACAACTTATTTGTAAGTTCTTGGAAAGCAAAGTCTGATGTTGGAAAGAATATAAATTGTCTGACATTCAGACTGCTTGTAAATGAGTCCAGAGTGAACCCAGAGCACATAAAGCACTTTATTTTGAAGGTGTAGTTGAAATGGTACCAGTTTTTTGTAAACAATCCATCAAAACAACACTATGGCAAGAACAAAGGGTCCAAGTTGGACCAATTTCATTTGTACTTCACTTCTGGGTGTAGGTGTTACAGCACTTGGTCATGGATGCTAGTTTAACATGAGGTTTTAACCATTAGCCCACTGTTTTTATTGATCAAGGAGAAAATGACATGGTGAGGGCCATTTAGGTCTTATATTTTAGTCCTTTTAAAGAAGTTTACACTGGTCACAGATGTCCCAAAACATATTTTTAAGTCGCATGCCTAAAAATCTAATAGGATATTGGATTTTGGCATGCCCATACACTCATCTGTTTCAGCCCTGCTCAGAACGGGCTGTTTTAGTGTAATCCTAATGACCTGTATCCGGCCAAACCCCTCCAAAGAAGTTGGTGCAAGCTTGGCTTTCCAGTACTGTGCTCTAGTGTTTACTGTGGCTGCACAAACATGTATGGACATGTTCCTTACAATGGAGCCACCCATGGGCTGATCAAATTCCTGGTTCACTCATTCTCCCTTCCAGGGCAGGTGATATTTTCCCTATTACACTAAAGGCAGAAATTCTCAAAATGGACTGTTTAAGCTGATGTTTCCTGAAAGGAGGAGCTAGCAGCAAAAGGAAGGGAGTGATGAAAAATTGCTATAAATTAAGAGATAATGAAATGAAATTGAAAAACTTACTTTTCTATCTCTTTAAATGAAGAATTAGCTTATAGTATAATAATAACATACAATTTTAAATCAGTTTTGATTCTGTTGTTCATTATTATTAAGTTTAATTATTTGTTTTTAAACAGAAATATATATAAATATTGTTAAACTTAATTTTTATGAAAGCCTTGTATTTGCTATTTTTGTCTAAACATGCATTTTTCTAATGAGGATGTCCAACAGTTGTGGCCCCCATAGTGAAAAAAGGCTATATGTGGCCATCTTGGTTGTCACTGTTGCCCATCCCGGAACTATGCCAAAAATACCTCATGATTTGATTTTATTGTGAAACCTGACCTCATCTGGGTCAGTCAACAAACACAAGTGGCCCTTGGACAAATACAGTTAATGATCCCTTGTGTTTGACTTGAAAGTTACTTCCACAGGCTCAACTTGGTAGCAGAGTTTGGCATTTTCTAGCCTCTTACACAGCTGTTTCTACATAAGTTAATTACTTACATGCATAGATGATCATTATTACCTGTGTAGTATAATGGGTTTATCATGATGGATAGGAATTGATAACCAATTACAGTTAAGAATCAATAACAAATAGCCAAAGGAACCAGTTAAAAATAGTCAAATGTCTCTGGACAGTCAACAGAGACATTAACAAAGAAAGCAAAGTTGCAGTCATTGCAGACAGGAAACGGAATCGTCAAAGTTGTGGCTTAATTTTACACAAAATGACGCTGACTGCATAAAATCTAGCATCTGTGTCAGCGTGATTTGAGGAAGGATGGAAACAGCAAAATGCAGATACATTAATCTGCGCAGCACAACAATGACTATCAAAAGTGACCTATTTACTACATTGTTCCCACTGAAAACCTACGTAGACTTGCTTTTCTTCTGCTAAGAAAATCCCCAGGAATCGATAAGGTAATTGATAAAGAATTAATCAACAAGCAGGATCAATAACGGCATTGGTATCAACAAAATCATATCAATACTCATCCCTAATTATCATACACCAGAATTTAATCCCTGACTTTGTGCAAGTATTCCTGGAAGAATTGATGCTGGCATGAAGGCAAAAGTTGTTGCACCACATATGGATTTGATTTAGACTAACTTCTGTTAGCTCAATTGTATTTTAGACACTAATAAAATAATAACATGATCTATGATTTTGACAGCACTCTTATTTTACAGTCTCACTGGACTAGAACGTCTGAACAGCACTGCAACTTTCATGGTGATCTCTTCAAACATTATTTTAATAACTGCCCCTCACTTTATCCTTGACCTGCACAGCCAAAACACCCAAATCTAATTTTTTTCTTTTTCTGAATAGAATTCATCATCAGCCAAACGACTGTAAGAGGATAATCATAAAAAAATCACATTTCTACAACAAGAAAACCCTGCTGTTTTTCACTTTAACAGACACTGACACAGCAGAATCCCCTGACAGCAGACTGAGCCCCACCTTTATATTATCCTGCCTGTGGTTAGCGTAGCCTGCTAACACCCTGTAAAATAAAATGCATCTGAGGTATTCCATTGAGACTCTCTTGGCTGTGAGTGTGTGTGAACAGATAACCTCCGTCAGTCAGTCAGTCTGGCTGTGTGTGTGATTCACAGGGCACACAGAGGTGTTATTGAATGTGAACCATTGTCTGGGAATGCAGGAGTCTCCTTTTTACTTCACCAAATGGAAACTTGACTTCTATAACCTCTAGGTCTTTCCCCTACACCGGTGGGAAATTTCACCCTCACTGGTTTGTGTTCCATCAGAAAGCTCGAGTCAGCAGAGAGGAGATTGGAAGGCGATTTGAGGGAGGATCAGGTTTGATCTCCTGATCTGAAGTCATGGATGACAATTTAACTGAGGCGTGTAGGACTGCAGGTCCATTTCTAGATCCAAAATACCCCCAGGATCATTAGAATTTGCCTATATTCTGCTGCTTTTTCAGGCATTAGGGTTTGCATGTTAATTAGCTAAACAGGGATATCCACCCACAAGGCTGCACACTGCTATACCCAAGGGCACATGAGAGAGCTGAGGCTGTATACAACTAATTGGTTTGTGTAATGAAAACTAAGAAGACACTTCTAAGATGAGTTTAACATAAACACCATCAAAAATCAATAGTGACATCAGATGACCTAATGAATCGAAAGCACAACCTCACCAATGCTGGCATGTCATTTTTACATTTTCTTCTGTGTGTATGTGTGTGTGTATTATTTTGATGTAATAACATACCGTATTTTCCGGACTAAAAGTCCCTCTGGTGTATAAGTCACATCAGTCAATATTCATCCCCTTGGCAGCTACCAGGGCATGGAGACGTAACTGCACCGTTAACAAGCCTCTCCCATCAGCACATTGTTCAAGCACCCATCTGTGGACTCGTTCTTCCAGCTCTGGCCATCTTGCTTTCGGCCCACGATTAGCTTTCTTCATTTCCTTCATTGCAGTAAGACTAACCTCTGCTTTTCGCCAGTCCCTCACGAGTTTCTCACTCACTCCAAACTTTACTTCTGCTCGATTAATGCTGAATGTTTTATTACCTGCAGTTTGTTATCTGCAGAATAGGATTTTCATTTTGGGGGCATTGTGTTTCTGTCTAGCCTAGTCTAGAGCGCCCTCTTGCAGCTGCAGACAGTAACGTTTTTCCTTGTTCCCCGTCAGTCAGTATGAATTCATGTTTAAAAACATGTTAAATTATGTATATTTTGATATATAAGTCGCACCTGACTATAAGTCGCAGGACCAGCCAAACTATGAAAAAAGTGCGACTTATAGTCCGGAAAATACGGTACTGATGATTTTGTAAACAAGTGATTTTCAACCAGAAGTCTGGATTGTTCAACCTAAAACTGGTCAATGGTGCAAAATAATCAGGTCTGTGTACATGGTTGCACTGAAGTCACCAAGGACAATCAAGGTATCATCTCCATGAGCGGAACCTACCACAGAAGTAGGCTGGGTGTAAAATACTTCTATTACAGAGGGCTCACTCGCTCCAGTCGGAGCATAGACTTCAACAAACATCACTGAACTTAAGATATGAGTCAGTTTGACGTGCAGTAGACGCTGACTGACTGGTGACCCCTCAGTGCAGCATCCATATGCGTGGCAGGACCAGTAATAAGTGTATCCACCTATGCCACTCTCGCCAGAGCAAGGGCACCTCACCTCAGACAAGGCAGCAGCGGCAATCCCAAGCCGTGCAAGCTCCCTTGAAAATGCAGGAGTCATCCTAAAGAGAAGTCGTATTCAAGGCACAGACTCAGATCGACTGTCTCAGGTTGACCCTAAACCATTGAAAACCCTTTGTCAATGACACCACAGCACCACCGATGCTTGTTGTGCAGGGATTTTCCCCTCATTAGGTGAAGAGGGTTCCGAGGGCTGTTGTTGACCAAGCACTTCCGCGGTGGTTTGCGCATGCGCTCTGCGGTTTAGTTTTGTATATATGTCTTTCGAAAATTACATAAAGTGCCAATCTTAACAGTACCCATTGACTCCCAGCGTTTGAGCTAAGCTAATTAGCAGTGGGTGAGCTTTGCCCGTCTCTTTCTTGTTATTGCACGCACAGGCTAAAGAATGGTGTCAATCTGCTTGTCGCGGACTCGGGAGTGAGATAAGACACGAAAGAAAAAAAAAGGTGACGTATCCCTTTAAAGATGTGATAGTCTTGAGTTGACTACAGGTTTCCTTTATATACTGTTGGTGAGTGAAAAATGTCAAATTCATAAAATAAACCTATAAACATTGTGGTAGATGATTGGTTTCAGTATCAGCATTGAAAAAAATCATAGCAAAAAGTACCAATATCATATAGATTTGCAAGTCTGGTATCACCCATCCCTATGTTTGCATTAGTTGGTTTCAAATGCAGCCTATTTTTTTTTATCCAAATGCTTCTGTGAAAAAAGGATTTTTTTACCATCAGTTTCATTTCTTTGGCTGAATTCTATGCTTTCAGAAGGCAAAGCTTGGTTTCTGATTAAATTTACAGCATATTGTACACTATTTCCTTTTCTTGAGGTATTGTATATTAGCAAATGTTGATTTGAATTAAAACTGACTTCCCTTTTAAACACATAAAACATTCAGCTCATTATTCAGTCAAACTGTAATTAGACTAAAAATGAGATTAAATGACAGATGAAGCTAAGAGAGACGAGTAGAGATGGAAAGAAAGAGAAATTCTTGGCTTTAGTGTATGAAAAGCCCTCCAGTGGAATTATAAACGCTCATCCACAGCAGCTCTGCATCCTCAGACTGTAAACGTGTTAATGCTGCCGAGGCCTCGCATAGCTCAGAGAACCACAACCACAAAGCCAGCTTTCCAAACACAGCGCTGTATGTGGTGATTGATATCACACATGTACACACATTAACTGTATCATAAACACACACATTATGCCTTAGCGGTAACCTCCCGGATTAAAGCAGAAAAAGCACTCACACGTATTTATATTCTACCTCTGTGCACATCTGCAGACACTTCTACACACATATTTATGTAAATACTCTTGAAAATGCATCAAATATATGAATCCTGTTTGTTAGATACGGTTTATCCTAATGCACACACGGCCTAAACATACTTTAACCACCCTGTCAGACTGCTCTCTGGAGACTCCTTACCCCTGCAGAAAACGTTAGGTTTACCCAACTCAAACTGTCCCCAGAGCCCCCGCCAAAACAGCTGTTAGTGTGCACTACCTACAGGCATGCAGCATCCTTCTCACTTTATCTCTTTTCCTCCACATTTTACTGCAGATACCTAATGTGAGAGATAAAATTATCATAATATGATCATTCCTGACAAAAGTTGACCAATTTATTTAAGCTTAGACCTAACAGACCTCCGCCTTCTTTTTTAATTCTCATGTTTGCTCATTTGGCAGTAGGTATTATTGTCTCCTGAGAAGTGTATGCTTGTCCTGTCTCTGGTCTTTATAAATCCAGTTGTCTCATAACTGCACAATATTAGAGAAAAGCCAGTGTTAGCAGTTGTATTACCGCTGTTTAGTTTAACTCTTAGTGTTGTTATGCTGCTTTAATTAGGGATGCACGATATTGGATTATTGCTGATATCTGATATGCAGATTTTTTTTAATTCATTATCGCCGATACCAATATTTTTGGTCAAGCGCACAAGCTCTTTACATGATAAAAAAATGGACTTGTTTCTTTCAGTGTTACAGTTTATTTTTAGGAGGAACAGATGTAAAACAAGAAAAACAGCATTTAACTCTTGCAAAAATGAAACCCTAGATTTTTAAATGTACCCATGCAGTGATGAGAAGGTGCATCAATATTGTACATTTGTGTAATTTGCTGATATTCCAACCAATATATGGCCAATATGCGTGGCTGATATATTGGCTGTAAATATCTGCAAAAATTTCAATATCGGCCGATACCGATACTTAAGTTTTTAGGTTGATATCAGCCGATACCAATATCAAACCGATAATATCGTGCATCCCTAGCTTTAATAATACTAGCTAAAAAGTGTAGCCTAATTATAGGGCCAGTGAGCCGAGGACCTAATGCTTCTCCCTGCATTAAAAATATAACATGGTAGTGTCACCTAAGCTTACCTTAACAAGGGCAAAGCTACCTTAACTGTGGGGGCTTTGTGTTTTTGACCCATAGTGTTCATGCAGTTTTGTCCATGCCATGGCTAGCACTAATCCTTTTCATTATAGCACAAGTACCTTGTGGTCTCTCAAATGCATTATACTATGAAGTCTGCAGAGTATGTATCAAAAAAGCTCTCTTTATCAATATAAATGTGCTTTGTCAGGAGGATAATCTCGTAACATTTGTAAATAAAACTCATCTTTCTATGAGATGTGATATTTGTGTAATTTGCAGTAGTAAAGTTAGGAAATATTTCCATCAGTATGCTTCTCATGCTTGCAGTTACATGTACTGAAGTAGTGCCTAAATAAAGCAGCTTAGTAGTGAAAAAGTAACTTGTTGTAAATAATCCATTTACAAAATCACCCTATGCTCTTTTTGTAGCTTGTTTTCACCAAGAATTTTAACAATTATACACCATTAGCAACTATGTTTAGTCATAGCCTTTGTGCTATTAGTATTTTGGTTCATGCTAAGAGCTACTGTCTGTCATTGTGGCTAGACTTTAGGCTAATGCTATGAATGATAAGTACCTCATACAATCTCACTTGAGACATCTCAAACTATCACTTTAAACTACTTCTCTATCAAAGCTCATTGTAACATGACACAAAATAGAACAATACAGCACTCGAGGCAAGGGCAAAAGAGTGCAGATATCCAGCTAATGTGTAAGCAAACAGACAAAACTGAGCTCTGCTGAAGCTTTACGTGACAAGAAATGCATTCAGTGCACTCCCAAGGATGTACACTGAAACCTTAGCTGTAAAAATAACAGTATTCCTGGAAGCAAACTATGGGAAGTTTTCTTGGAAACAAACAGAATGCCTTCTAAAGCTAAGGTGACAATTAGCCGGGACGCAGAGGGAGGGTTGCCTGTCTGTCGTTTCTGCTGTCAAAGAAGGATGATTCATGTGTGTCAAGCTACTCTGCCAGAGCTGTGACAGCATTTGAAGGAAAAAGCAATCCCCCTGTCTTAGTAAAAGCCTCACATTTGTCAGAATGCGGACACAAGTGTATTTTTATCGTCCGTAACTTTTGACAGAAAGTTTTTTTCTTGCTTATATTGATTGGTGAAGAAAGTTGATGTTGAAGTTAAAAAGTCACTCTTTTAAACTTTATTTTCAAAGTCGAGAGGTCATGTTCCTCACAAAATTCCTCTCAGTGCGGTCTTTAAATGTCAATAAAACTTCACATGATTTATTTTCATTTTTATCATTTTACATCTGGAGCGTGTTTAACTGTAGCACTTAAAACCATCTCTTCTGACCTCTAGTTTCATGGTATTTAAAATGCACGTGGTCAAAAGAGTAAAAGTGGTTCACAAGCTCTTCAACATATCAACCACAGTTGCAGGTGGGCAGAATATTTTCTTTCATTGATGCAAAGGCTAGAAAGACGAGGCTTTGTGCCAGTGCTACTTTCACATTCCAGATTTCTGGAATACCTCTCTTCACCTGGACACCTGCACAGCTGGGACTGCACGGCTGCTAAGCGTAGTTCTCCTCATTTTTACTCTGCTCCCTCCAGAGAGGCGGTAAGTCCTCTTCCCTGCTCGCTCCACTGAGGCCAGGAGGAGGGCAGTAGTTCATGTTGAATATTATAGTTTACTTTTATGTCCTTACTCAAGGAACTCTGGTCTGTAATAATGCACTGTTCTTTTTAAAGCTATAGACAGATGTGGTGACTGTAGGCTGTGGTTTTTGTTTCCACTGTGACATGTCCACACTCTTTCAATTATTTACTTAAGAAAAAAAAAAACAAAAATCCAAGTGTGGACTATGAAAAAAAAGAAGTTTGAAGGGAAAGTATCTGTTTTCTTAAATTAACTTAAGCAAAACAAGCCAAAGTGAACGTTCAGTTAAAAAAAAGGTAAGTCCCATAATACTGAACTTTAAAGACATGTAGGTCAGACTGAAATTGCCCTGTTTCCTCTGTCTCAGGCTAACATACCTGGATAATACAGTTGAAGATTAATATGCAGTATGTGAACGTCGCAAACAAACCAGTTTAACCAGGGGTTCCGCACATGCTCTACAGTCCATGTGTAGGACCTTGACCTGAAAATAGACACAATTTACTTACTTGTGAAACAACGTGCCATTGCTTAGAATATTTGCATAAATGTTGAGTGCTGGCAGAGTTTTCATCTGCCCTCAGACATTGCTATAAGCTAGGGGGAAAAGCTAGTAGCTTAAGCATAGTTTGTAATCAGTAAACTGCGGTTGTCATCAATGGATAATTTTATTATAAATATAACGAGAAAAGTGCTTTGAAAGTACCAACACTTCACCACCTTCACTACCCCTTACTGCACTTGTGCAAACATGCATTTCGAGTGGCTCATTCAAACAATTAAAGCACTTTTCTCCTTCAATTAGTGAAATTTATTCATGAAGCTAGAACAATGTATTGCTGACAAGTAAATACTAGGGGTGTAAAAAAAAAACATTGTTGTATATTGATATATTGATTTGCTGATTTGGTGTGTTTTTGGGAGTGTCAGCTCTCATTCCCTTTCAATCAGTGTGCACCAGACAGCTTGCTTTTTATCATTTACACAGCGGGTTTAGTTGTTTATTAAAAATTTTGGTTTGATTATTTGATTTCTCTCGTTTTATTGTGCCACTGTAATACACACTGGACACTGCATGAAATATGTTGATGGTTAGATTAAAGTGCTTTTTTTCTTTGCAGTATCCAGAGCATAAGAAACAATTAAAAACAAACGTCAGGCACTTCCACATGGGCGTAAAACCTCAATAATCATTAAAATCTGCTGGTGAAATCCCACTGCTATTTAGTTGCATTACACAGTTTAAAAAAAAGAAATCAAGATATAACATACAAATAAGAATCAAGCTTAAATTTGAATGGACACTAGCAAAGAAAATTGCCAAGCACAGAATATTTTACCAAGTAACAATAATGATACTTATGCTTAAAACATAAATTAGAATATACAGATGAAGGGCAGCATGTTGGTGCAGCAGGTAGTGCACATGCCTCACAGAAAGAAGGTCGCCAGTTCAATCCCCAGGTTGGACAGGATCTTTCTGTGGGGAGTTTGCATGTTCTCCCCTTGCATGTGTGGGTTCTCTACGGGTACTCCGGCTTCCTCCCAAACATCAAAAGCATGCTCATTAGGTTGATTGGTGACTCTAAATTGTCCTTACGTGTCAGTGTGAGCGTGAATGGTTGTTTATCTCTCTATGTAGCCCTGCAGTTGGCTGGCTGGGTGTCCCCTGCCCTTTGTCTAATGTCGGCTGGGATAGGCTCCAGCCCCCTGCAACCCCAAAAGGGATAAAGTGGAATAGATAATAGATGAATTGATATTCAGTAGATTTAGTAAAATTATTGCTGATAGACCTGTTGACTAAACATCAAATTACTGTTGGCTTTAAGTTATTTTTACTCATTTTTCTGCAAGGATCCTTGGCTCTGTTACCTATTGCATGGTTAAAACACACCTCACAGCCTGTTTTATTACCTATGAGCATAATGATCAGTGAGAACCATATGTATGCACACAAAATATTGTAAATGCAGGTCCATGTGCTGTGAAATCTTTAATTTTGTGTGTGTGTTTTCCTTGTTTCTGGGGCTATTATTGGCGCAGGAATAGTGCACTGTGGAGCAATTCAAAAAAGCCATGCCATCTCTCAGCTCTCTGTCCCATCATGAACTTTGAACTAAATTTTTGAGCAAGTGCTCTGATATTGAATGTTTGAGGTGTGCTGCTGTGCATCCTGTGTGAACAAACCAGCACTGTGCCCGACCACTCCTCTTTTTAAGTCAAAGACACCCTTGGGCGCAAATGGGAGCCCACGATCACGTCCCTAAATGTTTTGTTTGTGTGTTTTTTTGTTGTTTTTTTTCTGTGAAGAAATTGAATAGACAGTTCTAGGAGTAATCGTAGGCCAAATGCCAAACGCCTCATGATTATCAACAGCCTGCAGCCTCATTTGTGAAAAAATAATAATAACCCGAATAAATTACACGCACAAAACAGGATGATTACATTAGCCAGCAATTTTAAAATCGTTTTTCTTCTGGTCAAGCAAACTTACTACTGTGAATGTCTTTTCCTGTAAACATCCTTTTTACTAAGTATAGGTTTCTAAGTTAAGTAACCTTTTTTTTTTTACAATAAAATCTTTTTCTGGTTTAAAAGTGATCAAATATATCATTAAACTAAATATGTTTCTCCACAGTTAGTTACTAATTCAATTATTTTAGTGAAAGAGCTTCTCCATGCTAGTCACAGGTCCATGTAGTAAGCTAACAAGCTAACCAGACATAAAGGGGGTGAGCTAGAATTTATATTAGATTTTTACATTTTTTGTGGAAAAAGCATGTTTTGTTCCATTGTATTTTGTAATATCATATCTTATGGTGTATTTTATGTAAGTATGAAATACTTTTTTTTTAATTTTTACTGTAATGAAGACATCTTTTTTATGACTAAAGCTAGGTGTGCCTGCTTTACTGTGTTAACAAGCTAATGGCTTTTTTTATGTTTAGCTAGTTGCTAGTTTTAGTTTTGTGCATTTATTTTGTTTTTAACTCAAATACTCTTTAACATTTACTTCCCTATTAAAAACATACAAGAATCAAGGATATTTTTACTGTACGTGAATGAGCCGGTTTGTGGTCCTCAGGGCTACAACCAGAGGTTAGCCTCACATAGCTCCATAACCATACTAAGATTGATGTGTGTGTTTAAAGGTTGGAGGGACACTTGCCCTGAGTATCATGGTAACAAATCTGACCAGAAAGCTCCAGTCGCCTCCTGTCCCATAACACAAAGCTAGCTTTAGAAACACTTTTTCAAAATCCTAAAATATATGTGCTGCTGGTCCATACTTATACCTCAGCTTTACTCTGCACAGGCTGCTGCTTTATCAGCTTTATGCACCATTTGGCCTATAGGGGCCCATTGTTTTGGTGCTTTACCTCTAGACTTCGTGAGAAGATAGAGGCGTTATAAGGCGGTGTAATCCCAGCGGCTGTCAGGATAATATCAACTTGGCTTTTAAGGCTTTTTAAAAGGCTGGCACTTAGACGCTGGGTTCTGTGCCAGGGTCTGGCAGTCTCGACAGGTAGTAATTTGACTGTTAAATGTGTCATTATAGCCATTGTAGAAGGCTGAGGCAGACACAGAAACAGGAGGAGGGGGAGGAGAAACGCAGAGAGAAGTGAGCCTGGGGTGGATGGATGCAGGTTTAAAGGATAAATGGTGGAATTAATGGACAGATGTAGCAGAAAAGTTTTTATAGTGGACAGGCTATGACAGGCTGAACTTGTGAAAAGTCGGAAAATGTCACAAAGTTGGGACTCCAGGTTTCACAACGTAATGGAATGCTGACTTTCTCTGGTTCTGCCTCTGTTAGCCTGTGCAAAGTGTGGGTGGTCCTTCAGTGATATACACAAGAGTTACATTTCTACATGTACTGGAGGCCTTTTCTGTAAACCACAGGCCTCTTATTCTGTTCTTGTGCTCCTATAAAGAGACAAGACAATGGCTGTGATGCATGCAGTCATATGTTAAAAAAATATTTTTCAAAATAGGAAAATAATTTAAAATCCTTCCTACTAACATTTAAATAGTATATAGAAGATTAGTCTAATCAAGGAATAAACTTTGTGATATTTTGTCCTCGTGCCATATATTCTCTCTTTTTAATGAAATAATTGTGTTTTCCTTTTATTTGGTACATTTTTATTTGGTCATTAAATTACTTTGTATCTCAAGTCTAGATCCCCTTCATTTATCCCCCAGCAGTTTGACAGTCAAACAGGCTCACAAAGACAAGGAGTAGGAGAAGGAAAAATGAAAAGAGGCGAAGTGAAGCGACATGTTTCTTCACGAGTTCAACTTAACAAATAACCACAGACAAAGTCTGCATGCTGTTCATCTCCCAGTGAGTAACTTTATTTATACAGGGCAACTTTTTGATCTACAGGATCTCCCTCAGGCAAATAAAGCAAGAGACAAACAGGCAATCTGCAACAGCAATTGCCAACACCTGATGAGCAACCAGAAACATAAAGTAATCATCACCTTTTGAAGAGGGTGGTATTTATTTCAGGAAGCAAGACAACATACAGATCTAAAAACACAATCAATAAAACATTTTTTTTGCAAAACTAAGCAAAAATATTTAAAACTAGAGGTGCCCCAAGAGCAGAAACCTCTGCCAATGCATTCCAGAGATTGTTAGCCAAAAACTGTCCTATCGTGGAATGTTAAGAAAATCTTTAAAAAATTCTGGATACCAATCACCACCAAAATCAAATCACTTCTCCCTTTTACCATGACCAACATTCTCTGAAAATTTCATGAAAATCCTTTGAAGACTTTTTGAGTATTCATGAAAATATGGAAAACTGTCTTATCTGTTAACAAATACTTAAAAAAAATCCTTGGTCCACATTCAGGTTTGGATCACCACCAAAATCAATACCTCTTTGTGTGCCATGACCAACATGTCCTGAAAATTCAGCCATATCCTGTTCATTTGAGTTATTCTGTTTACAAAAAAACAAACTAGAATTGCACCGAGAGCACAAACCTCCACAAAAGCATGTCAAACATTGTTGAGTAGTTCCTGCCAAAAAAACGTGGAAAACTGCCCTACCCTCACAATTTTTAACAAACCCCTAAAGAAATCTACCCAAACCACATCCAGATTTGTATCGCCACCAAAGTCGAGTCAGTTCTCCCTTCTGCAATGACCAACATCTCCTTAAAATGTCATCAAAATCCATCTGGAACTTATTGAGTTATTGATGAAAATGTAGAAAACAACCCTACCCTCACAATTTTTAGCAAATCCTTAAAAATTTCCCTCATCTGCATCCAGAGTTGGATTGCCACCAAAATTAAGACGCCTTCCATTCCTTGAAAATGCTTTCAAATTTCATTCATAAATTTGTAGTTATTATGTCAACAATCAAACAAGTAAGCAAATAAACCATCTAGAAGTGAGCACAAACCTCAAGGCATTTCCAACATTGTCGAGTGAGCTGTGACCCAAAGTGTGGAAAACTGGACCTCTCAATGTTGACAAATCTCTGAAAAACAAACAGACAAACAAATGCTGGCAAAAACATAGCCTCCTAGGCAGAGATAATAAAGCTCATGGAATATTTAGGCTGTCCACATTTTAAGAAACGGGTATCTCTTTGGTCACTTTATCTCCAACAGCTCTGCAGTCTTACTACAGTCTGAGCTCTCTGTTAACAGGAGAAGTCCTGATCCTGATTCTTTGTTGTCTTGTGCACAGAAGTACTCTATCATATGGCATACATGTGTGAAACTCTCAAAAGGGCATGTACAACTTGAAAAGACCTCTCAAGTTGTATATGACACAGTAATAAATTATACTTTGGTACCCTGGCTGTAGCCACCTTTAGCTTGTTTACTCTTTAGTCCTGTTAGACCACGTATGATCATGAGCTTTAAGAACAGAAACTTAGATGAATTCATCTGTCAGTGAGTGCTTTGTTGGCTTTACAGGCTAACTGCATACATCATACAGTATGTGATAAACATGAACTAATTCAGTTTTATTCTCATTTAAAGAGCACAATCTCTGATGACTTTGTAGACCCAGTTTATCTTATTTTCCCTTGCTTTACATTTTTTGAATGATATTCAGTTTTGCATTAGGTGGGCTTAGGAGAAAAGACCATTGAGCTGCATAAATCATGCAGTATTTGTGACATTAAGTCCAACTGTACACACTGCTATGCTCATGTTTCTAATAACATTGTCTTCTTTGGCGTCACTGGTTTTGGGGAGTATGTCATTAGACTGGCGATGTTTGGAGGCCTTGTTGGTTTTTGGTTATCATTTTGTCTTAATTACTGTTGTTTGACTAGACCCATGTTCAAGTGCAAATTGCCTCCCAGCTTGTTTCACAAATGACAAAGCATGCATATAAACATAGAGAGTGGATTCTTGTGGTTTTTGAATGTTTCTGCTCCTGAGTCAGCATTTTTCTTTTCTTTTTTTTTTTTTTTTCTCAATATAACAGCCTATATTTATTGTACAGGCGTGCGTGTTTTTGTGTGGGGGGACTACATGCTTTTGGAAGATTTTCTTGCAGTTTTTTCTCCGTCTCTGTGCTTTATGCTTGTTAGTTTGCTCATGAGTGTAAATCCAACAACCAGTCAGCCCATTTTGATTGATAAAGAAATCACACTTAAGTTATGTAACAGCACTTTAGAGCAGGTCTCTACAGCTCTCTTAGAAGTTAATATTAAACCACCAAACATTAATCCACCTTAAACAAGCACTTGGAAACCCTCATTTTCAAGACGCAGATTCCTTGAGCAGAATCTGACTCATGGTTGAGGGTAGGGCTGGAAATAAAAATCATTTCTGTATATTTTAAAGGTGAATAATGATACAAAATGTATGTTGAGGTCAGAGGGTTTGGTCCATATTGGCATAATAGTCACACAGCTGCTGCAGATTTCTTCATCCATAAAGCAAATTTCCCACTTCATCACATCCCAGAGGTGCTCTACTGGACTAAGTACTGGTCACTGGAGTACATTAAACTCATTGTTATCATTAAATAATCAGTTTCAGATGATTTAAGCTTTGTGACATAGAAGTAGTCATCAGAGGATGGCTACACCCTGGTCATAAAAGGATGGACACGGCTATTTTTCCAGTCTTCTTTTGTCCAATTTTGGAGAGCCAGTGCAAACCTCAGTTTTTTCTTCTTTGCTGAAAGGAATGGCACCCTGTGTGGTGCACTGCTGTTACAGCACATCTGCCTCATAATTTGATGTGTTTTGTTTCCTAAATGGTCTTCTACATGTCTGGTTATAACGTGTATTTATTTGTGCTACTGTGGCCGTTCTATTGACTTGAACCACCCAGGACATTTTCCTCAGACCTCTGGCTTTAAGAGAACTGCCTCTCACTGGATATTTTAACTTTTAAGACCATTCTGCATTTGCTAATTCTAGTAGATAAGCAGTTTCTGAAATACTCGGACCAGCCTGAACTGCATCAACAACCATGCCACATTCAAAGTGACATAAATCACTAGGGCTGGGTACGAACCTCAGGATTCAATTCAATTTCGATTCTTTAGGTTGTGATTCAATTCAGTAAGAAGTAGAAATACATCAATATTTGGAGTACCTGTTGACAATTTTTGATTTTTTATTTCTATGCCAATGTGAACATATAAGGTATGTCACCTCACATTTTTGAGCAATCAAATATCTGAAAATAAAAATTTGCCCAATAATAACTTATTTGTGCAAATAGAGTACAAAAGCAGAAAACATGACAGTTATCACTATAATTATAAATGTCCACCTGGTCTTTTTTGTCTTTTTTCGTCAATAAATGTGCCAGGAATTGTCCTTTGAATATTTTTTTTACCCTTTTTTCATGAGAAATAATGCTTGCAAGTATTTGTCAATATAATGTTATAAATACTTAAAACAGTGTGTAATTACAAGAAAATAAAAACGTATTTGAATTTTTAACAGGATTCTCTTCATAAACAATTGTAAATGAATATGTAGAAATTTTCTGAGATGACAAAAAATAAACTTAACCCATTTTACATCAACTCAAACATTTTTGTTTGCCTACAGCATGTAGTGTCCATGTTACAGCCTGTTATATAATATAACAGGCATGGTCTAACATTATTAGACCATGTCCAGGCGTTTGTTTTACTGATGGTAGTCCCTGGAGCAGTTCCTGTCCAGCTGAAGACAGAGATCTTGACATTTCTTCCTCCAATATTTCTAAAATCACTTATTCATGGAATCCATAAAAAACAAACTATGACAAAAAAGACGATTAAACAAGCGGAAAATACGTCGGAAATACAGCAAAACACAGAAAATACTGCAAAAGAACAGAAAGAGAACACTTAAGAATGATACTAATGCTGTTTACAATATTTTACATTATTTACACAGAAAATACTGATAAACCGCCATTAAATCACTCACACATTCGGCTCTCAATCCTCTCACTCTGCTGTTCAGGTAATACCTGAAGAGTTATGGTAATCTGAAATAATATGAAGCTCGGATAACACTGAAAAAGTGAACTGCATCTCCCACTGGCCAGGATGTGAATTGATTCAGAGGATTTGCTGAATCAATATTGAATTAGGGCAGGGGTTGCAATGAATTGATAATTTTAGCCACCCCTGTAAACCACCTTTCTTCAGCAGTTTGAAGTCAGCAGGTTATCTTGATTATCTACATGCCTAGTAGCCTACAGTAAATACATTAAGCTGCTGACGCGATGGGCTGATTAGCTGTTTGTGTTAACATGAAGTTTTTTCCTTAAAGAAATTCACATAGTAAGGTAGAAAAGCTGTTAAAAGTGAACTTTGTGATTTGCACTGGGAGTTATCCCAGATGTAGCATACTAGGGCCTGTGCTCAAAAAATCTATTTACTATATTTACATTTTTTGGCAATCGTTTGTTCTAAGAAAGGGGCTTACATTTTGTATTTGACACTGCAGCATCAGCGCCTGCCTACTTTAATCCCGTAATGAGTGTGATTGACGGAACAATCGTCCAATCACCTGGCGGATATGCTGTTGAAAGAGTTGGCCCATTCCCAGACACCTTCTATGGACTCTTTCCCAGAAGGATTAGTTAAATATATTGAATGGTCCGTCTGGTGTGTCAGGGAAAAAAAGTTGTTGGGAATTCTGTAAAAGACATAGTCAATGTGAAAAACTCATGCATTGCTGGGATGCCCATATATGCGTCCTCCCCTGCTCTGTCTTCCCCCCTTTCACAGGTCCATCCATTGTCTCTCCCCCCTATCAATAAATACCCCCCCCAAAAAAAAAAAAGAAAAAGAAAAAGAAAAAGTCATGCATATTGTGATACACATCGTATTGTGGCCTCTCTACCAGTGTACACATCGTATCATGAGGTGGTCAGAATTATCCAGCCATTTATCAGACATTTTAGTGTTCTAGTTAATAAAAAACACGTTTTGAAGAACAGTTTTGTTTGTCTCATGGTCAGTAAGCACATTGCTGTGACTGGTGCTTCATTAACTTTCCGTTTACTGAGCATCTGTTTTAATTTTCAGCATACACTCAAAAAGCAAATGTTATTTCCTTAATCTGGATCTCATTAAAGCCTGTATCTTTATCTCATTAAAAAAATTCTTTGATTCATGTGGATAAACTGTATTGTCCACATCTAGATGGGCTTAGAATTCATGCATCCAGAAACGGTAATATTGCACCTACATGCTCGTGTGCATGCATATGTATATATCCACATACATAGAGGCCCACTTTGACCCCTCCTTTAATGGGTCTGCCACTACTTAGAAAACAAAAACCAGGCGGAAAACATGCTTTTAACACTCAGGAAGCTTGTATCAAGAGCCGAGTCATGCTCTGGAGCGGAGTTTAGCCAAACTTTGACATGTGGGTAAACAAGACAGGAAAAGCCAACAGGAGAGATAGGGAGAGCAAGGGGAGGGGAACGAGGGAGAGGAGGGGGTTAAGATTGAGGGAGAAGGAGGGTACTGAAGGATGGAGGGAGGGACAACGAGCAGGGAGGGGAAGGAACAGGCATTTTCCTTTTCTGTCAGCCTCAGCTGGACTGTGGGAGACTATTACCAGACGCTGTTGTCTCTGCTTCATTGTGAAATCTTGTAGTGTGGAGAGAAATACAGTTTTGAAAGGCTAACACAAGGTATGACAGATATCTTCATCCTGCTGCACTCTAAAGCATCTTTTAACCACACTCAATTTCCTTCTCATGTTTTATCACCACACGGTAAAAAGTATTTACTGCGTTTGTCTTGTGCTCTAAACCTCTGAGCTGTCATGCACCTTTGTCTGCCCCTCCCTCCCTCACGCTCAGCTGGCGTCTCTTTCCTCTGCTCTGGGATACATACATAGATATATGATGGAGGCTCAGCAGCTCCTGGGTGGTCTGGGTCCTCGCTGCACACCCAGTCGTGTACACTAGCGGGGTATTTTTAGTGAGAGTCGTTCCTGACTGATTGAGTGAACATCCTGTCCTGTGTTCTCGCTCTTCTGTCTTTTCTTCTGCTCTTCATTCTTTCATTTTCCGCCTCATTCTTCTGACTTCTAAAAAAACCTTTCGTAACCCAAGGCTGAAGCTTGTGTACACAGAGATATGACTTACCATCAGGGCACCACTGTTTGTAGAAAGGTGGCTTGCGCGAGATATGTAAAGCTTATTATCCCCGTAAACTCGCAAAATATTCTTGTTGCAAAAAAAATTGATGTAAAAAATATGATGGAAAAAATGATCATAAATAATATTTTATGATACCATAAAAGCTCTGTCTTACATTGTTGTGACCAAGCAGCTTCTTCCTGTGTTAAAGAAATTTTACCAATGCAGAAGAGAAAATAATGCAGTTCCTTGAGTGACCACTAGAGGCTGGCTACAAAATTTAATATTTCCCAATATCTACCTTATTCAGATACACATTCTGACAGTGTAATTTAACATTTTTTCTCTCTGCTTACAGAAAAGAACACGTTTGATGTTTATATTACAATTTATGTGTCTAAAACAGAGTCAGGGACAATATCTTTGTCTTCATTATAACAAGGCAAAGAGTTTTCCCAAATTAGAGGTATGGTTATGTAAAGCTGTAGGCCATTTTTGTAACTCCGTTTTCTGCCTGTTACCACATCCAAAAGTAAAGAAGTCTCAGCATTTTCAATATGACTCCTACCATCAATCTGTGGCTTCAAAATGCTACTTGAGAAACCAGTTGGTTACATCACTATGACTGTATCCAGCTCTTTTAATGGTGCATTTTCACAAGCGGGCTTAAACAAAGCTCCACAGTCATGCAAGACGAGATAAAAAGTGGTGCAGCAATAAGCCCTGAAATGCCAAAAATGAATTTGTTTTTTAGCTTTTCCAGGTCCCTTGTGTCAGGGTCTAAAATGAAGTTTGAAATATTAAAGAGGTCATCAGGTCAAACTTCCAGTTAAAGGCTTTTTAACACATTCATTGGACCTATGGTCATCTTTAAGTCTCTGTCTGGCTCAGAATGTCAAAATGTTTTATCTAATATTCTCAGTGGTTTGATAGAAACACTACTGCCCTGGGAAAGAAAAAAAAGACATGTTTTAAATGTCAGTTAGGCCTGGCTGGCTTGCTCTAATTTTGTGTGCAGTTAGGTCGCTTTCATACCTAATACTTTTAGTCCAGACTAAATGAACTATGGTTCACTTTTTGTAGGGATGCAGGTTATTGGATTTTTGCCAATATCCAAGATGCTGATAGTTACAGACTCATTATGCTATACCGAAATCAATACCAATATCTGTTGCCAAGAACATGAAGCCTCCACTCAACTAAAACTGACCTGTTGCTTTCATGTTGATCTATTTGCGTTCGAAACAAGAGTGAAACAAAAGAAACACAATTTTATTCTTTAATAAATGACACTTTATGTAATCAAGTATAATAAATGAAACCATTATGGTACTTATTGCATTCTGCAATGTATGTGGACAATTTGTAAGTTTAAAATATTGGCTGCAAATATCAGCTAAAATGTTCATATCTTCTGATTCTAATAATCAACTTTTTAGGCAATTTTCTGCTAATAATGATATTGTTCCAACAATGTCATCTATCCCTGCTTTTTTGTAAGTTCTTTAGATTTGGGATGGTGTGAAAGCTCACACAAATTTTAGTACAAACAATAAAACAGTTTTCCACTCGAAAACAGTGTTCTTGATTCACGTCAGAGTGAACCATAGTGAGGGTTGTGAAAGCCATCTGGACCAAACAAGGGCCAAGCATTGTAAGTCAGCCAAAAAACAGTGATTTCTGGCTTGAATTTTGCCAAATACCAAAACTGTATGCAAGATAACACAGCATGAAAAGACAAAGACCAAATCAAGCAGACTGTGGGAACAGTAGAACTGCTTGTATTGTCAGCCTCTGGTCCTCCCAACAGTTTGACTACTCCAAGTATGAGTGAAATATGTTTACATGTTTAGCATAAATACAGCTTTGTCTTTATTTCATTGCTCCAAATACAGTCAAGCAGCTTCGACCTAAACAATGTTATTACCATGGACAGTTAAAAGATCTGGGTAAAGCCATGTGACATCTGCTGTTTGCTGCTATACTGTATGTGTCACCTCAATTGGAATTTAACTTAGTGACGTAGAGGCTGTCACTAACATTTTGTTCATGTTCCTTTCTTCTAAAACCATAAATCCTCAATTAAATAAAAATTGGCACAACATAAAAAAATCCCCCTTACAGAATGAGAGCTCATAGATGAATTAAAATTTATATAAAGACCAAAGCTATTTTTTGAACCAGGCTGTAAAAAGGTTTAATAAGGCCATAAAAAATGTCAGTTTCCTGCATACAATCATAACACCTCCAGGGTTCCTGCAGCCAGCCTCAAGTGGACACTCAAGGAACTACAGCTTTTGGCACTACTGCATGGACCTCCATTTCCAGCCCCGGAGGTTGCTGCTTGGTTATTACTCAATGCCCAGTTATGTTTTTCTGGGTCATAGTTCAAGAATAGGCCAAATGGCAGGAACAACTGACCACAGCTAGAGCCCCAGCTAGTGGGGGATTGCCATATAACACAACATTTGACAGGCTGTGGTTGGCCTGACAAAGTTCAGTAAGAAGGATTTATGACAATCACAACAATGTCACGTCACCCCTGATCTAAACTGAGTCTTCTGAACTTTTTATATAAACGCAGTCTTAAGCTTCAGTGTATCTTGATATGTACAAAAATGAGATCAATGCTTGGATTGGCTGACAAACCTTTACTCCTGCCCTCTCAGAGCGCTCAAATCAATGTGTTTCCATCTTTTGTTTCCTCTCTTCCTTCCTGAAATTAAGTGAAATAACTCGTCTGTGTTGGTGATGTCATCCTTCAGGGCACAATCATGGAGGAAATGGACTTTGAGCGGCGCCGGGAGTTGAGGAGGCAGAAGCGGGAGGAGATGCGCCTTGAGGCAGAACGGTAAAACTTATCTGCTGGTCTCTTAATCACGTCTCCAGGTTTTTCATCTCACTTTGTCTGTTTAAGGGCAGAATTAAAAAGTCAGTCCTCTGTAATAATGTCCTGATCTGTCACTGAATATCCCATCCCTGCGTTGGGTGAAGCTGTGCTGGTTGATGAAGCTGCACGTCATTGCACAATGCACCTCCTCTGATCTTCATGCCAAGTTAGAGCAGAAGGGAGCCAGCTTATATGCCTAAGACCCTCCTCTTGGTCTTTAAGAACAGCGCTCAGCTAATATTGGCTTCCCTGCCAGGCCAGAGAGAGAAAAAAGTCTCTGATGAGAAATCTGATAAGCAATGTGATGACCTTTAAGTGGGAATGTTCAATCATTCCCTCCCTCCCTGCCTCGGTCCAATTTTCTCTCCCAGGTTCTGCCGCCTTTTGAACTCCCTTTGATTCAATGGAAGAAATTGATTAAACCAAAGTTCATTTCAACAAATTGATTGACTGGTAACACGCCAAGTGTAGTAATCAAAAATAGTAAAAGGGGGCTTACGGGGAGATTTTGACACATTGTGTGCCAAGGAGGCTTCTAAAAGGGCCTTTATTTAAACAAAAGTCTCAATTAAAGACAAGGCTGATGTGGATGCAGATACCGGGCAAGGTCACTCTGCCCGTTTGATGTATCTGCAAGGAGAGTTTTATTCAAGCCAGTTCCTCCATCACTAATGAAAAACACCTTGATTCAGCTCCGACCACTTTTGAATACAAAAATGTCTCTTTGTTTGGAGTCTTTTATGAGACAAGGGCAGTGTGCCTTGTAACTATCTTTGATTTCAAACACGGCTTAAAGTTGAAGGTAAATTAGTACTTCTTAAAAAGGAAAATGCTAAACTGTGTGCAGAACCTTCATCAATTAGGGGAGTACTGCAGGTAATAGATGTGTTGTGTACTTTTTGGCGCATTTTTAAATCAGCCCCACACATACATGAGAGCTTTGTTTTTTTAAAAAGAGAGGATACAGACCCCAAGAGGCAGGGGCGTAGCTTAAGTGGGCTTGGGTCTCCTGGCCTGGAGGCCATCCCTAGTGCCAATTAATAATTCTGCACTGTGATTAGCTATGATTTATGTCAAAAATCAATGTGAGCTGTGTAATACCAGGTTTCTGTTGGTTAATTTTGTTTAATGAAGAAAAACTGTATGTTGTTCAAACTTTAAAGAGCCCATAATATGCTTGTTCAAGAGTTATATGTCATTTGATGTGTTTTAGTTGCCTGCTATGCATAATCATTACTTCTACGCACAAGACAAAAGTCAAATTTCGAAGAGTTGAAATTTTAGTGTTGGCCAAATTTCAGTAAGTTCAGGGTTAACTGTACTCTGGGAGGAGTCAAATCCTAAAAATTCACTCTCAGCACAAAATCAAGTGTAAAAATTGTTTCAGTAAATCAAATTCATAGGTGCCGCTGTTGGACCTTAAACTTTAAAGTCTGAATGTATAAGTGACACTTGTAGAGTCAATCATTCTGCCTGTCCCCCGGTATTAGACAAGTTCCAACAGCTGCCACAAGCCCACGTCATGAAACTGCACTGAAATTTTTTAAAATATGTGCTTTAACCAAACATGGGATCTTTATTTCAGCTAGTTTCCCCATTAATATAAAATAAAACACTTTGCAGTGTTAATATAGAGTTAACACTTAAGTACTGGTAGTTAAAAACATAGCCAGAGAGAGAGCATTCCTAGAAGTGCTGAGAAAAGTCACGCTGTTAAGTGCTAAAAAGTTGTACATTTTATCTCTAACAAGTTTCAACAATTACACCAGATGAGAGTTAAAGTAAAAAAACACCCTGTGGTGTGGACCAATACAGACTCTCAGGGAGTGTTCAAATTAACTGATAGTGTTAATTTGTCTGTATAGATTTTGCTGTGTACCTCTCCCACAGTTTACTGCCTAAAATGGCTTGTTTAAAGTTATTGAGAACCAAAGCACCAAAGGAAACACAAGCACCGATAGCCGTGCATAGTTGGAGTGACATTTTAGTATTTGTTAAGAGTTGTTGAAAACTACTGTGCCACAGAGGCGCAGACAATGAGACTTGCCATTAAAGAGCCCAGATTTCGCTTTTTTTTTTTTTTTAGCTCAATATGCTCCTTACAGTGTGCTGCATGTCTGAACTGCATGATAGAATGCTTCAACGCACAAGACAAAAAGTCCAAGGCATCTGCACTTATGTCTATTCCTGTGTTTACAGCAGCAGTAGCTGCTTAAACATCTTGTTTCCCTGGTCCCCCACAGTAGACTTGCCACTGGGGCTCCTTATCATTGTTTCATTGACAGTTTAAGTCCATTGGCTCAGGCTGACGAGCCCTTTGCTGAACAGAGTCAGAATAATGAATGCAGAGTCACTGACAACATGGTTCAGAAGAACCCTGAACTGACCAAATACCACAGAGTAGACCTATCAGGCAATCAGAACATTCCAGGCCCATGAGGGGAGAGGGGCTTGATAGAGGCATGACTGAAAGCAATAGAGAACCACTGCATTGTGGGTTAAATGGAACCCATTCCTTGTAATCAAGTCTTTTGCAGAAATAAATGACGTACACAAAAACCAGCACTGACAGCCAGTTGGACTGATATATTGGCTTTTTTTGAGAGTTGGTGGTAAATGTGCTGCTATAGAGGTGCAGACAACAAGACTTGTCTATGATTTTGAACATTTACATCAGTCCTTACCTCCACCAAGGAGGTTATGTTTTTGCCAGTGTTAGTCCCCTTGTTTGCTTGCTTGCTAGCGTGTATGTCTGTCTGTCCAACTGAGAGCAAAATAACTCAAGAAGTTCTCAACAGGTTTTGATAGAATTTAATGGAATGTTGATCATGGCAAAAGGAAGAGGTGATTGAATTTTTGCGGTGTCTGAATCCAGATGCAGATCCAGGAAGTCTTTTAAGCATTTTGCAATTTGGAAGTTTTCTGCATTTTCACTTTATCTTTGCTAATTATGTCAGAAATGATGTTGCTGAGGTTTGTGCTTGTAGAGCACTTATAGTTTTCATACACTGTGACTGAAATAAGTCTTTCTGCAAAAAATACTGGCGTAAATAGTGAGGCAAAAGAAAGGTTAAGCTTTACCTTAATTTGTGATAATCTGGGGTATCTGTGTTGCTATGTATGAAGACACATTATCTTCATAAACACAAAACATGAGCAAACTGCATGAAACAGGGTTAGGTTATGAGCTTATGAGCTAAAATATAATGTATTAACATATTTCGCCAACTGGATATTCATATGGATCAAAAAGTTTAGCAAATGACAAGTAGTTAATGGTGCTTTCAGCTGCATTCATTAATTTTTTTGTAATTTCAGGCATGTTTTATTGCCATATGAAAGTATTTCATCAATGTATTCAGTTAACAATTTGATACATAAATAGATGCTGATGTTTTTTCCTCCATGCTGGAAGTCTTACATTGCCTAAGAATTTCTTTTTAAAGCATCCAACCTCTGAGAGGAAATGTCTGAGAGCTGATTTGTGTAAAGTAGCTAAGCTATAAACAAGGTCCATGAGTAGCACTGGGCTGCCAAAACTGTGAGCTAAATGTTCATCAAGGGTCCATTAAGCTTAGAATCACTACCAAAACTAAGCAAACTAACCATCATACTCATGCATATAACCTGTAACTGTCTTGTGAGCTGAGATCCTGTATATCGTCTACATGGCAAACATCCTGCCCATGTTGCTCTCATGTTACAGTTATGCAATGTACTTCTCTTGGCATACCTTTTGCTTTGACCTCTCTCAGACTTCTATGCCTCATTTCCCCAGATGTACGACCGACTAAAGTGAAGGTTAATACTGCTGTTATATTTCATGGCATTAAACCTCCATAAACCCCCCACCGCTGGAATTATTTATGCAGTTTAGGGATGTTTATGTTACATGTGGAAGAAGGAATTTGGCAGAAAATGTCAACCAAGACAAGCCGACAGAGGGAAGACACGAGGGCAGGCTGGCTGAGAGAGAAGTGGACCGAGGGCGAGAAAGAGTAAAGGTTGTAAATGCCTTCGACGCTCACATTTATAGCTTGGTGGGAGTTTGTTCGTGACTGTTTATTTGGTCCGAGCAGGAATGATTTCCGCTGGCAGGCGAGATGCCACTCCTGTTACTGATAAAAGATTACATCTCTACATTGTTTCCATTTCTGCCAATATATTGAAACAATCAATATTTACATGGCACTCTTGCTTGGACTAGTGAAAACCACATGTTGTCTCACTGGCCCGTTTCCATTCAACCATCACTGTGAGAAGACGGAGAACGCCGGGAGAATGTGGGGCCATATAATAACTGCTGAAGGAATGCCAAATTCCTGGCTATTATAAGTGTTTACTGGCCAGGTCTCCATGAGCTGTTTCCTACATACTGGGACAGTGTGAGTGTGTATGTCTGTGTTACTCTCTGTATGTGCATAGAATGAGCGCATGAATTCAGTTAAGCATGCACGTGTCTGTCTCAGTGTGTTGTTATGTTTGGATCGGCGTCAGGTGATGAAAGCTTGACAAGCTCCATTCACTTCTCTGAAATACAGCTGAGTGTAAGATAGGGATGTACACGATCAGACAGCTTAACAGTCATAGACAGATAACTTATAAGTACCCCAATTACAAGTGGATAGGGCTGCAATGATGGCAAAAACTATTATCATTTCATCAATAAACCAAATCACAACCCAGCCCATGTGGTAATACTAAATGTTAAAGCTAAAGATGATGAACACTCTCTGCTTATTACATGGAACAAAGTCATCAAGAGTAAACACCAGCTCTTTCCCCTGTCGATTAAGGATAGTGTCGTGGCACTGTTTTAGAAGCATTGGTACTGGGAAAAAATGAAACAATCCTGAACCCTAACCCTGATAATTTTGATTAATGTAACATCACAATTATTAACAATGAGGGAAAGTACTTTGCACTTTGGTTTTGGATGTGTCAGTCTTTATTTTGCTATCCATACATTGCCCAATCCCAGTACAAAGCCAGTACCAAAAAGGGAATTATGTGGTTTGATTATACTGAATAGGTATGTTTTGGACACCTTTGTGTCATCTACTGAATAGGGCTGTCACTGTCAAGCATAGACATTAATAACTGTAGATAATCAGTTATCAACATGCATCCTCTGGCAGGGGCACCTGCTGTGGAGGACTGGGCTGAGCACTTGACAAGGCACCGGGTGAAAGGCCAACAAATAGGCCTGTGGATTTGTCATAGTGGGCCAGTTGTTTTGCACATAATTGACAAACAGAGGAGCCCAAAGTGTTTCATGGCACTCCTCTAATGTTACAGTGTTTTTATTGTCCACTTGGAGTGGCTTTGCCTGTCATCCATTTCATCGAGTTGTTGTCTTCATCTATTTGTTCCCAGCAGACAAGATGCAGCTTTTGTTGAGGTTAACAGAGCACTGGCCGATCAGGTTGCACTCGCAGTGCCCTCTGCTGGATCGGGTGTTTTACTTCCTCAGGCACCCTAATTTGTTGTTCAGACGTTTATTTTATATTCAAATGTTTATTTACGCTTTATGTGCAGATTATTACCTCCATGCTCGAACAGACATTCAAATATTAAGCATAAGGTGACAGCCATACTTATGAAACAGAGAGGTTTGGCAGTATATTAATCCAGATAATGGAAATGTTGTAATATGTCTCTGTCAGGAACAAAAATACTTGACCAAACATATGACTCACCACATTCAGTATGAACAAGGAGGCCACTCATAAGAAAGACTAAGCCTGTAGTGCTAGCACTGCAAACATTAGCTACTGGTCTTAACATCTTTTTGGGGCTGTCCTGTTTTTTTGTCACTAGATTAAAATGTATATACTCCTACTCCTGGTTAAATAATTGCTAATGCTGGCTGCAAAGTTGATGCCTGTATGTCGTTTCTACTTGAATTGTTTTTGGAACACTCTGATAGCTGTAGGGATTTAATGGAAAAAGAGATAGTCAACAACCAACCAAAATATTCTTTCCTATTCGCATCCTAATGTTACCCATGGGCACTCAGCTGATGAGTACTGCCCTACAGTCTTAGCTTTAGGCTCTAAATTGATAAATGAACACATTTTAGCTTGAAGTCAAACAACATGCTCATGCATTAGCATCAATGCTAAGCACTGTGTTTTCATCCGCTTACAGACTCAACAACAAACTAGAAGAATACCTCATATGTAACAGAAGTGAATTTGAGAGTGCATGACAGAACTGTAAAGCTGTTCGTATTTTTGACAAATTACCAGTTAGCTGATCGTTACCATGTTAGCAAGGTCAACAGGAAAGAAGGTCCATAAAAGTTACATATCAACACCGACTGTATTGGAGCGAACATGTCTCAGTTTATAAAGCCGATTTTTCCCTGAGTATGTTTACTAGGACTAGGGGAGCACTGCAGTTAAATTGTCTAATTAAGCGACTACTGCAGCTTAACTTAACTGTGCATGTAAACTCACTTACTGATTGTTTACCTGCTGACATCATGTTTCCATGTTAAATAAACAGGGATCAATTTTCCCTACTCTCTAGGTGTTTTCTGAATATGATACAAGTCAGATAAACATGGATTTGACTCGAGTTGTCAGAATTGAAAACATACACATCCCTAGTGCAAGTATGTGTGTAAGTGTGCTTGTGTCGGGAGAACAGCCAAGTCTTCCTGGCTCTGTGTTACATCAGCCACAGTTATAGTGGTAAGAAAATGACTGTTGACAAAGAGGAGCGCTGTGGGCTTCAATTCACTTCAAGTCCTCTTCAACAAATCCGCACGCAGACATTTTCTGCTCTGCTGAGGTTTCTCACACTCTCTCATGCTCTTCATTTCCCCTATCGATGCTTTAGTCGGTTTCTGTTCAATCAAACGCAGTCACACAGGAATGTCTCATTTGCTTTTTTTTTCTTTCCTCTAAAGAGAGCGCATGGATGTGGAATTTTCCCAGTCAGTTCAGTGACCAAAGGGTATCTGCCTCAGCCAAAAAATAGACTCTCTATAAAGGGATAGTTAAATGAAAGCTGTGAGAGGTCAGTGCTGCAGGCTGAGCTTTAACAGTATCACTTCATACATAAATAAATACTCTGCCCGAACGCAACAGTGAGTCATCATAGTTTTATGATTGGTTAAAGGATCAGTTTGAGGTTTTTTTTATGTATTTTAGCGTTTTTATGTGTATTAGCTAAGAAGATTGACATAACTATGACCACCGCATCCACCAAAAAGTTGAGAGGCTGCTTGTCAGTTGGATTAATTTTGTTTCTTGTACTGAAATTGACCTCCTTTAATTTCAGTGCTTGGCTAAGCTTAGTCGATTGTTCCATGTGTCATAGGGTTGTTAGTACGTACAACACCTGCTTGTGTTGCTCTTACTCAGATGTACATTGCTTGGGCAAAAGCATCTGCTAAATGAAACTGTGCCATTGTAATCTTCTTATTTAGGGCAATGTACGTTACAGGTAAAGATCACTGACCTTTAGTGTAAAGCTTTAATTTTGCAATATCTTAAGAATGCTGTGAGAGGTTTTCTTTAAACTTAGCACAAATGCCCATCATGACTGGGGATGACACATTTTTGTCAATGTGGAGTTAGCATCGCTCTGGTTCCCCTCGGCTTTAGACATACTGAAAGCCTATGGGATTTTTCACTGTGTTTTTGGATCATAAGCTCTGTAGTGAACAAATACATATGAAACTTGCATGTTCTGTTCTAATCCTGACAAACAAGCCTACTTTTCACAATTTTCTAAGCTTAAACATAAACGGCAAGAGTGAAAAGCTATTACGAAGCTACTATGGAATTACAACATGGCAGTTCAGCTTAGAAGCAACAATATTTCCAATGAGTAATGTAAGGCTGGGGACTCTTGTTTGAGAGTTTCCTCTTAACTAAATAACCTTATCAAGTTGGTCCTCATGGCTGTGGCAATAATGTGTGAATTACTGATTATTAAAAAGCAACAGAAATGCCTATAGTTGGATCCCTGACCATTTTTGTAGTCCTATTTAGCATAGCATTAGCAACTGTCCTTTTAGACACCCAGCAATGCTTTAAAATATAAAAGCTGGCATTATCAGCATTTTATAATTTCCGATTAAACATGAAAATCTCGTGCGCATGTTCATCACAAACCTTGTTTGAGACATTGTTTCAGGAATCTATCTGGTATGCTAAATCACTGCTTGTGAATGTAAGAGCCCAAATTCACTTTTGTTTTATTCCAAACTTTTTACAAATGTTTGACTTCCTGTGTGGTCCGAGCCTTCCTGTGTGGAGTTTGCTTGTTCTCCCCAGGCATGCATGGGTTGTCTCAGGGTACTAGATGCAAATGTGTGTTTGAATGGAGGTTTGTCTCTCCATCTTGGCCCTATGATTGGCTGGTGACCAGTTCAGGGTGTACCCTGCCTTTTGCCTAATGTCAGATGGGATAGGCTCTAGCCCTCTGCTTCCCCAAAAAGGATAAGGGGTGTACGCAGAAGATGAGTAATGGATGGAAGATCAAAATCACTTTGACCTCAAATCTTGTTTTCAACATTTACCCACACCCAGGGGTGGACAGTAACAAAGTAGATTTACTTGAGTACTGTACTTAAGTACATTTTTTGAGGATCTGTACTTTGAGTATTATTATTTTTGGAAACTTGTGACTTTTACTGCACTACATTTGAAAGACAAATATTGTACTGTAAATACTGTACCACTACATTTCTATGAAGCGTCTTGTTACTCGTTACTTTTAAGTATAGATTTAATGTCAGCAGATGAAATTTCTTTTTTCTTTTACATGCCATCTGTGTGTGATTTGTTCAAGTGGTGATGCCGTACCTGTACCTCACACTTGCGCAACTCAGACTGGGCAGGTAAACACTGAGCTAACATTGCTCAGATGACAGTTTGTCTTGGTAGTGATGATGGCTACAACAGATAAAGGCAATACAGACAAATGCCCTGTCTGCCAGAGGACAACCATTGCAGTTTTCAATTTTTTAATGGTTGTCCTTTTGTTTATTCAATCATGTTTCAATAGGCATTTCTAAAAGCTTCATAGCATATTTAACAAGCTTTTTATTCTACAGGTTCTACAAGCAGGTCAGTGCATTCAGTAGGTTGTTTCAGTCATTAGGTTCTTTAAATCCATTATGACAACAATAAGATAATGCATTGACATTAACGAAAATGTACTTTTAATGTTTAAGTATTTTCAAAAGCAGGTACTCCAGTACTTTATCTTAAGTTAAAATTTGACTGAACAACTTTTACTTGTATTGGAGTAATATTTGACCAGGAGCATCTATACTTTCACTCAAGTGCTGGAGTTGAGCACTTTGTCCACCACTGCCCACACCATTGATGTTTATGATGCATCATAATCACACAACACAAAGACCACTCCAGATCTTTCTCTGGTCCCACCTCCTGTCTTTTACTGTCTGAGTCTTGTACTTGCCATGAAAGCATATAACCAGCATGCTTTTTTGACTCTTCTGGCTCTAATTTCTTCTTCATCTCTCCCTCTACCTTTATCCTCATTTCCTCTCCATTCTTTACATCTGCATTGGCCCCTCCCCCTCGAGGGACCAGGAAGGGACCAGGAAATAACACCCATCCTCTGCGAATGAGCCATGCCAAACACTCCCTGCCCTGGGTGAACAGCCTGTTCACAAACATGACCTGGTCCTGCATCGTAAACCTCTTTGGTTTGTCAGGAAGAGCCAGACAGATCCAGATGAAGCAATCCAGTTTGTTATAGAAACCGGGCCACTTCTGTTACTCCTAGCTTACCACTTCAGCTTGGAAAGCGATTGTTTCAGGTTATTATTGTACATTTCAGTCCATAAGAAGCGTACAGTTTTATATTAATGTTTTATATGCATGCAAAAGGAGCTCATTCGTCTGTGAGCAGGAATAAATGCAGCTGAGGGGATTTCAATCACAGCTAACATTGTGTATTCTTGGAGCAGGCCCAGCAGAGAGCAGGGCGGGGAGGGGAGCGGTAGAGACAGACGGGGTACGCTGCGGTTCTGTAGGAAGGGGAATAATCCAGAGAGGCCAGCGTGGGAATGGGTCAGCATATCTGACAGCGTAAGCAGAGCCCCCACCCTCTCTTCTCTCCTCTCCTCTCCTGCTTTTTCTTTTCCATCTTCCTCTTTGCTCCTCTCCCTCCCTCCCTCCCTCTCCTTCTCTCTGTCCCTCTCTTCTCCTGGAGGGGTGAAGAAGTCTTCTCTCATGGGCTTCTCCCAAATTGTTTTCACTGACATTTCTGAGATATTTTGCTGTAAAGAAAATATTTGGACATATTTCTCCCTAATAGGCTTGCTGATGGTCGTGTTTTGTGTGCCTGTGCTGTCCATGCAGACAGTAACTTTGTGAATGCAGCTGCTTAAATCAGCATTATTCTTCTGCATCATATGAATTTATGTATGTGCAACAACACTCTACAAACCCTGCTTCTGTAAGAGTTGGGATGCATTATAAAATGTGAATACTATAGAACATAGTAATATATATGTAAATCCTCAACGCATATTGAAATAAATACTTCACAAGGACAAGCCTGCATCACATTCCAAAACAGCTGGGACAGAGGCATGTTTATAATGTGTAGGGCTGGGAATTGGTATAATTTTATTGATACTAATTCCATTAACAATTCTGCTTATTGATTTGATTCTTTAACAATTTCCTTAATCATTCCTGCTGATTTTCTTTGTGGAAAAAGCACAATTTTTCCAATACCGATACCAGTATCGGAAATTTCTCCGATACTGCCGAAAATGCCGGTATCGGAATCAGCGACTACTGGAGTCCAGGCACCATCCGATACCACGTAATTTATTAAATTAGTAATCTATTTACTGTTTAGCACCGTGCTGCTGTCTCCACTTACTGAAAGTTGTGCAGTAAGCGTCCTTTTGCTGAAAATTCTTCCAAAATTTTAACCAACTCAGCCCCATGTCTGCCATGATTTTTGAATTATTTGCTATCATGACAGCCTCTGATGAGAGTGTGACAAAGTGGAAGGATATGATAAGGGAACTGACAAGCAAAGGACTATTGATATTGATTCTTTGAGGGGGCTGTTATCAATTCTCAAGTGGAATTAGTTTTCAATCCCCAAGCATAATAATGTGTTTTTCATCTTAATCTCCAACAATACACTGTAAACATCAGGTGACTGAAGGCTTTAAAGGCCCTATTTTGATTGCATGAAGTGCATTGTCTTGCAGCACATGCATAGTGTTGGTCTAGATTTTGCTACTTTGACTTTGCAAATTCTCTGCACCAAGCCAGGTGCAGGGCACAACGGGGATGGTTTATTTACATGGGAGAGTTTTGGGCATAATGTAGATCAAACTAATCAGAGTGTCTGCTCTCATTCGCTTTAAATCTGTGTTCATGACGGGTTGACATTTTGCTATTTACACAGCATGTTTGTTGTTTGGTCTGAATTTGGCAGGATTATTTAATTCCTCTTCTTTATCTGTACCACTGTACTCAGAAAACACACATAGTATACTGTATAAAATATGTTCATGCTGAGATTTTTTTTGCACATTAAAGCATCCTAGAGCACAAGAAACATTCAGAAAGATGAGTCAGACACGTCTGCGTGAGTGTAAAAGTGAAGCCTCATAATGCATTGAAATATCAGTAAAAACCAACAGGATCAGGCAGGTTTTGTTTGTGTTAGACCTGTTGGCTGCACATCAAATACCTTTGGGCTTTAAGCAATTTAGTTTCTCATTTTCCCCAATGGAATCCTTGGCTCCATTTTCTGCTGCATGTGTTAACTACACTGGACAGCCTGTTTTAGTATCTGTGAGCATAAATGTCAGTGAGATTTATCAGTATGTATTTTAATAATCATTTGTGTTTTTCTTATTTCTGTATGTGTTAGGTGCACTGAGAAGCTGCAGACTTTCTCTAAGCTTTCTTTCTAGTAATGAACTTTAAAATTATATTTTCAACAAATGCTCTGATATTTAAGGGCAGAGGTTTTCTGTTGTGTATCCTATGCAAGTGAAACAAGTTCAGTCATTATTAGAGAAATTGTACACTCTAATAACACATTCACGGGGCATAACTTTTCCACAGGATAGATCCTTAGTACTGGTGATAATTATAAAAAAAAAAAAGAGTTTTGGGGCAGAAAGACAAGAAAACTATGCTGTTTGCCAAAGCAGTGCTAAAACAAAGAGGCATGCTGCCAGAAAAGAAAACGGTTTAAAGTGTCTTTCACGTTTTTTCGTCTATAGCAGAATTACTTGGCTCTATTGCTCCCTACAGCAGCAATGGTTTATGTGTAGCTTCTGTGCCAGTTCTCTTGGTACAGCTAATCATCATTGCTCAGGCTAATATATTTACTTTAGACATGTACCTAATACAACCCCTGCAAAAAATATTCAACTATCCCTTTTAGTTGCTCAACAGAGCTGAATTTTTTATTTTAAAAAATTATAATTGAATTATTTTATATTTTAACCTCACACTTTGCAATACATTGTTATAGGTAGACAGGTCTGGGCTACATGTAATCTATTCTTCTATTGTACTCTTATACTTTTAAGCCATGCTGTTGTAACCTGACTTAAACTGGGCATTGGCTTGATGTAATAAGCAGGAATTTCTCTGAAAAATCTTAACAGTCTTTATTTGTATGGCATTGTCTGGATGGGAACATATGTTGCTGTCAATGGTGTCTTCTCAAATGTGCAAGATACCCATGTGGTGGGTACTAATGAGGCATTGTCATGACCTGATATTGGCTTGACTCGCCTTAATTCTTCTCATTTTATCTTTGTTTCAAAGTAGTACCCAGCTTATTTGGTCATATCACCCTTGGCAAGGTTCCAGTCAAGCTGAGCTGAGACTACAATGTGACACAGACACATTTCTGTGTGACACAGAGTATTGCTACAAGACAGAGATCTCCATCATAGAAATAAAACTTTTCCTGTTGTCGGCTCTGTACTGACATATGACTTTCCAACCTCTCCTTTGCTTTGATTTCATGTTGTTTGCGGATTGGACACCGTCTCTCAAACAAAGCTCATCTTCCTTTGAACAAACGCCATGACACAAGAGTCAGAGACACCATTACCTATTCCCCCCTTTATTGTGAAGTTGGATGCAAAGAAGTTTTATATAGCTTTGCCAAGACAACTCTTGCTACTGAGTGAAGGTACTATCAGAGTAGATACTATCCTTGAAATCAAAGTGCCACGTACCAAACCAAGTGGAGTCAAGGCAAGTTGAGTTTATACTACCAATAGAAAAGGGCCTTAATTCACTCCCACACCCTCACGGATGCTAGCTTTTGGACTTTGTGTCAACGACAATCTAGGTGTCTTTTCCTCAGAGAACCCTAAGACCCTTTTTATCAATGAACAATGTGAGATGTGGGTTCGGTTGATTGTTTACTGTACTGAACACTTCTACAATGCTTAACTTCCACTTTTTAAGGTAGCATTTAGCAGTTCCTAGTTCCCAAGGCAGAAAATCTATAGGATTTTACAATAGCTTTTTGCATAAATATATAAAAAAAGGTCCATGATAAACACATGCATACCAGATTTTAACATTAAATTTTAAAAAGGTCAAATGCACCAGATGTTGCCCTTCTTTTGAATTTTTGTTGTCTTAAAAGGATGGCTGCTAACAGACTGCTAATAAGTACCGCAAAAATGCCTGGGGTCCCCAGTGCAATCATTTCTAATCATTATTTACTAAATGACACACATACACCATAGCCATGGTCATGGGCACAAACTTGACCAGGCCATTTCAAGAGGTGGAAATCCTCAAACAAGAGGTTATGGCGTGACATTATACGCTTGCTGCTTTTTAGGTCAAACTGCCATGTTGTAGTTCTGTAATGGCATGATATAAGCTTTTTGCTCATTGATTACGATTAAGCTTAAAAAAGCGAACATTTGCATCTGATGTAGACAATTCTGCAGACACACATACCTGAAGTCTCTAACTGTTGCTACAAATCATTCTGTTCAGGAAAAGGTGTCGTCCATGATAAAATCTGAAGATTACTCCTTTTTCCATTATCATGCTCGCCCTTTCGTTTCCCATTTTTCATTCTCCACCCCTCTATATTTTATCCCTTTTCTCTGTTTCATTTCTTTTTCCCTCTTTTTACTCTCCCTCAATATTTCTGTGTCAGTATGCTGATAGAGTCTGGGGCCTTGGTAAGGAGGGGATATTAAATCAGGCCTCCGGTCGTGCATGCGTCTTTAGCCAAGGTTTTGATTGACAGGAATGCTAATTCAGCTTTTAGGAGTTTGTTCTTCCCTCCTACCGAAGAGTTTTTAACCCTGAGATTGTCGTCTGCAGGGCCACCGAGGACTATTTTGTTACTTTTTTAGCTGTTGTCATTTTCTCTTTCTCATGACATTTGGTGCTGTTTATGGGTTGGCGCAGTCCTGTGGGAGTTAAAGCAGTCAGTTTCCTCTTGTTTGGGGGGGTGTTGTCACAGAAACAACATATTGCTTTGGCTTTTCAGATCAAATGTAATTTTCTCTCACTGCAGAAGAACTCATTTAGAGATGACAGTATTTGACTGGTATTAAAAAAAGATTCCTTTAAAGCATGACTTAGAAACTTTTGAAAGAATAAACAACCAGCTTGACTCTCAAGCTTTTATATGTCAACTTTAATCAAGCTCCCTGGGAATATGACTGCGTACTATCATGTTGGTTAATGTTACAGACTATAAATAGATGGCTTTCAATGCTGTGCTATATTTGTGTTTACTTTCAGGCTCAAATATTACGAAGATGCCCTGATTGACTGGGGATTGATTATTACCAGTCAGTTTTCATAAATGGCAAATGATGGATGTGCCTTATGTAATACATCCAGCCACTTTGTACTCTGTTTCATTCATAACTAGAAGTGCCCTAAGACCAACCTCCGCCAAAGCATTGCCAACATTTTCAAGCAAGTTATAGACAAAAACAATGGTCAACTGCCCTATCTCACACTGTTAAGAAACCCTTGAAAAAAGTCTGAATTCACATTGGGATTTCGATCACCAAAATCCTACCACCTGTTTTGCAATGACCAACGTTGCCTGAAGTGTACACACAACTGTGGAGATGATGTTGAGTTATTAGTGATTGTGTTTTGCAATATGAACAAATCCATAAAAATAATCCTGGATCCTCATCCATATTCTGAATCAAATCACCAAAATCAAACTTCTTTCTTATGTCATGATTCATTTTCCAAAAAAAATCATCACAATCCATTTCTAATATTTGAAGTTATCTTTTTATCAATCCAACAAACAAACTAACAAATGCCAGGAAAAAACATAACCTCCCTCGCTACCTACGAAGGTAGCAGGTGACACCAATAGCATAATAGTACAGCTTTGCCCTTCTGCCAGTGAGCCCATAAAATAACAGCATTTCTTATTTAACACATTTAATATGAATTTGTTCCCTGAGCTTTCCTGCATGATTGCACTGCTATCCTGTTTGTGGGGGTTTATGTATGTAGATTCCCCACCTTTCAGCTCTGCTCATTCTACAACCAGCTTGTTTTCTTGATTTGAAACCAGTTAAACCTATTTCAATGGCAGTTCAGCCAAATGCTGCTATATTAATCAACATCATTCCTCTCCAGTTTTTATTCATTATAGGTATTAATTTAATACTAGATTGATCTCTCTATCCATGGTTGTATTAATTATACATCCATGGTAACTATCTTTACAGCCATATAGACATGAGGAACCTCTTGAAGATGAGATGCAACATCTCAAGGGGCTTACCTTTAATACATTTATATTAAACAAACATGGTGCAATATACATAAAGATTGATTGGTTAAGTCTATATTCAGCAGAGCCAAATGTGGTTTTAGTCCCTTTGTCTCTGTCTGGATGGATCAATCTCTGGATGTATGTATGTGTATACACAAGTACATATATTTATGTGTATTTGTATATATGCATATATGTGTATCTATAAAACGAAAAGTATGGCTCCAGCCTGCTCTATTGTAAAGTGCCTTGAGATAACACTTGTGATGAACTGGTGCTATGCAAATAAATATTGACTGAGATTGATTTGAGGTGCTGGTCATTCTTCATGACGAGCTCATATTCAGTCATTGGTTGATCAGATTAAGAAGGACCTCACTACCACTCCATAGTGATATGTCAAAAAACAACTTTGTCATGTTTACATGTTGGCGGGTATTTTTGAAAACAGCTTTTTATGTTCGCATTGACCTTCTGTCCACACACAAAATGTGTTTTGGTCATTGAAACAAATAATTTGAAAGACTTCTGCCAGGGTGAAGATTTTCAGATACTCCGTTAGGATTGTACCATCAGACTGAGCCACCAACACCCTACATGAAAGTACACAGCCGGTCTTATGTAACCTGACACGCCAGACGGACAGTTCCATATATCCGCCACGGAAATATTTCACTAGTCCTTCTGGGAAAGAGCCGTTCGAAAATGTTTTCAGAGGGCAGAACCGTCAAAATCGACAGCAGCTGGTGATTGGACGATCGTCCAGCTCGTCACACTCATCACAACAAGCCTACGTTTTAGTCCTCCCTGTGAGACTACCGTCTTACATTAAATAATACAACACAGATGTATCATTTAGCACTTATATGTGACGTGAACCTCATCAAAGACAATCCCCACCAAGTTTTCCCGGTAAACTTCTGAGGAGAGTATATTTCGCCATGTACCGATGAGTAACTATGACGACCATAGACTAACCTCGTGTCCGTGGAGGATTTCCGCAGTCTCTCCCAGTTTCCCAGCAGTGATCTCTAGTGTTGTGTTACTCGAGACCAGTCTTGGTTTTGAGACCGGTCTCAAGACCACATTTTGAAGGTCTTGGTCTTGTCTCGGACACGAGAGCATTTTTACTCGCTCTTGTCTCGGTCTCGGACTGGCCGGACTCGGGATTTTCCGTCAAGACCGATCAAGACCAGCATTGATCTGCTGTTCTTCAACTTCATTAATGTGAATAAGGAGGAACACTTGGTAAAACAACAAAAAGCTTCAATTCATGTGTTAATTCCCCCTGTGATGACTGCAACCTTCCCAGTGTTGTGACTGAGGGACACACCCCCCCTGCACACAAGCGGGAGTGAAAGGTGGGAGGGACAAAACTGGCAAGTGAGGAGAGCACGGAGCAAGAGATGTCTGCAAAATCAACAGTAATTAAATTTGGCTTCCTCAACCACTAAGACTTAATATTCTTTTGGGACAAAAACCATGACAGATTCCCAGCGCCTAAACGCAAAACACTCGCTGTGCGTAGAGCCCTGCAATCCAGGGGGCTACATTTTGGGCAAGGGGACACGTTCTCCGCAGCCTGATGCAGCCATGATCTGCTCTGTGGACTACAGGCCTGATATTTTCCATTTAAAGTGTGTCTGTTACCGTTGTTGTCTGTCAGTAATGTCATTTTGCAGTGCAGCCAACGCACATGTGAACATTTGATCTAAATACCGCCTAAATTGCGCAGCGTCTGTGCACGCGCTCTTACGTGTGCCGGTGAGCATAAAGACGCAGAGAGGCGCACATCGCAGTGAGGGATCATCAGTCACTCTGTGTGATTTTATAATTCAAACGGTGTCTTTACAGATCATGTGCACGGTTTAAATGAACACAAATTCAGCCTTTTGATAAAAACTCAACATTTTTCATCAGTCCAAGTCTGAGCTGCTGTTTTCACTCACTCGCTGTTTTCTACATGATAAATTCATCCTGAGGTATCTTGGATCACTTATTTTCCATGATATAAGAACAATACAAACAAATAATACATCAAACAAATAATACAAACAATACAATCCGGTAGTGCAGCGGTTCTCAACCTGTGGGTGGAGGCCCATAAGTGGACGGTTGTTTAGTTATGGTAGTAAGCTTGGATTTGTAAGTATTTTCTTACAGAATTTTGTTCAGACTGGGCATTTAATGTAATTTTCAGTTGAACTGTTCCTGATTAATTAAAAGAAAACTAAAATTAAAGAGAGAATGCTCTTTAACTGTTCAACCTTGTCATGGATTTTAAAATTGATTTTGATGGTCTTGGTCTCGACTCGGTCTCGACTCCCAAAAGTCTTGGTCTTGTCTTGGTCTTGGTGCATCCTGGTCTCGGGCAAGTCTTGGTCTTGGATAGTCTTGAGCACAACACTAGTGATCTCCGGTCGGGAGAAGAGCAAAAACATGATTTCACGTAAGAAAAGCTTTAAGTGACGTTCGTTGCTCCTCTTTTAAAGAAAAAGTTGAGCCTATTTCTGATTAAGGCTGCAGATATTGCTGCATCCATGGAGACCGCTTCAGAAGCCGCCATTGTTTTCAAACATGCTGTCACTTCCTGTTGTTGTCATGTTCGCAGCTCCCGCCTCTCTTCCCTGATTGGGCCGTTAAGCATTTAGCCGAGCGAAGTCGTTGGACAATGGGAGTTGGCAAGACGGACATGCAGGATTTCAGACAATGAATCAGGCGGCTCTGCAAGGCTAGGTCTTATGCCAGCACAGCATTAAAATACAGAAGAGCGGGCTCAGAAAGAGCCCACTTGAATTTAGACAGACACACACCAATGTTTAAATTTATGTTATAAAGCACAACACAATTATTAGAGCACAAATGACTGTACCAAAGGCGAAAAGGGGGTTTGATTAGTCTCCTTTAAAAAGCACAAAAGCTGCCACTTTGACATGCTTAGGATTCACTTGCTTAAAAAATATATTTTTCAGCCCTACATAGAAGATCAAGGTCTTTCAGCCTCATGGTCAACCCCCCCAAACAATTTCCAGGAATCACTCCACCACTAAACCTACTCCACCTTCATAACCCATTACTGTACTTTCTCTGTCCTTCACTTGTAAACCTCACAGAGAAATAAAATCATTATGCAGTAGTTTAGTTTTATTTTGTGGCTACAGTGGCTTAGATGGAGGAATGTTTAGCTAACACTGGTTGACTTCACAGCTGAATAGAGTCTAATTAATCTGGATCTGACCACTTTCTCTTCCTAAAGAGAGAATTTTTTTAGCTTAGACTAACACATAGATGCACACATGTGAAGGGCTGGCTGACATCACTGATATCCCAGTGTCCCACAGGTCCAGCTTGGGCGTTAGCAAATTTATCAGCTTCAATATGACAACATTCCTCATCTAAGGGAAAGAAAACTGAGGTGTAGAGAACCACAGAGGGGAAGGAAAGGAAAAGGAAACTGTTGTTCACAAGCTGTAAAAGCTAACATAAACCCAAGCTGCTTTAGTTCGGCTCACCACACATGTTGCAATTAACATGCAATAGCACACTTGGCTGCTTGAGCTCAAAGACTGTGCTGGGATGTTAGGTAGATGGGCATGTGGTGAGCAGTGGGAGTGTAAAGGTTAGTCAGGGTGACACAGATCAACAATGGAGCTGAGTTAATAAAGGTCAGGTGGGCAGAAAATGATAAAAAAAAAATCTGTTACTGGTGATAAACTTTCACATGTGCTCATTGATAATGCTCTAACTCAATATCCCATATCAAAAAAATCATTTCTTTTTCGGTGTAACCTCTGATTTCTTCCTCTATTTCTGCCATTTTCCCTCAACTCCCATGATTGATTTTGGTTCAGGACCAAAGAATGGGCCTCCACTTGTTGCTTTCTATTAAATTTAAGCACTTAAATATACAGTAGCTCACCAGCCACCTAAAGTCTGAACAATGGACTTGAGTTGAGCCACACCCCTTACATAAACCATTAGAGTTTAGAGAGGCACCCATAATCAACTGCAAGTCTGCTTTGGATTTAGCTCTTTAAATTTTGACTGGGTCTGGCAGTTTGTAGATCTTGGCATTGTGTATTAGAGTTTTGATATGTGAAATGTGTCCTGTTAATAATAAGACAGAGTAGATACCCCAGACATGAATACTTTATATCTTTTTAAGTCATGTAATGCTGGGACAATATTGGGGGAATGAAGAATTAGTGGTGAAGTTGGTTGTTTATTGATAGCGTCACTCAATGCTGCAGATTTACACGGTGGAATAACTTTCTCCTGTTCCAACACATCCCAAAGGTGCGCCACTGGATTAAGATCAGGTGACTGTGGAGGGCACTAGAGTACAATGATTTGAGCTTTGTGACATGGCACATTATCCTGCTGGAAGTAGCCATCAGAAGATTGTTTCACTGTGGTCATACAGGGATGGACAAGGTCAGCAACAATACTCAGGTAGGCTGCGGTGTTTAAATGGTGCCAGGTGGGGCCTATAGTTTGCCATGATAATATCCCCCACACCATCACACCACCACAGCTTTAGTACATGGCAGGAAAGATCCATACTTTCATATTGTTTACATCAAATTCTGACCCTTCCATCCGATGTCACAGCAGAAATGCTGATTCATTACACAAGGCAACATTTTCCAATTTTTTGAGACTGACAGGAGTGGCACCCTATGTAGTCTACAGAAATGGTCTTCTACAAAATTTGGTTAGAATAAGTCTACAGAATCATCTCAAACTTCTCTGACTTCAGGAAACAAGTAGTTATTTTGGCCAGTACTGACACTCAATGGACACTTCATTCTCTGTAAGCCATAGAGATGGTTGTGCATGAAAAATTCAACAATCATGCCATGTTCAAAGTCACTTGAATCACTTTCTTCACCCTTCTTATGCCTGGTCTGAACAGCAGGTCATCAGGACCACTTCTGCATGTCTCGATGCATTGAGTTCCTGCCATGTGACTGACTGATTAGCTATTTGTGTTGAAGAGCACCTGAACAGGCATACTAAAAATGTGACCAGTGTATGTTGTATTTATACAGTACTTTTAGATTCATGTACAGGACTGAAATCAGTAAAAAAAAAAAAAAAAGAAGAATATAATATTAGCATTTACAGTTCTATTTTACTTTTCTAATGTATGGGCTACAACTTTAGGATCCAATATGCTAAGTGTAAGTTTTATGTAACATAACATTTAGGCAAACCCTTGATTAGCTTGTTCCCAAAGTAAAGCTAAGCTCTGCTAAGTTTCCAAGCTGACCCTCCAAGGGTGATGTAAGGAAGTGGTGTAATACTAAACGATGCTATGCTACATTTATTTTTCCACTAAACAGTAGATTTAAAAAGGGCCAACAAGCACACAAATTCTGAATAAAAGACCTTTAAGGTCAGGAAACATTAGCACAGTTGGCAGAGCAGGTCATCAACTACCAACCGAGAGGTCAGGATCCAAGCCCAGCTAGTGCAATTGTTTATTGATCTGTTTTTGTACAGGACACCTTATCACAATGGTTTAAAACTTAGTTTAAACTTAAGATCATGCTAAAATTTCAAGGCACACCATACTCTGACCCATGAGCGACAGCCTCTTGAGCCTTGTTATAGTACCTTAGCAGTGTGTTCGTGTCTATCAATGCCTAATTAAATTTGACCAGTAACTGTTTTACTACTTAAAGGTTCATCTAATGAAGAATTCATTTCATTTTTGTCAAATTTCAAAAATCTTAAAGCATTTATTTGTAACATATTTAAGATTTAAGAGGGGGAGTAACAGGAAGACAGAGGACCGTAAGAAGCAGTAGCCAGCCAGTAGCCATATTTAATTTTTTTTATATTTATATATATATATTTATTTATATTTTTCTTTAGATCTGTCTTTTCTTTTTAGATACCTTTTTTACCTGTAACAATTAACTGCTAATGAATTTCAATTTCCCTAAGGGAATTTTTCCCAAGGGGATTAATTAAGTCCTATCTAATCTAATCTAATCTAATTAGACAAACAAATGAATGGGACTAAAACTAAAATAGTTATCCCTACTACCTGCTGCATTTCTATTAACAGCAAAACCCTTGAAGTTTTTGTTTAACAGAATTTCCAGTTGAAGAAAGAAATAAAGGTCTACAAATATATGATAGAAATAATTAAGCAGTCATGTATAAGTTTTCGTATATTTGTGAGCTATGGTTCTAAAAAAAATCCCAAGGCGCACCTAAAATTGACAACATTTGAGAACGACTGCCTTCTGCTAATGCTTGAGCGAAAAACTGTGTGATTTGGTGTATAAATGTGTGTTGAATTGAGTGGCTGTAGTTAACTAATAGTAATGAACAGCTAACAGAGACTTCCAAACCATCAGTGGGTGAATGGTCTGAAAGGGTTGGGGGTGAGTCTTGTTAAGACAGAATAGATACCAGTGCTGTTATCAGTTTTGTCTGCTGATCCATTTCATTGTTGATTCCTTATCAAGCTGTGTGTATTTTCTGAGAGCTTTCAGGGACAACAAGGTCAAACACTTGTCTCATCTTCTAATATTTAATGCTAATCTGCAAAATAAATGCTTCTGCATGTTCCTATTTTTTCCACCCTTGGTTGAAATCAAACAAACACACTGGACTGGGTGCAGCCGGACTGTGTCAAGTTAAGCCACACTTTTACCTGCTTCTGTTTCTCGTCTGCTGTGTTTACCTCTTCAACTTGTTTGTTGATGATATTTATTAATACCTTAACCATTTTGTTATCAGTTCTGTACTAGAATTGCTTTTTGATTCCAATCCGTTGAATGGGCAGATGTGACCTGCAGTGTAAAAAGTGCTTCACGTAGTCAAAGAGTGTATAATAATTTTTGGTCGATTAAAACATGAAAACCTAATTTTGACAACCACAAAGCTGACTGAGCCTCTCCCTCTTCTGAGAGGAGGGACGGACCGAAGGTTTAAGGCACTTCGATGAAGGTTTGCCATCAGTCTTCTAATTCTCTGCCTTGGAGTTAATACATGTATTTCCAAAAGATGTCAAACTATTTCTTCGACTTAAATGTTTTTTCTTTTGTTCAGCAAGCTTTTGTGTCAAATTTCATTAAACACAAAGCATAATCCTAAATAAAGCACGCTCTACATTTGTCAGCACAAAGTTTTGTTAAATCATTTTGACACGAGATATTTTTTAACTTCAGTTTGTTAACTCAACAAAGATGTGATTTCTGTATTTAATGTGGTCATAAATTCCTTGAAGAAATATTAACTGTTAGGGCTAGCGGCTCTCTTACCCCACTTATACTCACATTTCTCCACTTCACTCTGTTCCAACACTGACCAGACCAATACAAGCACTATTTCTCCAGCCTGCTCTTATCCCCAGCCAAGCCATGTCTCCAGACTGGGGTTTTATCAGCTCATGAAAACTGCAGCCACGATAAGAAGTATTGGTTGTTGCACAGCTGACAGGTCAGCTTGATAGAAGAGAGGAAAAAAAACTAAAAGCTGCGGACAAATCCTCGAGGTTTGGTCACTGTGATGATTACAGTCCAATTTAAAGAATCATTCCCTCTGAAGTTTCTAACTAAGAGAAGATATGAAGATAATGATGAAGGCTTGACAAAGTTGAGGGAGAAAAAGAGAAAAATGTGTCTCTGTGCCCTAACGCATTTTTTTTTCCTTGTTTTGACACCACCAGGATGGCAAGGAATGAAGATGATGAGGAGGAGGCAGCACGTGAGAGGAGACGCAGGGCACGCCAAGAGAGACTGATGAGCAGAGAGAGTGAGGAGCACGGCGGACAGCCAGACAGCCTGGTCATGACCAACAGCCACAGGTAACCCACGCGCAAGAAAAATTCCTCTGTCAGTCTGTTCATGTTGCCATCTTGTATGGCTGCTGTAATTGTGAGAATCATAGTGTTTACTGCTGACTGTGACAGTAGCAGAGATAGATGGGTTAAGCCTCATACAGCTGCTTTTCAAAGTACATCAGTCATACAATCTTAGCTTCGGATTTAACAAATCGGGCATCGTTTTTCTATATAAACGTAGTACAGAAAGTAAGGAAATTGGTGTTTGGTGGATTATTTCCTTGTTGTAACAATGCCTCTTGGCAATAAATCTTATACCATTGGGAAGTCTGTTTATTTTCCTTTTCAATGTTCCTCATTTCTAAGGAACATGCATTTGTGGAAGAACGGTAGAGCTGAGCATGAAGGTCACAAAATTTGCCAAATCCTCTCTGCCAATGCCAAACAGTGTGTTCTGCTATTGACTCTGGTGTGGTGCTGTTTGTTGGATTGGATGATTGAAGTCTGAAGAGACATAACAGCAATTTAACAGTTTATTCATTTAAGAAACAGGAGCCTCAGTAAAGTGTGGAAGAACCATACAAAGCCACGACAGCCTTGCACCTCCTCCTCATGCTGGGTACCAGCCTGGTCACACACTGCCGTGGGATGGCTGCCCTTCTTCAACCAGAATTTCTCAAAGTCAGCCAACATGGTTGTGTTGGTCACTCTGGCATCCTCTCCACTCCCAAGTCTGGAGGTAGATGAACTTGCTCTGAGATGAGGAGCGTTGCCATCTTGGAGGATGATGGTAACGCTATGGAGATATGAGATTGCCTCAAGTTGCAGAATCTAATCTCGTTATCTCTCTGCAATGAGTTTGCCTCCAGTGAAGCTTGATTTTCCAGTTAGGGAGATGCCGCCTTACACCATCACACTGCCTGCACCAAAAGATGTTACTCAATGCAGCAATCTGCATAGCATTCTCCACATCTTCTCCACACTTTGACGCTATGGTCCAACTGCTGTAGTCAGAATCTGGGCTCAATGCCGATCATAATGTTCCTCCACATGTTCAAGTTCCTGTGCACATGTTGCTGACACCAGCACAAACAGGCCTTAAAGCCGCAGTCTTTGTTCCTGCAATCTGGCCCATTGTTGCACATAACCAGCTTCAAGTAATAATATTGTACAGCTTGAAGAAAATAAAAATGGTGTGGTGTATAGGCTGTGTCAGGTGGCATTAGCATATTTGTGGCATATAACCATGTTCCACATAGTTTTGTAGATGTTAATCCATCAAGCGTTGTTAGCCACACTCTGCTTGATATTATCAGTAAACACTATGTTAGCTTGCTGCTATGTTAGCTTGCTAAGATATTGTGATGCTGTTGTGATACTTGACCAAATTGAACCCACAATTCACTACTTTTTTTTCACTTCCCTTGTTTGGTTCAGATGGCTTTCAAACCCACCATGAACCGAACCCTAGTCTGACTGGAAGTTAACTTAGACCCCCTGACCAGAGCTCAGCTCTTTGGTCCTTACCAGAGTCTCTTCAAATTAACTGAACTTTCCAAATAAACAAACCACAGTTTGGTTCAGACTGAACGTGTTGGGTGTGACAGTGCTCTAAGAGGATACATGAGTGACAGCAGAAAGACTCCTCAGGTTTATATCAGCACATTTGTTGATGTATTCATCTTGTCATTTTTTTTTTCACAGGGCTGTATCTCATGTCATGTTAGGTTATGTAACCGTGTCTGCTTCCCTAAATATATAACAGTAGACACTGAGCTCATGTAGCCTGTACATCTGGGTTTAGTAATAACCTGTTAAACTCTGAAGCTCTGAACAACCTAATATTGTACCAAGAATTTAGACTGATCATTATTTTACTAGCAGAAATATAAAAAGCAAGTCTAATGGATAAAGTATTTTTAGTCATTTCCTAGATTGCAAATAATGATGTATGGTATGTGAGTACAATTGGCAATAACTGACATTATTTTCTGGTTGAGCAAATTTAAACTGGCACCAGTCTGATCGCCCATTGGAAATAGCCTAGTTGTGCCACTTAGACAAGAACGGTCTTGCGATTTTAAGGTAGCTCCTTTTTTTGGCTAAAAAATATATAATTGTTTCTGGCTTTTTATTTGCTATGGCTAGCTAGCTTTTCTGCCACAATAGTTGGTTGTAAAGTTCTCTAAATGTTTCTATCTTCCAAATAAGAATACCTTTAGACCTCTTTTTTTGAAATGTACTGGACATGTAAGTTTGTACTAAAAGACTCATAGTTTTGTTTTTTAATAAATTAACCATATGGTAAGCGTAAACTTTATTTTTTCATTTGTTTGGTAATGAAAAATGCAAATACTGTCTGTAATTGACTGGATAGACAATACTGTTTGTATGACATATTCAAAAACTTTGAGAACACTGAATAATGTTTTATTGAAATAAATTCTAACATTAGTAAAATCAAGGCTTTAGTTCCATACTAATACAACAGATCTAAATTGTAGTAGTTTCATTAGTTGTAAAAAGGGCCATTATTTTATTAATATTTGTCTTTTTTTAAAACAAGTAAAGTCAGAAAAACAAAACCTGAGGGGGAATATTACATGTTTGTTGTTTGAGGTAAGCTAGTGAGCCAGACATGCTAACATTTGTAGCCTAAGTAAAACCAGATGAGCTGACTTTCCTCAAAAATTTGCTCTTTTGTTTAAGGTTAAAAACTGATTTAAAAAAAGTCACTTTCCTCATAAATCATTTGCTATAAACTATCTTTCATACTGGAGCCATATGTATCACATAACATGAACTCTGTTATAATCAAAAATCACAATGACCTGCTGTATCCTGTTATGGTTGCCAAGTGACGTAATATGGTATTACTTTCAGGTGTTGACTGGAGACATTCTGTGAAGCAGCTCTTCAATTCTTTTTGTATACTTTCTTTATTACATTTCAAAAACTGAGCACCATTTTTCCACTCGGTCCCAGCTGTCAATAGGGCAACAAACTCGTGATCTCATACCTATCCATCACAGAGACAAAATAAAAGGGCTCAATATCCATTTTCTCTGCGTTTTTGGGCTATGAGATCAATCACCTTCCGCTAGGGTGGAAGCTGTGGGCTGCTCTGACATCTAGCAGCACAGACACAGCTTTGTGGTTGTGAATGTTTCCTCGCGATGAGCTCAGAGATACATCCTGGGCAAGTCAAACAACCAGGGGATTGTGCTGAAGGATGCTGAGGCAGGACCTGGTGTTGACTGCAGCCATTGTTGATTGTGTGGATGTGTAACAATAATGTTTGCCAGACTTCTCGGTCAGGATTTCATGAGTCATGATGGGGCTGGGCAATAAAGAAAAAAAGCACATCTTAATTTCTTCCAGAATGGTTATACAGGGTGTACAGGTTAATTTCCTGCACCAAGTTTGTAATATTTTCATCATCACAAACGTGTTGGAACTCTCTGACAGCCATGCATACAAGCACACACAGACGATTAAGGGGAGGAAAAGGGGAAAAAATGAAGCAACATGTTGCTTAAAGTATTAATCTTGTAGCTAGAAGTTGTGTTGTTTAGATCATCAATTATTTGAAACTATGTTTAAAGTAGCCCTACCTTGCACACAAATCTAGACTGCATATTGCTGCCACTGCAGTCACAGCTACAGCTACAATATGGCATGTAAGATAGACACTCAGTTGTAAAAGAGTTTTGTCTACCATCAGCAGCACCTCATCCTGCAGCTTGTCTGAGCTCCAAATATACCAAATATGGAGTATGTTAATGACACAGATATTCTGCTATGATTGTTGATTTTATAGTTGTAGGTGTTTGCTGGTGATGACAGGTCGACGCATTCAGCTTTAATTTCAGCTTTCATTTCAAGTCACTGTCATGTAGACCAGGGGTTCCAAAACTTTTTAGCCCCCAATCCCCCAAAATTATATTGCTATCGAGTGGGGAACCTTTGGGCCGAATTAAGCATTAAATAAACTAATATTTTCAGCATGTTTTATATATTGTTTTCATTTCATCATGAAAAAGCATGATCAATGGAATGTGTTAAGTTAAATGACGCCAATTTGAGTTAATCAAATAAACCTTTTGAATAAATCTTTCTTCATAGTTTTGTCCCACGGCCCCTAGGGCAGTGTTTCTCAACCAGGGGTCCCTAAAAATAAAATATATATTTAAAAATAAAAAATCGTATGACATTTATAAAAACAGGATTTTTTACTCAAATGTGACTGAGACCTTTATGTACCTAAACTACAGAAGGTAACAGGACTTTTTTCTCTTATTACATCTATTTCATAAGTGTAATTTATTTATTCATGTTTGTATAATACAAACTTGACATGATCTGCATCCTTTTCAAATATGGGCCCTCAACTGTTTCAGTGAGCATATATCGTTCAATTCTTAAAATGATTTTATTTTATTTATTATGAGTCATCTGCAGAAGATGTTGTGGGAAAACTCATTGACTTGCAAGGTTCAGGTTAGCGCTTAAAATTAAGCTAGTGTTATAAACAAAGAAGAAGATAAGCAGTTACACAAAGAAGAAGTAATAGAAGATCATGGACATCATGGACACCTGAGGCCCCCCAGATCAGGTGGGGGGTGGGGGGTGGGGGTGGGGGGGGGTGGAGGGCTCAGGGTAGACCCAAAATATGCAGGGGGTCCAGGACCCCAAAAAGGTTGAGAACCACTGCCCGAGGATGCTCTTGGCGCTTGGAAAGCACAGCTGTTGACTAAATGTAATCTTGAACATGTTTTTGAAATGGTTGATAATGTTAAAAAAAGACAAGAATCAAGCTACTTCAGTTAAACATGTTAACAAGCAAATGATTGTTTAATTGATATGTTAATAGGTGTTCATGAATTAACTGAATTTTCATGACTTTTTTTTCCCTTCAAATTTATCTTTATATATATCACAAAGAAAAAAAAAACTTCACATCACTTTGAGGGATTTTGTTAAGTCTTTACAGTAACACGTTTGTTTTTTCATAACAGGAAGAAATGATTCCTTTTTAGCCAGCCTTTCACTTTGTGGAGACCTAATTAACAACAACTTTAGAATGGATGCCATGCTGTTTTATGCTACCATTTATCCCCCACAGAGAATGACTCCTTCAGAGTTTGGTAATCCCCTGACTAAATCTGCAACTCAACCATGAGGTTTATTTTGAGGTTTGTGCTGAAATGTCTTAACAACTGTTGGATTGATTCTCAGGAAATTTGGCACAGAAAGGAGCAATTGACTCAAGGATACAAGATTCCCTTCAGGCTGTGATCCCACAAGACGTTTGACTGATGTTCTGTTTATTTAAAGCGCTAACCATCAGTTTATTTTAAAGAATATCTGTGGTGTAGAGCTGTCTATTAAGCCAGTGGTCCAACAATGAGCGCTGACGATAATGGGCAGCCAGTCAGTGCAGAAAACTTCAGTTTCCTTTCATGGTATTGACTCTGGTTGGTTTTGAATAACAGCCCAGAAGTTTCAATCAAGTTTTCTGGTTCCTTATCAACTGTTTTAAGTCTTACAGGGCTCTTCTTGTAAATCCCTCAAACTTAATTTGGCATGTGTCTAAGTGAAATTCTGGAATATTATATATTAAGTTGGTGTCTGCCCAGTGGTACAAGCCGTTACCTAACACTGAGAAAGTTGGACAGGACCATTCTGTGTGAAGTTTACATGCTCTCTCTTGTAATGCAATTCCACACTCTCTCCTTGGTTTTTGATTCAGTCCTTTGTCCTATCTGAACAAGGCAGCGTCTCCCTCAGTATTAAGTTGTTAAAGGGATTTTTCGGGTATTTTGAAGTGGAGTTGTTTGGAGCCTGTGGCACTAGTTAAAATACAATTGCCACAAAGGCACCTGGCCAGCTTTGTCCTAGAGGAGGGATAGCCATGTACTGGCGCCATGCAAAATATATCAGTCAATGGTGAAAGCCTCATAACTGACCCACTTTTTAGGTTAAAACTACACAAAAATACACATTTGCTCAGCACTACAGTAAGATTCTTGACACAAAGGGATATCTTGTGAACCATAGTACAAGGAGAAAGAACAGATTGTGGTGAAATTAGAACTTTGGCCATTTTATATACCTGTTTTTACATATGGAATAAATACCCATCTTTGTAATATTCAAGGAGTTAGATTTATATCAGTTTGACCACCACCTGAACAGCTGATGAGAGGAGCTGCTGGCAGAAGGATACTTAGCCCATATGATGCTTCCCAAATTAGTTCCAAACACAGGGGCTTTGTCGAGGAAAAGTGAAACAGAAAAAAAAAAATCTTAATGTAGAGTCTAGTTGAGCCAATAGTGGGTTTTCATTGGCACCATTGACTGCTATACTGTATATCACTTAGCATTGTCACTCAGTCACTTTTCTTTTTGCACTTGTCTATGGCTTACTGCCAAACTTACATAGTACTACATGCAGGCAAGCGTAACACTCTGCTTACTTCAAATTTCAGTGGTACCCAAAACTTTTTACTATGAGAATGTCTATCTGGCCTTTCAGGTCACATGTATAGCACTTATAATTAAAAAACTGTGCTAATTTAATGCCTACTTTCTTTCTTACTTTGATTGGATGAATGGAGTGTAGTGCAACTTGAGTCTGAGATACTTAAGTCATTTCTCTCATCATAGTGTGACAGAAACTGTGAGCAGCTCTTACGGAGGCCTCGGCGGAGGAGACGACGAAGACCAGGCCTTGCAGGAGCGCATGGCCAAACGCGAGGAGAGACGACAGAGGCGCATGAAGGAGGCTCTGGAGAGGCAGAGGCAGATGGAGTCCACGACCACAGAGGGCAGCGACAACAACAACAGCAGCATCACCACTGAGAAGAACGCAGAGGAGGAGAGGCCTTCCTCCTGGCGCAGGGGTCGTTACCGTGACTATGAAGAGGAGGAGGAGAAGACAGAGAGGTACAGCTCGAGGAGGGAGAAAGAGCGAGAGGAACCGAGAGAGGGGGAGGCTGCTCCTGAGGTTGAAGAAGAAGCAGATGAAGGAGTAGAGGAAGAGGAGGAGCAGCAGGTGGAAGTGGTGGAGGAGAAACCGAGGAGGTCTTACTTGAGTGAGAAGGTGAGTTATCAGTTTGCTTTGGCTTAATGTTAGACAGTTTTGCACTTTTTCTGCTGACAGTCCCTGCAAATGTGATGCTTGTTTCTGTAGGAATCAACCGAGGAACCTAAAAGTGAATCCCAGGTATGCTTATTGATTTATTGACTTCTTCAGCACATCCTCCAGTTTCTCACTGATCTATCCTTCAAAGACCTGCTATAAACCTTTTCCATAGGAGCTCACAGAGGAAGAGACACATTTAGTAGCCAGTGAGAGTTCACACCAGGCCAAGTCAGCTAACTCAGAGGCCCAGGAGGACGCGGTAGATTCAGAGGAGGCTGGAGAGGTACCTGAAGATGATTATGTAGATTATTCATCATCAGAGAACAAATCTATGGCACTCAGACATGAGAGTGAAGAGGACAAAGAGGTATCTGAGATACTGCACTCAGAGGATAATGAGGTATCAAACATGTGGTAAGGATTTCAGTAGAGGTGTGATACACAGCACCAAAATCTCTCTGGGTAAATTCAGTGTCACAATGCATCTGATAGTCCCTGTAAAGCAATAACAAAATATTCTGCAGTAGGCTACTCAGAAAGACTCCGTGACTCATTTGCAGTAGAAATCAATGACAGCTTTTTTCCCTCTTAATATAAAATACATCCATGGAACAGAATTGTTGGTGTACTATTTAGTGGGTAAACTCTATTGGATTACAGTTTTAATGGGAAAGAATCCCTATTTAAAGGAAAAAAGTAGGAAGCGGAGGAGAGTTGAGCTGATCCCGTGTCTCCACATGACCAGGAAATGTATTTTTTTGAGAGATTATTTTTTGGACTTTTACTGCCTTTATAACAGAGAAGGCATGGTGTATAGACTCTGAAAGTTGGAATGGGGAGTAGGGGATGGCACAGGGGAAAAAAGGTATAGGGCAGGATTTGAACCTAGACTGCCTACAACCAGGACAACACTGTCATTGGATGAGGAGCACAGACGTAGCCGCAAATGTGCTCTGAATTCTTTGTAAAATGGTGAAAAAATGGCTGGATATTATATTATGATTGGCTGCATATTATGATGGTACAGAAGTTTTAAGAGTTAACCATATCTTCTCTGTGATTAATTAGACATAATAAACAAAAGTATTTAAAAACACAATGATGAATCATCCAGGATAGAAATTGTTCTGAAAAAGGAGAATTATATGATGATTTAACCTTTTGACTGGCATTGTATACACTGGGAGGCACTGCTGTACATGAATGTATTTGTTTGAAAACTAGAAAAAATCGGAAGTGAATCATTGCTACATAGGTTCTCAGAAATCTAACAGTAAGAGCATACATCAGATTAAGAAAAAATCTCACCATATATTTCCAGATCCACTGACAATCATAATTTAATTGAAGGAAATAAATTTGTTGATAAATAATGTGTCTATGATTTTCCACAGAAAACTGGGTCAACAGCTAACTATCTAAAATTTGCTCTATGTGATGTTTTCATATGAGAAAACAAAAAAAAATCGTTGCAGAAATCCATTCATGCCCAATACAACCCTTAACAGGCAAGCCAACCAGCAGGTTGACCACATGTCTGCTTCCCAATTAGGCAGCATTAAAAAGGTACCAAGAACATCATTTAACCTAAAATTTGGCCTTGCCCCCCCAACAAAAAAAAAAAAAAAGTAGAGGATGGGGGAAAACTCGGTCCAAAACCATAACAGCAACATGATGTCAAATAACGCTGTACGTCACAAGTCTAATTTCTGATTTTGCTTTACAGGGATTTAAGGTGTTCTAAAGAAATATCACAGTCTAGACCACTAAAGATCTTTTAATAAGCCTACATTGTTGACTTTGTTATTGATGTCAGAGCCAGGCACTGAAATTACCCAGACACCTTTCTTCATCACAGTGTGGCTTGCACCTTTTGCAAACTTGTGGTGACCAAGGCTGGGTTTTATGAGGTGTGGTTCTAGCCGTGTGGTCAGATTGTTAATAAGGTTAATGTTATGTCTCACAGAGTGGTTGCACTGTGTTTTTTTCTGCATGCCTTCCACAGTTAAGAGAGCAGCATCACATTGTCATAACAGGAGTCCACTCAGGAATAAAAAAAATAATAATAACTGCAAGTGGAGAAGTCAGTGTGATCTAAAATGAGTGTTTGTGGCATATGGTAATAAAAGCTAATTGCTGAGCTTTATTTTTACTTTTTTTTCCCCAAGTTAAGGATTTGGGAGTCAAACCCTGAAAATCAGACACCAAAGGTTCTTCTAAAAGGGAAAGGGCTCCAAATTGTGGTCCCTGTCATGGAACTACAAATCTCAAAATAGTCCATATTTTATTCCACAAGATTTGTGTACTTTTAGGGTTAAGGAAGGGTAAAATCTACTTTTGGCTAAACATGGTTTTGGGGAACAAGTTTTGACTCCTTGACTTTTTTACAAATTTTGTTTCTATAAGTCCCAGTCTCATCCACAACTTCACTAACCTTGCACAGCAACTAGATCTGTCTGATTCAATGTCTGTAATTGGTCAGATCCATCTTCCAATCAACAACCATTGTGCTCGGCCCAAAGCAGCACGGCCAAATAAGCGTCCTTTACAGCAGGAAGAGATGGGAGCTATGAGTGAGACAACTGCAGGATGCATCTGCTCGTACAGAGATTAGCATAGATGCTTACAGATTAGTAGCAATTTTATCAGATCTTGACCGCATTTCTTTATTAAATGACAAACAGTCAATGACAGTAGAAGTATTTCTCGATAGAAAGGATATTTTTTGGCTCCAATTCCAACTTGTTTTGGTGAGAATTTATTTTACGAAGTGGCTCATGTTTTGTATGTTACACTACAGCAGTAGTTCCACCCACTACATTATCTGATTGGCCCATAATGAATGTGATTGATATAGCGATTGTCCAATCACTCGCCGAATATGCTTTTGAAAGGTTCTGCCTATTCCAGATGGACCCATCTGGTGTGTCAGGTTACAGCTATACTCTTCAAACAAAGTTTAGAAACATTAATTCAGTGGATTATTCCTCCCCTTTAATAATACAAATTGGTATTGTATTTTATATCATTGGAAAGCCTGATCAGTCACCCTTACAATGAGGTACAACTTTTGAGTATTGTGCATTCATGGAATGAGTAACACAGCTAAATGTGTGGGTAAAGCCCCCAAATATGTGTCAAAATCCTCTGCAAATGGAAGCTGGTGTCCCAGTACAGGAGGCACCATTTTTTGGTGTCAGCCCTGGTACCATTTCAGAACTTAAGACCAAGTTCTATGAGACTAAAGAAGTCAAATGCAGACCAAGAAGTGGGTGTCCTATAAAGACAACAACTCAAGAAGACTCGTTCCTCACCCTTAATTCACTGAGAGGGCTTTCACAACAACACGGCTCTGTGCCAGTTCTGGTTCCTGAGCCTAATTTTGAACCGGCCGGTGTGTTCAGACCGAAAAAAAATTGGTTTAAAACCTGAAAAGTTGGTTCCAGGAGTAGAAGAACACACACACACTTTTTACTTATCAGATGCCTTCTACATATGTCTTCTGTGTCTCCTCATCATCAATAGTTGTTGCGCGCTTGATTGCTGGATGAAAACAAAAACTTTAAGTAAAGCAACAAAGGCTTTTAGAATATCTTTGCGATCGCTTTTTGCCGGTCGGTTAACTTACACCTGAGTAACACGGAATGACACCCAACTGGTATGAACACGAGCTGGTTTGCTAGAAAGTACCAAGGTTCACAGAACCAGTTCCAGAACCAGAACCGTGCCAGTGTGAAAGGCCTCTGAGAAACCGTAGACCTTCTTCGAGGGAAAGAGGGAATGCACCCAACAGCGACGAATGTCATATAGGATACAGGGCAGAATGGACAAAAATATCTCCTTAAAAGGGCCTGTATCTTGTTAATATTAACAGGCCTGATTGATCTTAAGGTGAGAAAACCTTTTCATTCACTTCATTTTCAAAATGTATGCTTTTAGTCTTAGAATTTAGGTTTTTTTAAGTTCTTTATAAAGCCAGTGTAGGAAAGTGACCCCTCTTGTTTACAGCTGGGGTTGGAGGATGGGGAATAGGCACAAGGTTTTGAGGACTTATATCCGTGAAGTTTGATGATGGCATTTTTTAAGAGAACTTATATAAATTATAATCGTAGAAGAGAATATCCATACTCAAAAAAACTTAAAACTCTTCAAACTGGGCCTAAATGTACCTTCAGCATAACGAGGAACAAACTCTAAAATCTTCCAAATAATATACTGCTGTTAAATGTCAGAGCATCTATTCGAAAGCATTAAAAGAGGCCTTTCATTTTAGCTCCTCTCCTCTGACACACTTCACACAGCTAAAGTCAACACACTCCACTTCTCCTGTAGCCTTCAATTACACAAACAGAACACCCACATAATCCAAGTTTTTCATTTTGTAGTCCAACTGGGTCAGTCTGATTTATTTTTACAGGAGCTCACATCAGTGTTCAGCACCTTTGGTAGAGTTTAAAATGGCTCAAAAGACTTTTTGCACTTTTAGCATTAAAGAAAAAATGTTATTTCTCCTCATAAACACAACCTAGACTGCTGCACAGAGATAATTACTGCAGTTAAGAGTTGTAATTAGAGCTGAGAAGGTCAAACAGCTCTGTTGCATCAACACTAAGTCAAGGGTGTTCTATGCTGTAAGATACAACTGTATGCTGCCTGAAGAGTAAACATAGTTTGCCTTAAAGCTTTGTGTTTTGGCTTAGAGACGCAAAGATTACAGACTGTGAATCATTTTTGGAGTCAGAGACGGAGCATCCAGCTGCAGACACGCCCCTCATGATCACATGTTGTCTAATCCTGTCTCAGCAGTAATTCTGGAGTGGACTCTGTTAGAGGATGTTCTGTGTTATTTTGTGTGGGGTTGTGCTTTCTCACTCCTTCTCATGTGACATCACAAGTCGTCACTTCACAGGCTCCTCCCACTCCCTCCATACCCACCAGTGGCAGTTTTGTTCACCGTCCACGTGGTTGTTTGTGTGCAGGTGGAGGAGAGAGGCGGGGCCAGGGACGAGCAGAGGAAGCAGAACGGAGGGCTGCACGAGGAGGTGACTCCCAAACAGCACAGGAAACCCGAGAGGACCCTCAGGTACAAAGACACCCAGACGCACATCATGTGACGTCACAGTTTCCAGGACAGGTAGACTGGGGATAGCCAGACCTCACATAAACAGTTTATCAGTTTAGTGTTTATTTATTTTGTTTAGTGTTTCTTTTTTCAACTAATGCAGGCAGTTCAGAATAATGTCAAAATGTTTACTTATATGTCCAACATCTATTTCTAATATTAAGAACAGTAGTTGCACATGTGTTCAGCCTCATCCAGCATACAATAAACTTAAACTGATATTGTGGACTTTTAGGTATTTCAGCTTTTCATACATTTCGGTCTGAAATAGGGTAAGAAGTCAATATAAGACAGGCCTTTAATTTTGTCAAACAAAATCTGTGCTTAGCATGGATAGGGGAGACAGAAATTCAATAAAAATTCATGGCAGAAATAATTAAATTGAATAAATATAGAATAAAGATGAAGGCAGACAAACTTTACCACTAATCACCAACTTGCTGCATTGCAACACTCAGTGCAGAAAGACCTTTTTTTTGAGGACTATCTTTATTTGTCAAAATGTGCGACAAAGGCATCACCAGGCTAGTTACAGAAACTGAGACTTATTTATTTTGAGATTTATTAATTCAGTTTCTCATTATTGAAGCTCCGATTTATTTTAAATCTCCTGTGAGGAGTTTCTTCCTGAATTTAAAACAGACTAAAATGAGTATTGGTGCCCCTATGACCTGTAATGGTCAAAAAGACCTTCAGCAACAATAATAATTTTTCAGAATTGTTTTCTGTCTTCAGTGTTAAAAACAAGGTCAAGAATCAACCATGGCAATAGTTATTCACACATTTAAATTTGAGTTTTGAAAGGGGGCAGTGTGATTATTTTTCCTTTTTAAGAAAAACAATACTTAGACATATTCAGGACTAAATTGTCAAAGATTTTTATAATCTTAATAAATTTAAAGCCCCTCACTTGTGGTTTAAGTTATAGATTGAAACCAACATGCATATGAGGTATTTACTATCAAGCTGATACTTTAAAAATATTGTACTAATAAAGACGGTAAATGGAGAGTGCCCTGATGCTTCTGAACTTAATTTAATGGTTTTTATTAAGGTGATATTTCACTGAAATTGTCTAGAAAATGAAGAAAAATGTCTTAAAAATCCGACAGTTCTGCTCTATGAAGCTTTTAACAGGCTGTGGAGATACTAAGTGAACAGAGGGTTTCTGAACAGTTTTTTTGGTGGAGTTGGGTCTAACTTTATAATCCTAAAATCGGTCAATTAATGATGCAGTGATGATTCCTACACACAAAAGTAATTAGCACATCCAGTTCCCTTGTCTTAAAGTCAAAGTGAATTTTTAGTGAGATAACAGTTAGATATGGTCTTCAGTAGACTCCGGTACTGTAAAGGAGATTTTACTGTATTTGGAGGTTTTTACAACACAAAGTACATCTGAAAACCTCAATGTGTCTTACTTTTTACAAAAGGCAGCCAACATTTGGCTAACTAGTTGAAAACACTGAACTCAATTATTTTTGATCATGTTTTAAAACAATGCAAGACTTGTAAACACTATAATCATGAACATTTTTTTGATCAATTCATATTAGAAGAGACACTTTCTCATGATGATCCTCTCCTAATATTTGCTTTTTACTTTGGCTTTACCTTCATGCTTTTAAAATCTGATTGTTATGTCAATTTGATAGAGGGATTTTATTTTAAATAACTTATTTCATACAATTAAAAAAAAAAAATCAAAGGCTTGTTGATGGAACCAGGGCAATGTTGACTTTTGGGTCGGCCTACTAAATGACATCCCTAATACATCATCACATATCTCATATCCTGGTGTGTTTGACTGTTACATCATGTCTTGGGAGTCTAATCATCAAGGATTTGATTTAAGTGGAAGAAAAAACTGACAGATTTAGTCTCTGTAGAGGATCAGATGCAGCTCTTTTTCCCTCTCCTTTGAAAACACTAAGGACACTGAGGGGTGGAGAGGCTTTGGGAGGCTATGCTAATGAGCTCTGTGCTGATTCGCTGCCCAAATGATGTCTAATGGGAGGGTTGAGTAGGTGTTACACGCTGTGGATCAGATTTCCAAAAACAGTCATTGCGTCTGCCTGAGGCAAGCAAAAAACACACATGTAGGTGGAGACTGTATAGCTATGACATAATAAAACCCCAGGAGGTAAAAACGGAGCATTTTAAGGGGTATTTTCTTTTAAGAATCATAGAGCATTTCCTCTTGAACTAAGAGTTTAGAAAAAGGTGTCAGGTTTTTATGCTCCCCAAGCCTCTTCGACAACATTAAAAGCAAAGAATATTTATTTTGCAGAACATGGGACCTTTAATTTGGCTACAAATGTTCGCTTTCTCCATGAATACATCCAAAAAATGTAATAAAATATGGTTGTTGTCATGTCTTAAATAAAAGACATTTTCTTTGTTGTGACTCTTCACATGCTTTTGCCTTGTAGTGATACAGTTATATAAAAATGAACCTAAAAGTCCTGAATATAGCGAGAGTCATTACATGGTGTGCATTGTGGTTCCCTCAATTACTCTTTACCCAACCATGCCAGATTCACCATACAGGAACTCAATAATGCTGCAGCCTTATTGGCGCAGGCTGGCAATAAAACAAAGGTAATATAGCACTGCCTGAGGCATCTGCAAAATAAATTAAAATTACATCTGAATCAGATTTTCTGCCGACAATTTGTTTGTGTTCAGCAGTCAGTTGTATCAGGGCAGCAACATGTTTCCAACAAGGCTCACTAACAGTGAAATCCTCGCTGAAATGAAACTGGAGATGTGCTGTAACAGTATCTCTGTGAAGGTGATTGTTGATATTTGAATGTGTGCACACGTGTTTTTCTCCATCTGTGTGTGTTTGCTTGTCCATGAAAGAGAGAAAATCTTGTTTAAATATTCAGCCTGTATCAAATGTCAAGTGTTAACCTCCATGTACGCAGCTTTGCATACAGATTTAGTTCCTCCTGACCTGCACTGTGTTTCCTAACCTGTGTTTGTGCATCCACTGCAGTCGCGGCAGTGTACGCTCCCCTGAGGTGTCTGCGGGTGACGACCAGGACGACGACGCCCGCCTGGAGGCCGAGCGCAAGCTGGAGGAGCTCAAGCGCCGTCGTGACGACGCTGAGAGCGAGGAGTTCGAGAGGATGAGGCAGAAGCAGCAGGAGGCAGAGGCTGAGCTGGAGGAGCTGAAGAGGAAGAGGGAGGAGAGGAGAAAGGTGCTGGAGGAGGAGGAGAGACAGAAGAAGCAGGAGGAGGCGGAGAGAAAAGCCAGAGAAGAGGTAAGAAGTCAGAGCTAAAGTATTTATAGCCCTTGTGTGATCTAAAGGATGCCAACAAAGACATAAACAAACATTAACATATGCTGATCTTCAATAACTCCATGTTGCACCGCTGATATTAGCATTGCAATACACTTTTGTGCATTTATTGTGCTGTTTGCAAGCTTTTTATTCACAACATGAAAGCTGACAAGTAACACAGCTCGGCTTCTATCACAAAACATGTCAGATAAGTGTGCTAATAAATGCTTATTATCCCATTAAAGTTAGTTTCTTTTATTAAAAACTACTGGACGGATTTTGCTAAAATTTTCACAAGATGTTGGTGATGGCCCAACTTATAAATGATTAGATGTTGGTGATCCAGGTAACCGCCATTAGCGAATGATCGTTTTTGCTCAATAACTGTCTAACTAATAATGATATCAACATGATTCTGAGTGCTAGGTGTGGGTTTTCAGGGTCAAGGAATCATATTATGATGGTAACTTTATCATGGAACTACTGCTTATAGATGTAACAGCAATAGGTGAGCTACCTTGGTGGAGGTTTGCGCTCTCCGCGCTCTCTGCTTTCTAGTTATTTTAAAAGATGCTTCACAGTTTTCAGGTACCTGCAGTATCAATCTTGTATTTAATGTTCAGTAATAAAAAGGGACTTCTAGCCAGCTTTATCCATCTCATAAAATTATAAGTATTTATTCATATTCCCTTTGAGCCTTAGTGTTTTTGACCATACGACTGACATTGTATTCCAAAGTCAAGTAGTAGTCAACAAAGTAGACCTCAGACTGGTGCCTGGATCTGGGGCTGAGTACCATGCATTAAGGGGTCCCAACTGACAGGCCTTAGACCTGTTCTTGGTAGTGGTTTGGTTCCATGCTCCATTTTTGTTTACCCTGTATACAGCAGACTTTAGGTACAGGTCTAAGTCTTGCCACACTCAGAAGTACTCTGATGATATGGCTATTGTGGCGTTTATCAAAAGTAGGCAGGAAGCGAGTACAGGGACCTGATGCACTAAGAACACTAAGAACTGCCTCCTGCTGAACGCCTCCAAGACCAGGGAGACGGTCATTGACTTTAGGAGATCCAAGCCCTCACTCCAGCCAGTCACAGTCAGAAGGGAGGACACTGAAGGGGTTCAACCCTGTAAGTACTTAGGTGTGCACCTTGACAACAAGCTGGACTGGTCTGAAGGACAGATGCCCTGTAATAAAAGCCTCCCTCAGGAGGCTCAGAGCTTTCGATGTATGCAGTGAATGCTGGTAGGAACACCAGGAGGCTGGACAGGCTGGGGAAGAAGGCTGGCTCTATGCTTGGCAGTTCCGACTCACTGGGGACTGTGGTTTAGAGACATACGCGCAGTGTTCTGATGACCATCGTGGACAATAGTAACAATCCCCTTCACAACAAGGTTCAGGAGATCCTGTATTCCCACAGCCATCAGACTGAACAGCACCCTAAACAAAGGCAGTGGATCATGACCTGGACTGTTTATTACCAGTACCACTGCTTCTGGATACCCAAATTTCCTCAAGGGGATCAATAAAGTATCCATCTAGTTTTCTATCCATACAGAAATAAAACTAATTAGCTTCATTACTTTATTCTGAACAACAAAGACCCAAGGGTGTTGGGTTTTTTTTAAGAATGATTAGATCCTCACATATCTGTCTCTTTGGCTTGACTGTGCAGACTTAACACAAAGACTCTGTTCCTTTACCCACTGTGATGAATGAAAAGTAAGACCCAAGATAAGCTTGCTGTTAAACCTTGGGCTTGTGCCCTCATCCACCTGATAAGAATAGAGTTAGGGTTGTGCAAGGACCCTACTGAAAGTGGAGGAATTATTATTGTAAATATATTTGACTGATGTGGAGGGAGACAATTCAGAGGTCAGAACTAATGAAATACAAATTGGTAATCTATACATTATGTATGTATTATGTGATGTATCTTGTGGTGCACTCAGCAGCATTCTGCTGGCTTACTTAGGGCATGTAGTGGCATGTAGTACGAAATTTACTGTCATGTTGGGTAGCTACTTACTAATTTACATGGTTGTTTATGTATACCTTACTAGACTTACAAAACATCCCTGTGGCGTACTTAAAAGTACGCACAGAGGCACCTTCAAAAGCAAACATACAGTTTGTGTGGTACTGAGGGCCTCGGTTTTCAGCTGCTGTTGTGTTTATTTGTTTAATTTTGTGCTGCAGCCACTCATATTTAATTGAAACCAATGTAATGCAGTACTTTCAGCACTTTGACAAAAAAGAAAAAAAAAATGCAAGCATCAGCTGCCTTTTGTTGCCATGCTCTCATTTGGAAACAGTTCAACTTCTGGAGCAGTGCCACATTCGCCATCAATTCTTGCTTATTGACCAATCAAAACCAAGGACTGGCAGGACCTGTGATGGTAGCTTTTTTAACAACAATGGTAAAGGTCAAACTGATGTGACTCACGTTTTGAAGGGTGATATTTCTTAGTCTTTAGCTGCTATTATTAGCAAGACTTGATTCCTTGTCTTTGTTTCATATTTTGTGATATTTTCATGAGGAAATAAAATCTTAAGTACACAGAGCTATCTTAATTGGCCTTATGGATTGTACCAAGGGGAGCGAAACTTTTGTAACCTAGCGTCATTAAGCACTGGTGAGGTGCACTCTGAGCCTTGGGCTAAGTGCACTGCTAGTGCAAAAATAATGGCTGCAGACACGGGTCCTTAATGGTGAACACTGTTTTTACAGGGGTACTTTATTTTGTGGCATATTCAGTGGTCCATATATGCGAGGTGCTAAGTGGTATACATTGTTGCTCATGCATTGCTTTAGTCACTGAAATACTGACCCTCGCACATAGTGGTGCACTTATGGTGTGTGTGTTGTTGCATACATATGTGGAGTTCTTATTGGTGTATACATTTAAGTGCACATTTCTGCATTCATTGTGACTTAAACATGTGGGATATTTGCCGTGGAGTTTCTTATATTCTGGTTTCCCCAATGTTGTACTAATGATCTAAATCAGGGGTGGGCAACTGGTGGCCTGGGGAACCCCCTACTTAATTAATGCGGCCCCCCAGTCGATTTAGAATATCACACAAATGAATTATCATGATGAAAGCATGACAAAATCTGCCGTGACAACACTGAGACATGAAACTTTTTATGCATTACTGAATGTTTTTTTTTTTTAAACAATTGTAAAAAGTGTAAGTAAAACAAGAAAAGTGGTTGAAATATGCTTGAATCAAATGTTAAGCTTATTAACTACATTTTACTGTTTATATTTGAGTTTTAATTATGAATAATTGTAAAGTTAAGAATATCCATCAAATCGTAAGTGGTCTACTCATGTTGCACCTGCAATAAGTAGCAGATGTATTTCATGGAGTGGTCTAAGGGTGTTATTTTAAGCATTTTTGCTGAATTCATGTTACGTGAATGTCTTAGGGCGCGCTGATACACATCTTAAACAAATCAGATTATTAAAAGTAACAACAGGTAGACTCTTAAATCTAATCCTAGAAAACATTTTACAGTCAACCCATAAATTAACATGTGTTCTTCAATCTCAGGATTCCTGTATGCCCTTTACCTCATTCTCATTCATTCTCTCACTTTTTCGTCTTAATCTTCACCGCCAGTATTTTCTGTTTTTCCAGTCTTGTGTTGATTTAGCCCCTACATGCACAAAAACCCATGTGTCATAATCGTACCAGCACTGCGGTGACATTATCACGCCATATGTCTCTGTTATCATGACTCAGCCGATTTGGGTCCCCACTTGTAACTCATGAATGTCATTTATTTTTCCTTCCTCTTATTCCAACCTGTTTCTTATCTATTTTGACTGTGATAACCTCCTCTTAGTGCATTCACATCTGTATTCAACCACGCAGTGCCGTTTCTCTCCCCTTTCATCCCGTTTGCTCCGAGGCCCTGAACTCTCACTATTACCCTGACTGGTTGTCTTTGTTGATTTTGGCGCAGGACGTGGCGGCCAGTCTCTTACTATCTGCCCCCGTTCTTCTTCTCTTGTGTGATGTTAATGAGGCCTTTTGGTTGTTAATTAAAAGATGGCCCAGAGATACAGAAAGACTAATTAACCAAGACAAGGCTGCTGGAGAGGGCTGACATACTGCCAAGTGCCATTCCTCTTCTGAATACACTACAAATGATTCCTATATTAATTGTTTGCAAAAAGCATTGATGTCTACATGTCTCAAGCTCTTCAAAATGGCTGTTCTTCTCTCTCGACGTACGATCACTGTAAATAAGAAATAGCTCTGAGTAATTGAATTAGCCTGTGACATGCTTCGTTTGACAAATTTAGTCAATCAGTTGGAACGTGGCAGATTTCTATTGTCTGGTTGGCTGCACTCCTGATGGTTGGTGGTATGTCACAGTAACCCACTTTAATAGCTTAAGTTTCATTTTTTTAAGTATAAACCACAATTCCAAAAGAGTTGGGTATACATTGTGTATAATATGAAAAAAAAATACACTACATTGTCTGAAATATTTAAGAAAATACAAATGACAAAATACAATATTTAGAAATACTTTTCAGCCTTACATAAACAAAACACAGTACAAAGAAAAGATATGTACTGTTGAAATTAATAACCTTTGTAGTTCTTTGGGAAATATATGTTCAATGCTTCTTAATAGGGCTGAGCAATTTTGGAAAAACTTACACTGCCAAGTAATTGATTACAATTGTGATGTATTGTTCTTTGCAAAAGTTGAAGGGAAAAATGCTACCAAATAAGAATTCTACTTTGTTCATTTTTAAGTTACAAAAAGCAAAGTAAGCTAACAGAAGAAAATTTAATTTAGACCAATATTTAATGGGTCCACATTTTGTCTTTAAAACAGCATCAGTTCTTTAAAGTACAGTCACACATAGTAAGGGATTTTGTCAGAGTATTGTCTGGTGTATGGTTAACCCGTTACACCAGGGCTGGGTATCAAATGTGGCCCTCCTCTTCTATAATGCTGCTCGCCAGTCAATTTCAAGTTTCCAAAAAATACAACCATGAAGATGAACAAATCAGTCACGAAGTACTTTTGACAGTTTTGCCATCATGTACACATGCAAAATACATTACAACATAAAAAAACGGAAATTATTTCTCTCGTCTTTAATGACTGGTTTTATGTTATAAAAATATTTTCCATTATTTGCTGTAATGGTTTCTGTAATGGTCTTTGCATTAGAGGTAATTCAGTGGTTCTTAATTGGTGTGCCATGGCTCACTGGTGTACGTTGGGATTCTTATAACAATGCAAAAACTAACAAGGAAAGATGCATTCATTTTTATATGAGTTCTGTAACTTTAAAATATTTTTAACAACCTCCAAGATGACTGTTTTACACTACATGGAATAGAAAGGAGGTCAGAATGATCACTTTGTTGGTTTCTCCCATTTATAAGTTTCAGAAACTATGTATGTCAAGTTCATAAATGTGCTGGTGGTTATGGAATTCAAGACAGTTTTAAATTAACTCTTGTATGATTTTAGGCTAGTTTTTTATTTGTAGTGCAACATTTTGTCAAATCTTATTCGTCATTAGCAGATAAAAATAAACATCTATAGACTGATAAGATGCTGTGAAACACGCTGGGAAAGAAATCTGGTGTGTGTTGGGATTTTGGCTTGATTCTTGGCATGCCTTGGATAAAAATATTTTTGAAACAATTGGCTTAAAGTAACCTTCAAAAGCCAAGACTTTAATGACTGCTGCCTAAATTAATAAATACAACCGTATATGCTAGTTTATTGCATTGGAAAGGGAGTTTCAGTTTCTTTTATTTCATGTTAAACTCATTATGCTTTACTTTACTGTTTGTTTTTGAGCTTGAAAGCATTTTTATTGTCCAATTGACAGTATCCTTTAATTTGCAACAATTTGATCCTCTGAAACTAAGAATTACATTAATTTGTCCCTCATGGTAGCCAGTGTTGCCCATCCCTGAATTACACCAAACAGGCGCAGATGGTTGTCATTATCATGTGTAGGTTGGAACAAAGTTGTTAACTGAAACCAAAACAGCTGTTGGCTCAACACTGGGTGAGAAACAGCCAAACTCTGCCAAACTCTGCCAAACTCTGCTAGCATGGTTAGGTTGTGAAGAGTTTTATGTTTGAGCAAACCTCATTTACCCAAGATCTGTGGGTTGTTCTCCAAGGTGTTTGGAACAACCTACCTTCCTAGTTCCTTCAAAACCTGTGTGCAAGCGTACCAAGAGCCCTGACCTTTTTGGAATTAGGGGTTGTTCATGTCAGTCCTTGGAATTACATATTTTCTATAAGAGATACAGAGTATTTTCTTCTCCAAAGACTCTTGAGTTATATCACCAGTTAAAAGAGTAAGAAATTCAGTTCCAAATAGCAACAACTACATTTGTCCTATTTGAAGAGTTCAAGATTAAACTCCAAATATACTGTTGAATAAAAATTGACAAGTTCATCTAAGGTTGCTGCCTTCTCTCTGACTTTGCATCTATTATACTCCCCTCGGCTCATAAATATCTGTCTTTCCCAGGAGGAGAAGAGGAAGATGAAGGAGGAGATTGAAAGAAGGAGAGCGGAGGCAGCTGAGAAGAGACAGAAGGTTGAGGACACGCTGGATGGAGAGGGCCAACCCTTCAAGTGTGTCAGCCCTCGAGGTTCCTCTCTGAAGGTCAGTCAGCTCTTTTATTTAACCTCTACAACAGAGCATTTTCACACCAGTTTATACGCCTTTGACCCCTTTGCAGGCTTTAGTCCTAAAGGTTTTTTCCCACTTGCTCAGCACGTACCAAGTTGAAATAATAAAAGGGGTAGTTTTATCATATGATTATTTTTGTTAGCAGATTTTATTTTGTGTGGCTAGATTTACAGAACAGGCCAAAAACCTAATTTACTTAACATACTACCAAATTGTTGATTCATATGAACTGATGAAATGAAGAAACAGGCTTGTTTTTTTGTTGATTTTCAGCTTATGAAATGATAAATTGGCTGGAAGCATTGACACGGTAAGCAACAATACCCAGGTTGGCTGTGGCTATAAAAGAAAGTTTAGTTGATATAAGGGGGGTCAATGTGTGCAAAGAAAATATTACCCTCACTATTACTTGAAAACCACCAGTCCAAGCATTGACATGACGGTGGATCTATGTTTTTATGGTTTTCTTGCAACAAATAGATTGGTGCAGGAATGCGTCCAAGAACACTAAATTTAGTTTGCATTTTATTCTTTGCAGTTCCTGCAGCCCAAAGTCTACGGGATTATAAAATGCATATGATATTGCTCTGCTTTTAAATGTTGAAGCGTTATTGGGTTTTATAAAGGGTGGTTTCAGACAAACTGCCACAAAAATGGCCAGGGACCCTATGCAATTGCTTCTAATCATTTCTGGATAAACAATAATACATCAATTTTACCAACAGCCATGGGCACCAACTTGATGAGTCTTAAACAAAGGTTACAACGTGGGGTTATATGTTGGAAGTGTGTTAGCTGCTTTTAAGTGTTGTAATTCCATAATAGCTTAGTTGTAGGTTTTTAGACTTGCCTGGTCTTAGTTGACAGGCATGGAACCAGGTGTGGTCTCCCTCTTCTGTAGCCCATCAGCTTCAGGAGTTGTGTTGTGTTTAGATCTGGTCTTCTGCATACTTTTGTTTTAACAAGGGCCAATTTGAGTAAGTGTGGCCTTTCTACCATCTGGAACCACTGTGGCCATTCTCTTCTGACCTCTGGCATCAACAAGGCATTTTTGCCTTGAGAGGTAGCACTCACTGGGTGTTTTCTCTTTTATAGACCATTCTCTGTAAACATTAGAGATGGTTGTGCATGAAAATCTCACTGGATCAGTAGAAAAACTGTAGCCTGTCTGGCTTAATTAAAAATGCCATGTTCAAAGTCACTTCAGCCTTTTTTCTCCAGGCTGATGATTCATTTTAACTTCTCGGGTTGTCTAAGAAATGCCTACATGCCTAAATACAATAAGTTGCTGATGTTATTGTCTGATAGACGTATCCTTATGTTGGACTTCTAGAAGCTGACACCTGACAAATTTCTGACCTTTATCCAAGAAGATATGTTGTTCCCTAACCAAGTCTTTTAAAAATTACACAAATACCCAGTATCCAGTGAAGTGACCGAGGGAAATGTTCAATGGGTTTGTTTTTAGAGTTTAATTTCTCCTGTAACATTGCTGCTTAAGAACAGTAAAGAACAATGCTGTCAGTTACAGATGATTGCTCTTCCTCCAGCCCAATCACAGAATTATTAAATGAAGGAAAATACAGTGGACTTAGCAGTCACACCATGTAGCTGTTACCAGTCAATTATTGAAGAGAAACACCTCAAATGAAGGATTCAGCAAATTTTTACACAACCACATCCTCATCAATAGCAGAGGGAACAAAATGGCAGTATTTGAAACATTTCTAACTGTTATAAAATGTGTTTTCTGTCTCTGCCAGCACAGTTGTCAGCATAACAAAGTCAATATCACAGTTCTCCAAAAGCTGCAAATCCCACTCGTCCGGCACTGCAGCTAAGCTCAAACTAAACATCCAAAATATTTGAAAAGATTAAGAACCAGATGACCCGCATCTGCCCCTCACCTCGCTCAGCTCTATGAAGTGTTATCTGACTGAGATGACGGTGTTTGAAAGTGGAATGAGCTTTACAGAATATTATAGATCAGTGAAAAGGCAGGTTCATGATTTTTGTCTTCAGTTTTATTGCAGTGTTATTTTGGCAGCTATTTTAAATTCCTTTCTAGATTCAGTTTTTCGTCACATTGTATTTATTTCTCCCGTACAAAAATTGAATCTAGTATTGGTCAATGAAAACTGACAATCATTTTAGTTCAGTTTTAACCAATTAAAAGTCCATTCATTCAAACATGTCTGTAAGTCTAAACCTTTTTTCTCTTTTAACTTACTTAAAAATCCAGATCCTACAATTTTTGAGTCTTTCTGAGTTATTAGCAGAAATGTGGAAAAACTGTCCCATCATGCAATGTTAACATATATTTACAAAAAAATCCTGGATCTGCACCAGTCCAGAAGATAGGAATGATATCCCAGAATAACACAGATTTAAATATTGATGCTGTATCTCCATTGTTCTATTATTTTGGTTTTACTTCAAAAAAATGACACTATTGGTCACCTACTACATTGGTTTGTGGGTTTCATAATTGTTAAACCAATTAAACATACAAAAAACTTTTTCTATATTTTTATAAAATCATTTTATTTATGGTGGTTCATGGCTGTTCAACATGAATCTGGTTCCACTCTAAGATTCCTAAATGCTAAGCCGAGAGTTTATTCTTGCAGCTGTGACTGTAAGTCTCCTACAGGTGTACTGCACTGTAGGTTGGCCCAGTGCTGTGCTCATAATGGATTCATGTTGGGTCGGGATGCATGTATATGTATATGTGTGTTTATGTGTATTTTATACAGTACATGTGCATATATGTATATCTATAAACTTAAGAGTATGGTTTCAGTCTGCCCTTAGTAAAATGCCTTGAGATTTGTTATGAATTGGCACTATACAAATAAAGATTGCTAGATTGATTGATTGATTCATTCATTCATTCATTCATTTATTAAGTACTAAAGTTTTAAATTATTTACCTTATATCCAGAAAATTCCTTTTTTACTGGGAGAAATGCAAAACTGTGACATTGTTATGACAAAGTGTCATGTTAGTCTAAATTTAAAACACAACTTTTGTATGATTTGATGACAAGATGAAACAGTTTATCCAAAGAACTCATTTGTCTTTCTTATATTGCTTAGGGGGAAAATTGTATTTCTCTCAAAGCATCTGAAAGATCTGGCTTTCATTTGTCTTTTTTCTTTGGAAATAAACACAGTTGAACATTTTAGTCGTATTTTTCATTGACAGATTAACACTGTCGTACTGTTTTCTTTGAAAAATCTGTGTTTCTAAACCTTTTTATAAAATGTCAAGCAGCGCTAAAACCAAAATAAATCCTCCCAGAGTGTGCCCATCCCTGCTTCATCCAAAGATAAATGGTTGTCAGTGTGAAGGAACATTTAATCAACCCAAATGTGAATAAATGTTTCCAGTGTTGCCAAAAGCCAACTCCCACACACTCAAAATCATGGGGGGATTTCAGCCAGTGGAGAAAATCTAATTAGTGACAGTTAGCAGTAATATCCATCTGCTCTGTCCCAGTGAGATTTCAGATTCTGGGCTCTGCTGTGATGGTGGGTGAGCTCTGGTTGTTCTGGAGTCAAATATTTTGTTTCTTTGTGGTCACTTTTGTAACTCATGTTGTACAATTATTGTTCTCCAAATCACCGTGCTCCCTCTGCAGACTCATCTTTACTTTGTCATCATGTTTACTGTAGGTATTGCTGCACTCAGTGTGGTTTTGTGTTTGTGTTTGTTCAATACTTCATGCACTACACACCGTGTTGTGTATGAAAAGTTGCTTTGCTGTGTTATCTATTTTGTTTCTGCGACACTGTAGTGTTAGGGGGGCAGCACAGTGGTGCCTCAGGTAGTGCTGTATGGGTTGTCTCTGGATACCCGGCTTCCACCCTCAAAGACATGCCCATTAACTGATGACCCTAAACTGCCCCTAAGGTGTCCCGAACCCAAATGGGATAAGCAGTACAGGTAATGGATGGTTGGATTATTTGGCAATGATACAGCTGAACTGAAAAGAAAGAAGGAACTTTTTTAAATTAAATCTACAGATATCATAATTTCCCACACTTTAATGTCATATAATGATACTTATTCACAGCAAAAACTGGAAAAGGGTAAAACTCTATCAATGCAGCTTAACAATACAAATTTAATTGATTTGATGAACATCTAATTAAAAATTCACATCATTGTTATTGTTAATTTTATGGCATTTGGCTAAGAAATTAATCATTTTTTCTAAAAATAAATCTCTTAAAAATTTCATGTTAATCCCCTTTGATGCATAAGGGAAAATTATCTAATATCAATCTTATAATGGAATACTACATTGAAAAAAAGGTTACTGAGACAATATCAAACTATTTAAACCTGTTCATCAGCCCTTTAGTGGCAGTGAAACTAGCTTTTCATCCTTTATTTTATAATAAATTTAATGTGGCTAATGTGCTAGCAAACACCTTTACACCTCCATTTGATAGACATTGCGCCAATTCTTGACTATTTTTTTTATACTTTTTGAATCTTAATCAAATATATAACCTGCTTTTTATGGGGTTTTTTTCTTAATGTACTAGTGAATCAAGTATCAAGCCTTTTTCTTTTTTATTTACGAACTAGCCACAAGCAAATGTTGCTGCTGGGCACATGCTAGCAAGGCGGCTTACACAGTAAATGTTATAAGAGGTTCTTTTATGTAGCAAAAATAAAGAATAATAGAGAAAAAATTAAAGAACTTTAGATTTACTATCTTATTTTGTGGTTTTAAAAATGGTTTAAAACCAAAATACAGCTCTTCTTATAAAGAGGACTAGTCTCCATGCAAGCACATTTCACATTATATAGCAGATATGTAGACCTCAACATCTATTTTTACTCTGAATTATTCTGTATTTTACACTAAATCAGTCATTGTGAATCCCTTAAAGGTCCCATCTCCTTGCAAAATCTGCAAAACCAACTGGCTAATAGCTAATGTACATCTGCAACATCGTAGAATCAAGCTAATTTTGTTTTGAATGACAAGCAATAAAACTACAGTGGATCCCAATGGAATCTATTCAATCCTGTTTTTGGTCCCTTTACGTCTGTTTAAAAGCTTTTTTACTATTTTAAGTCTCATAAAGGAGATGTCTGATATATCAGCTTACACTTCTCATTTTGCTGACATACATTTGTGTTTTTTCTCTTTTTTTTTTCCTTTTTTTTTACATTTGTCAGTCTTTTTCTAGTAAGTAACTTGATTTGTTGCTCTGCTCTTGTCTTACCTTAAATATCAAACCTCAGTTTTTGTACCAGATGGCAAACTATGAGGTTCATGAAGCTTTAGATGGACTTATCAGAGGTCCTTCTTGCTTGTTTGTTTGTTTGTTTGTTTGTTTGTTTGTTGGTAGAGTAATACAAGAAATGAAACAATCTAAAATGATTAGCAGAAATACCCTAAAAGAACTGATAGAGGCTTCAGCAGAATTGCAAAAGCTGTTGTTTATTCTTACAAGCAACATCAGTAATACAACATAATAAAGGTGCCCCAATAGTAACAGTACCAATCAGTATCGTCCAATTTTTGTCAAAAAAAAAAAAAACATGATCGGTTAATTGGAATTAAATGCCTACTAATCATCTGAGGATTAACCTCATGTTTACTCGTGGATGCCATTTGTTACAGTACATTCACACCACACCGTCAAAATCGCCTGTCGACACTCTAGACGCTCGACGCACATCGCGCCGCTTGGCAGTTGAAACCACACACAGCAGCACACAGGCAGGCGAGGCGATGTGAGCGGCCGAAGGGGAGGGGCTTTCAAGCTGCGGTGCAGATGTGCTCTGGCTGACTATATACTGTCATTCTTGTTTTCACACTTATGTATCTCTATATATAAAGATTGCACTAAAATTACACAAGTGAACAGACATAAGCACAGGCTTGTGACATCTTAACAGTAGCCTACTTGATTGTTATGACTTTACCCCCTTTTATGGAACGTTCGCACAAAGCGGGAGGTTATTTGGGGGGTTAGAAAGTGTACATATAATGCACACGGGACTTCGGTTCCCTCTTTCACGTCGGCGTCGAGGGGCGATCGAGGCGACGGCGGCGACGAGCAGCGCTATGCGATCATTGAAAATGAATGGCAGCTGAACGCCGCCAATGCACAGATCGCTTCTGGTGTGAATGTACTCTTCGTCTGTTCCCACTTGTCCAAAATATTAGTCCAGTGTCTATGTCTTTATAGAAATTCACGCTGAGAACAGCAGCTTAACAGCTAATCAGCTAAGCTAAAACAAATGCATGTTGTGTTTAGTGATGCATTTGATGTCCAGTTAGAAACATTGTGATGCATTCAGGCTCAGTAAAATGAGTATTTGGCAAAGCTAAGAACATGATGTAGTTTAAAGAATTTGAGATTTGTTTTAAAAAAGAATTGTTAAAAAAAAAAACATGAAACATGATCAAGACTGGTATCGGCCAATCTCACTTGACAGGTGATCGGTGTTCAGGATCAGCTAAGAAAAGCCTGATCAAGGCATCGCTATTACATAATGCTTTAAGTGGAAGTCAGACACAACATGTGTCCTGCAGTTTTAGTCCAGAACTTGACAGGAAGAATCAGTCAGTATTTTTTGTATAGCTGATGTTCAGTAAAAGTGGTATCTCAAGACACTTCAGTAAAAAAGAAGATCGAGGCTGAGCTCTTCTTTTTATTATTTAGAAAGACTCAACATTAATCTACTATGAGAAAAGTACTTTTACATCATTTAAAAAAAATCTTTTTTACTGGCAGAAGCCTTGAGCAGACTCAGACAGATGTTTAACAGCCATGTGAGAAAATCTGTTTTTTGTCTGTCTCGCATTCAAAAGAAAGACTAAGAGACAACATTTTCTATCCTTATATGAATGTACATTAGTTATTTCCCACCCTTGTTAAAAGAACATACATTGTCTCTGTCACTGACATTCACCTCTAGGTTTTTGTGCCACGAAACAGCTTTTGTCAAAACAGAAATACTTCATGCTATCAGCAGCCATAGGAACACTCAGTCCCGGGGGCCTGCTTACATGTTATCAGTATAACTCTGTACGTTAGATAAAGGACACTTTGCTCTGTGGGAGAAAAGGACAGAGGGACAGAATGAAGGACAGGCAGCAGGGATGCAGGAAAGCGATTAGGGTTAACAGGATTACTGTAACTGCGCTTGTATGGCCACAGCTTGTTAAAACGCAGATGAGAATGGGGAATTTCCTGTCGGGGAGTATTTTGGGAACTCCCACAATCGGTAGCAGCCGAGAGCAAGGTTTTTTTTCACATGGAGGAGAGAGAGAGTCAGGGAAGGCTTTTTTTCTGCATGTTCTTTTGTCCTTTTTAAGTTTATTATTATTTGTGAGCATGTGAGGAACTCATGTGTTGCCCCCTCTTTAGCCTTCTTTTTCTTGGTATACCATAAACAAGGCTTAGAGATTCCCACAGTCTCCGAGCAGAAATGGGGACAAAAATGTGCTGTGTTATTTCTGTGTGTGCATGTCCTCCGCAACATGTCCTACAATAAGGAAACAAGCAGAGACAGTCTGTTAATTATCAAGAGAATTCATCCTATGAACATGTAAAGATGTAAAATAAAAAGTAGATTTCTGCTTTTAAATAGCTGCTGTTGTAGCTGAGTGATTATTGGCAAGAAATTAAAGTACATATTTAAGTTGTGATTCATAAGAACCAGCGATTAGTGTGTCTGCGTATTGATTTATGAGCAGACTTGACCGTAAAATACTCATAAAAACAATAAAGGCGGATAGAAAACTGGAAACTAATGGGAAAGTTGTGTTATACATCTGTTGAAAGTCTGCAGAGGGGTGATGGAAATTGTCTTGCTGTTATATATATATATATGTGGAACATCTCTGTGATATGGATTAACCTTGAGCTTTAATAACCTTTCTCCACAGATCGGGGAGAGAGCAGAGTTCCTGAACAAGTCGGCACAGAAAAGGTGAAAACAAACAAATCTTCCCTTTTAGCAGAGCATGTAAGGCCCCTCTGGCTTTGAGTTTAAATCTCACTTTGGGTGCTAAGTGTGTCCTCTCAAGGCACCGAGAATAAAACGGTTGACTACACTTGGTATGATATTTAAAGTGGTCCCCTGTTGTGTGGAGTAACTTTATGCTTCTGCCCAGCAGCACAGTGAAGGCAGCTCATTCTCCTGTGGTGTCCAAGATAGACAACAGGCTGGAGCAGTACACCTCCGCCGCTCAGGTAAACATGTTTTCTACTGTAAAATTCATATCCAGAAGTTTTCCTGTTCTTACTCCCATGCTGTGCGAAGTATCTGAGTGTCCAACTTGGGACTGCAGGATACAGCCATGTACTGAATAACAAACATTCATCAATCTGTCTTTCAGCATGAAATAAAAACAACAAAAAGGGAAATCACATTTTTAACATAAAACAAAATGTACTCCCAAATACTTTAAAGTTTTTTTTACAGAAGCCACTTGATTGTGATGGGCAATGCTTTATGTTTTACATCGACCAAAAGCACATGAAGAAAACATGAAGTCTGGACTTTTGACCCTTGGATCTTGAAGTGAGTTTAGTTTAAAATCTTAGTCTAAAAAAAACATTTTGCAGATATTTTACCATATTTACGGATGTTTTTTGGATGACTTGATAAAACTTTCATAAATACATTTACAAATTAAACAACTATACTTGACTAATGTGGGCCTATGTTGCACTGATTGGTCTCTACAGTCACGTGACATGGAAGGTGGTGCTGCCTTTGCTCAAAGACAGAGAAAGTCTGAAAATAATCAAGAGAACTTCAATGTTAAACTTTTTGTTAGAGTACTTTTTTGGTTTTGATATTTTAGAGAAGTATTGATACCAAAGGAGTACTTGTGAAAGTACCAATACTTCGATACTCAGTATCAATACTTGCATTCCTACCACAGGAGAGATCATTGGACACCTGTGCCCCCTGCTTGCTCTGTATTAAGCCTTTAGAAAACCTAGCAAGGGACTAGGGCTGAACGATATGGAAAATAATTTCATATCTCGATATTCATGCCAGATATCTCGATATCGATACGATATGATATGACTACGGGTTCGGTGAAATCCAAGCATTTTTCAGAAATATAAAAACAACATAATACAAAAGAATGGGGAAAGTGCAGTTTTAGCGCGGGGGAAATCTATATCATTTATATTGTTGCTTTTCGATATTAATATCTTGAATGTTCATATCTCAATATCGATACGATAACGATATATTGTTCAGCCCTACAAGGGGCTGAACAATAATGGTCAAAAAGTCCTGAATGGACTTTTTGGCCATTCAGGGCTCAGTTCAGTGATGCTCTAATTGGATCCTCTACTAAGGAGTATATGCTTGTAATATATAAATGAGCTTTGGTTGTTGTTTAAATTGTACAGGCAATGTTAATTTCATGAAGGGACATGTGGTTTGTGCCTTTGAACTATTATTTTGTAGTTGCAAATACATTACATTGGCAATGGCAGCTAAAAACACACAAACACAGTGTGCATAAGGGAAGGGAGGGGGGAGTAAAGTTGCTTCCACTGCAGTCTTACCCAAGTTACTCAATCCAGCTTTAAAACAGTTGTCCCCAAACCTTTTCTGCTCTATTATATGTAATGTACTTAAGTTGCAGACCAGCCAGAGGGCTGAAAAACACACATTGTTCATAGTTTAACCTCACCATAAACCAGGATCAGAGACCGCCATGGACCTGTTTCTGTTTCCACTCCCCTAACATTGGAAAATTTCCTCCTCTCTCTCCAACTGTATACACAGAAACATGCTGAGTCACTCAAACTCAAATGCTTTCATGCAGCAGGGATTTAAATTTAGAATAGTCATCAACACATAATCATGATGCTCACAGACATTAACAAAGGCTGTCCAGTGTGTTTTGCAAATGTTTTGGAGAATCTAGGGAAGTATTTCAGCAGAAAAAACTAGTTATTATATGTTAACTTCCACTTCAATTTGATGCATTGAACATTTGCTAACATAAACTTGTCCGATCCTGTTGATGTAACAAGTGCTTCTTATAATAATGAGGATATATGTTTATTGCAAAAGTGTTTATTGCACTTTTTTATGCTCTCTGATGCTTTTGTGATACTTCAGTGAACTATAACTTGAATCTGAACGTTAGCATGTTTCATAGAGTACTGTGTTTGTTCTGTGTGTTAGATGGTACCATCAAAGGAGAGGAATCAAATACAATGACCTGAGTTTAGTCCAAAAAGTGTTTTGCCATTTAGATAACAGCACTTCAGCTGTTATACACAGGGCTTTATACAAAATGAGAGCCAACTCTCTGATTTGTTTGATTCTTAAGCTAGAGATATACTTGCTGTTGTCCTTACATTCACATTTGCAGCAACTGGCATAGTTTTTTGTTTATATACTTGCCTGTATGTGATATGAGGTACCACTAGAAGGCGTAAAAGGACCTCAGGCTGAATGTAACTACATATTGTGTTAGAAGTAAACTGCAAACATGACCGTAATTGTGAATAGAAGTAACAAGATAAACACCAATAATCAATGTCATCATCAAATATTTGTTGACAGTTGATCCTAGTGTTCAGACATTATCATCTTCTGCACTTTGTCTCTACAGTATTTTCCTCAGTGAACCATCGTAACAGTCTCGTTGTTATGATCTTGCGAGTGACCATGTTAACCAATGATTTGCAGCCTACTGTGTTGATATATGCCATAATCAAAGCAGCAGCGAAACAAAGGGTGTGTTCTTCAATGCTTCATTGTGTATGTAGTGTTTAAGACATAATTGAAAGCCCTGTGCAGCTCCTTCAGTGACAGGCTGCGTCACCCGAAGTGCATGAAGGAGCGCTACCACAGGTCTTTCCTGCCTGCTGCTGTTAGACTTTACAACCAGCACTGCTCCCAGTCACCTTAAACTGAACAATTATCTAACAATGTGCAATTACAATGTACAATTACTGTGCTAACTCTCTTGACAATGTGCAGTTCAACCATGTGCAATCACTTACATTCATGTGCAATTACTTTGTGAATGTATAAATAATCCTGATAGGATTTGCTTTTTAGTTTCTGTATTCAAGCCCTTTTTATATTTCTATCAACGCTGTCCCCTTTGCTGCTGTAACATTGCAAATTTCCCCGTGTGGGACGAATAAAGGTTTATTCTATCCTATTCTATTCTATTCTAATTGTACCAAAAATACCAATCAGCAGTTTATATGTAAAAAAAAAATAGAGCCAAAGAGACTAAGCTAACATAAACACATTCAGTCAATCATGGTGTCAACACAAAGTCACCAATACAGTTTCCAGCTGAATGACTAAACCTAACTTATTTCCTGACTTCTTAAATAGCATTTATCTGTGATCAACATCAACATCTCTCACATCATTTAGATGTTAATGATTGTGGTCTTGATTTATCAGTTTATCTTTAAACTTTCAGTTGTAGATGTTAATGCTGCTTTGATCAAACTCTCATCTCTCCTCTGCTTGGACACTGATCCTACTGGTTAGGTTTAGGCTGCAGCTTGCATCTGCGTTGCACTCATTCTGGACGACATGCACAGCAGACGTGCTGAATCATTGCAGGGGATGCATGGTGGCCATCATGCATCAAGGTAGCTTACAGCAAGTATACCTCTGGCTTTATTATACCCAAAACGCATGAGCAGTTAAGTCACACAATCTGTCTTCTTTGTGCTCTGGCTTTTTTCCAGGATTGTGTCTCTTTTTTGGTTGTAAAATGTAAAAAGAAAATGCCCCAATCATTGTGCACTACACGATTCTACCAATGTGCTTTCCGCTGTCACAAAAAGGCTCTAAACTTGTCATGATGAGTATTAAAATGTAGGGGTGAGCAAAAATATCGATTCAGCAATGCATTGCAATAATTCCCCACCCAATTCAAAATCGATTTAGCAAATCCTCTGAATCAATTCACTTCCTGGTTAGAGGGGGGCGCTGTGCACTTTTTCAGTGTTTATGCAGCTGCCGCTGGTCACAGAAGAAGACATGCTTGCAGAGTGATAGGATTGACAGCCGAGCGTGAGAGTGATTTAACGGCAGTTTATCAGTATTTTCTGTGTAAATAACGTAAAATATTAAACACAGTAGCATTAGTATCATTCTTGAGCATTCTTTTCTTGTAATTACACACTGTTTTAAGCATTTATAACATAATAATGACAAATACTTGCAAGAATTGTTAACTTTTATTTCTCATGAAAAAGGGTGAAAAAATGTGTTCAAAGGACAATCCCTGACACATTTATTGACAAAAAAGACCAGGTGGACATTTATAATTATAGTGTTAACTGTCATGTTTTTACTCTTGTATTCCATGTGCACAAATAAGTTATTACTGTGCAAATTTTTATTTTCAGATGTTTACTCAAAAATATGAGGTGACATACCACATATGTCCACATTGGCATAAAAAAAAAAACAAGTCAAAAACTGTCATCAGGTATGCTAATTATTTGTGTATTTCTACTTCTTACTGAATCAATACTCGAATCGAATTGCCACCCAAAGAATCTAAATCGAACCGAATCGTGAGGTTCTTAACAATGCCCAGCCCTATTAAAATGATTATTCAAAATCAAATTAGGGCAACTAGACTGTGGCAAATTAATAGTTTCCGGTACAAGGTCGCATAATAGTGGCGTGTAATGCAGTTCTTCAAAACACCTGATTTTCAGTACCATTTGGGCCTCAAAGTACAAATTCTACCCTATCTAAGTACCTTAAATTAAGAAAACATTAGCTCTTATTTATGGCAATTTGTCTGTACTTCATGCTTTTAATTTTAAGTCTTTTATAAATAACTAGAAAAGCACTCGGAGAGCGCAGACCTCCGCCAAGATACAATACTGGATCACCACATGCTCCGATATGATGACCGAGTCTCCGCTCATGTCTGTCCATGTGGAGAACTCCTCCGCTGGCATTGCAAGGGAAGCTGGGAAATGTAGTGACATAGGCTTGAAAAATGTTGACGTGAGTTTGCAAAGAAACTACAATTCCCACAAGCAGCTTCAGTCCACTTTGGCGAAGATGGTCCTATCTCGCAATGTTGAAGAATCCTTTAAAAAATTCCTGAGAATTTCATCCAAATCCGTCCATAACTTTTCAGGTTATCTTGAACACAAACAAACAAACAGAAAAACAGACAAACAAACCAACGCCAACAAAAACAGAACCTCCTTGGCGGAGGTAATAAAAAAGCTTTAGGTTACAACACAGCTATCTTTCTTAATGCACTTCAGAGACCCTGAAATCTGTCACTTTATGTTAACAAGGTGAAACAAAGGGAAGCAGAAGAAAGGAATCAAAGCTTTCATCAGAGAGCCATCCCTGCTCCTCTATCTCTACTCTAAAGCCATCACTTTGTCTCCTCAGAGAGAGAACAAGGAATCTCGATCCCCTCGCTCTGGAGCTGTGGATCTGCCCATGGTCACCGACAGCATACGAAACATCAAGAGCATGTGGGAGAAAGGCAACGTGTTCGCCTCGCCTGGAAGTGGCGGGAGCACGTTCAAGGTAAGAGGCGAAGCGGTGGAGGATGTGAGGAAGTTAATTAAAGTTTGTGTGTGCTTGTGGGGCTGAAGCCCAAAGAGAGAGAGAGAGACAGAGAGAAGGAAGGAAAGACACCAATTCACTGGTACTTCCTGCTAAACCCTGTTGTAGATGATCCATGCTTAGCTGACCTATGACCCTATCCAAACAGGAAGCAGCTGTGATGAAGACAGGCGTGGCGGGCCGCATCAACGACTGGCTGAATAAAACCCCGGAGAGCGGCAAAACGTCAGGAGGAAGGCCAGCGGTAGGTCGCTGTGGCAGCACTTGTCACTGCTGCTGAAGTAGAGTCGATGTTCTGTGCAGCTTTGTAGATTAATTCAAGCAGTCAGGTTTCCACTTATGAGCAGATTTATATCAGCATGTTGAAACATAATACTGTCTTTTCTTTAGTTAAATAACTCTCTACAACTCTCTAGGGGCTTGAGTGCTAATTTGAGTTAATTAACTCCAACCAATCTGGCGATTCTCCCGTTACCCCTGGCATCAACAAGACATTTTACTGAGTGAACTGCTGCCCAACGGATATTTTCTCTTTTTCAGACCATTCTCTGTAAATCCTAGAGATGGCTGTAAATGAAAATAACCTTGCCAAGATCAAAGTCACCACAAACCCAATTCTTTCATATTGTTTCCTATTGCCATGTGGTTGACTAATTAGCTAGTTGGGTAAACAATGCCACACAACTAAGGCTGCATTGATACAATACATATTATAACACAGATACAATGTATATTAATACTGTATATTGCAATACTAGTATTACAGAGAATAAAAATTATAAACAATCCCAAAATACAGAAACATTACCGACATTTTAACAGCATAGACAGTGTGTAGCAGTCTGTCTGCATTTTTTCATCATTCAAAACAAAAAATATTGTTTGTGTTGGACCTTCATTTTTCACTGAGGTAACAAACAGGTTTTAATATAATTTGTTATTTTTCTTGAATCATATCAAGGTCTACATCTCTGCTATTGTGAAAACTATTTCTTTACGGAAAAATAAAATTATTTGTTGTTTATTGTCCTTCAGCTTAATAATATTCAGATATGAATTTTGCCCTTCACACATAATGGGTAATTTTGCATAAATGGCAGTTATTGTGGAAAAACATGACACTTTTTGTCATTCTAACTTCTTCCTCAAACTATATAAGCATTATATTACCATAACTATATGCTGGTCACATTCTTCTTATTTTGTTTTCCATGATGCAGTGGAGCTGTCTAGGTAGAGATAGCATCTGCTTGGCACCACCTGGTGGCCATAAAGAATAACAAATCACTAAACTGGGCACTCTTACATCAGTCATGCAATACAAACACGGGACCTGAGGATATTTTAGACCTGGCACAGTTTTGTAAACAGTGTCACTTTAGCATTTTATCTCCAGCTTCTCATAAGCTTTTCTAACAGGATGACAGCAAACTCTATTATCAGACTGTTTATGTGTGCGGCCTTATGCCAGATTATCTCACCTCTCATCATATATACCTACAGTACATTTCACCAAAATATTTATATAAATATTTACATGCAGTGGATTATGGCTTTTGCTCGATAAGTGGAGTTGTCTCGGCATTGAAATGATGAGGAAAAGGGTTTCAAAGCTCTTTTTAAATCTTGATTTTCCAGTAAAGTCGTAGTGTGATCTGCACTTTGGTTATTTTTGTCATTCAAAACGAAGACTGCTTCCTATAAATAAATAAATGAATGAGACAAGTACACCATAGTAAATGCTGTTTAAAGTGTGCTCCCATTCAATGTGTTTGGCAAGTGGTTGCTACACTGTTGGACATTGCAGGGGTAGACATATACAGACAAGGCTTGCCACATTCAGCAGCACTTTTTTCAACAGATTTTCCCCCTCATCCTGTCAAAATCAGACAATAAAATAAGTCTGTGGTATTCCATATTTCAAACAAACATTTTGCAACACTTCTTTGTTTGAACTGACTCCTCAGTTAAATTCTGAGTGAACCACTGTAGGTAGGCAGAGCCGCTGTCCTAGAGCTCAACCAATGGAAGTAAACCAGCAAATGCACAAGCAGCACCGCAAATGCTGATGGCACTAATAGAGCAACAGCTGCACAGAAACTGCACACAGGATAAGGAAGTTAAGCCTGCTCCTAATCTGTACTGTTTGAGAAAGTTGTTCCTACACAAGTGAGCATTCCCTGTTTTGTGTTTCATTTGGACATCAGTGAACACATTGAACTCTGTTTAAGAGCAGAAAACAGAGGCTAGAAAGAAGTGGTCTCAGCTTGCTACAAACCGGTGGTGTGTTTGTTGTGATAGTACAATAAACAATGGAAAAAGGGTGTGAGCAACAAGTGTTAGTTTGATCTTCAGGGCTCTTCTTTTGACATCTAAGGAAGAAAAAGTCAGATGATATTTAAAGTATAAAACTCAAATACAATTTTGAGAATCAAGTAAACTTTATACTTGAATTTGTTTTTCCAAAATGTTGTCTAAAAATAAACTGCCTCCTCTTAAATGAGTTGCTCTTGCCTGTCCCTGACCCCCTTTAGCACACTGATCATCAACATGTCTTATGTGTCTACAGGGGACTGAGTTACTTGAGAGTCAAAACCAGTGATGAAAAACATAAAAGCCCCAGAAAGCAGAAGGCAAAATACCTTTGCTGCCTCACGTGGCTGGCAGAGATCAGGACTGATCTTTTTTAGGTACAAATGCATACAATTTGGGAAAAATGTCAAATTAATAATGGTATGTTTATGGTAGAATTTAGAGGTCGGTGACTCCCAGTGGCTGGTAATTGGCTGTAATTGGCTGGTATTTGGCTGGAACTTGGTAGTTACTTGGCTGGAAGAGGAAAATTAAAATGGATGCATATTTATGTTGGTCAGCCCTAAATATTTGTTATTAAATTGTTTTTAAAATCTGACCCCCCGTCTGTCAAGCAAAAAACTGGCCCTTGTAGAAAATGCAGTTAAAGATCCCTGCATTAGTAGATGTGTCTGTCTTAACAACCAAACAGGGATTCATTAAAAAAGAATGCCAATTGATGCCAGCTAGCATAGTCACACATTTAAATTTAGCACCAGAAAAGCTCCCTTTGCTTGTGCTCTGAGTTTGTTAACTTTAACAAACATGCTCATCGGTCAAAATGTTCATGAGGCATTTAACCCCCTAAGCTCCAAATTAAAAAATGTCTAACTTTGTGGGTAGGTTCATTTACAAACTAGCATCACAAAAGACACACTCCAAAATGACTGTATACATCTTCTATCATCATGCGCTATCCATGACCTGACGCTATTCACTCCCATTTTGTGTTCTGCGAGAGGCTGCAACACTGCTCGAGACATACGGATATACCAAGGGCCCCATAAAATCCACGATCACGGAATAGTGGACGGAATCACGGAATTCAATATAAACACAGAATATCACGGAAATGGCCGACATTTTATGTAAAGGCTTTTTTTTCTGACTAAAAAGGACGTATCTCTTGGGAAAATGCTCCAAGGGGGTCACTAATGATGGGGACAATGCATCCTTCACTTCCTCTCCCCCTCCTCTTCCCCTCATTAACAATGCAAATATGTTGAAGTGGTGGCCTGAGACACTGGCTAAATTGGCGAAGAAGCTACGAAACTCCCAGCTCACTCCATAGTACAGGGCATAGCAGTTCCCCAACAATTATTATGTCTTAGGTGATCAAACGTTGTGCAGATTTTGTCAACATACTGTCGACTGGACCTGTAAAGATACGCGTGAGGACCACCTGAAGAGTGAGTGTCTATAATTCATTACTTTATACAGTGTCTCAGGGTTAATTTTGCGAAAAATACTAAAAACCAAATTCTCAAAAAATTAAAATGAATATGAGAAAAACTAAAACGGAATTTGGGAAAAAATTAACACGGAATTTATAGGGCCCTTGATATACCCAGACTGGTCAAGGTTAGTGTCACTTTTTGACAGCTTTTCTTCTTTAATATGTGAAAATCTTTTGTTCACATTAGACAATACTAAGTAAACATGGTTAATTACTTCCTGTTTAAAAAGACTACTCTTTAAATTACAGTAAGTGACAAGCTGAGGTGGGCAGTGCAACTGAGAGAATGGCAAAGCCCCTTTAGTTTGTGCACTGAAGTTTAACTTTTATATCTTAAGTGGTGGCAAACATTTGGTAACTATGTTCATCATTCCAAGAGTTGATCAGACATTTGACCTCCTTAATGTTCAAAGTCACACCATGACTGTGAACCAATGCAGCGGGTTAAGCAGTCTGTGGTGAACTAATGTAAGAGCGGCCCCTCCTTGAGTGAACTTGACCTGCTGTAGTTTTGCAGTGTGAATACAAAATGATCCAAAGGTTAAATACAACAATGCCTCATTGTATTTTCTAAATCAGAACACAGCAGACAAGCTTTAGTTGTAAAAGCACCCTTAAACCCTCTTTCCCTCCAGGGGCCTTCTAAAAGCAGAATGCAGCTGATATACCTGGCTGACTTATATGCTGGATTTGACAGTATTCGCCATTTATCACTGCTATCCAGTGTCAATTCTAAAAGCTCTTGTCTGAATTTGACTTTGCATTGTGATAGAGCGTGTTAAAGGTAATTGCCTCAGGCTCAAAGTAAGAGTGCTATTTTCTTCCTCCTCCTGACAAGCGGCACTCTGCTCATTAGTGTCTGTCAACCTTTGCTCTCACTGCTCGACTTCTCTGTCATTTCTGCCATTTGTCACAACACAGAGTTCTCTTTTAACCTGACGGGAAAAAATACTGAACACTGAGCTCAGCTGATGTGATGCCTTCCTGTTTTCTGTGTCTCTTTGAAGGACCTGAAGCCTGTCGATGTCACCAACAAGAGGAGTCTATGGGAAAACAAAGGAGCCTCTCCAACCAAGGTAACGGTTGCAGATTTTCAGGGTTGTGGAGCTTCAAACGTGTACCAATCTCACCCATTTTGGAAATTCCAAATGAGAGTGCACATACTGGAGGAATTCCAGATGAAAGTTTTAACTGTGCCAAACTGGTTTGTGGTCTTGGAAGGCTTCCCTGTGGTTTTTCATGCTCTTGTAGCAGTTGTCAGAGAAATATGAGCCTAATCTCATGATACTGTGACTGTGCTATCACAGAAATGGGAGTAACATTCTTCTCTGTTTGCTTTGTCTTAAAGAACTCTCATAGCTAGTTGAACTCAGCGTTAAATCTGGAATAAGCCTGGAGAGGTAAAACAGTTATTGTTTCAAGTTTTCTTCAAAGCGCTTATCACAGAGTGAGCTCACAACGCTGTCACGCTGATGACTTGTTCTGCTCTGTGTTGTTGGCAAAGCTTTGCTCTGGTCTGCTTTGGTTGGACACCGCTGCTATTTTTAATCAGTAAAATAATAACCAAAGACTTGGGATCCAAAATTCTGCGTCAACGATTCAACAAATGTTTCTTACGTGAAGTTGTTCTGTCTGATTTTTTCCATATTCAGTCAGTTAGTTGGAGACAAGAAACATAACATATACATAGAATGCCTTGCCCTTCCCCTTGCACAAACACAACATGCTAATGACTAAACAAAGTCGAAGATTTGTTATTCTAAATTTGTGGCTAGAAAAATTAATAAATAAACAGAAAAATCATCAATCTAATGTGAATCAACAGTAAGATTAAGCAATACTTACAGTTTAACTCTTACTTGGCCTTTTCTGCATGTTACAATAAGTACGGCAAGTTAACATGGATATTGAGATAAATTAAACTTAAAGCTCCTGTGTGTATTTAGCATGTTTTGAAATAAGCTAAAATAAATACCAGTGTATCTATATGACCCTCAAAAGACAACAAGACCACCTAGGACAGGACTTCTGAAAGGTGTCACATGAGATTAAAAAAAAAGCAATATCATACAACAGACTTTTTTTTAACATCCATGGAAGAGATTTTTAATGAAACTGATATTTAGCTTTGTAAAGGAGGCAGAAAAGATTTTTATTTTTTTTAAAAGTATGATTAAATATGTACAGGCTTTAATCAGATGCATAGAAGACACCAAAACCAACATTTAAGTTACATTGATTTTTAAGACGCAGTGTGCATTTTGGTCTCAAGGAGGGTTTCGACTTTTCTTTGTGCAAAGTCCATAATGTGCAGTGTCAGCATAGCTATGTTGCATCTTAAGTGAATCAGTGAGCGCCATGTAAGTGGTTATCAAAATAGATCACTAAAGTGGTCCAGACACTGATCCTTGTGGTACTCCGTCAAAAGGTGGTGCATGTATTAGCATTTACATTGGTATATCATACATTTTTTGCAAGAATTCTGTTGGAAAATGTACTTTTAGTTGTTCTTGAAGATGTAAAGAACATGAGTTTTGTTTTATCTGCATTAAGAACAAGTTGCAGCCAACAAATCTGAATGTGAACTTAATCAAATGCATGCTGAAGATTTATGAGCTTGTGTAAGAGTTAGTGCAGAGCAGGAAACAACAGTGTCATCAGCATTAAAACAAGAAGAAATTTTTGAATATTCTGTCCATGGCAATTAATAGAAATCGTGACAAAAGTGATCCCAATGTGGGGTTGCAGCAGGTCAGAGGCAATTTCTGATGGTGACGGTACTTTTCATGGTAATAGTTGTGCATGTCTTAACATTTCGAGCTAGAATATTATGCATCTTTGCTTACAATCTTCTCAGACATCATTGTTTTTGTGGTTCTTGAAGTTTAACGTGAACTTAATCAAATAGATGGGTCTTGAACAAGAGTAGGTGCACAGCTGAAAATACCAGTATCGTCAGCAAAGACATGAAAAGATGAATGTTTAGTATGCTCATAGCATTAATATTAATCGTAAATTGAAGTGGTCCCAACACTGGACATTGCTGTGGTGCCCTAAACACATAAGGTTAAGTAGATATTGAGAGGTAGTAGCTGCACTTGTGGTTATGATTGTGCATGTTTCAGCATCTTACACTGGTAAGCTGGTCATCTTTTGGTACATCTTTCTCCGGCAGTGTATACTTTGTTGTTCCTGAAGATGTATTTTATTTGCTTTTAGAACAGGTTGCAACTGACAAAGCTGAATCTAAATAAATAAAATGCATGATAAAGTTTTGTTAAAGCTTGATTAAGTGTTGGTACACAACAGTGATTAGCAGTATCATCAGCTTAAAAATGTAAATTGATATATTCCACCCACGGCAATTGATAAATAGTATAAATTAAAGTGGTCCCAACACTGGGCCTTGTGATATTCCAAAATATCATCAGTGATGGTGGAAGATTCACTTGTGGTGATCATGGTGAATGTCTTAGTATTTTATACTGGTATGTTAGTTGTCTCCTGTTACAATTTCCTTGATAATGTTCTGTTTGTTGTTTAAAATAAAAAAAAACACTGAGTTGGATGAAAATATAATCACGTTTGCAGCATGACTGGAAGTAGATACACAGCAGTAAATACTGGTACTGGTGGCATATAAATAAAATTTGGAATATTGTGTCCATGGTAATTAATTGTAACTGTAAATTAAAGTAACCTTGCAATGCAGCTGGATCCACCTGATTCATTGTCTGCAGTCAGTCAGATTTATCTTTCTAAGCTCTGAATCAAACTATTGAGCTGGGTCTGCAGACATGCGGCCCAATCAGCTCCCTTTAAAGCAGGAAGAGGTGAAAGCTATGTGCGTGACAACAGCAGGAAGTGACTGCTTGTGCAGAGATTAGCATAGATGCTAATAGCTTCAGTAGCAGTATTATCATATCTGGATCCTGTTAATTTATTGGATGAAAAACAAATGACACTGGAAGCATTCATCAATGGCAAAGATATTTTCGCTCAACTATGACATGTTTTGGCGAGAGCTTGCCCCAAGAAGTTGTACTTTACACCATCGCAGTAGCGCCCACCTACTATAGCATCTGATTGGCTCAAAATTAATGTGACTGATGGAACAATCACCTACCTGATATATGTTGTAAGGTTCTATCCTCCTCAAACATTTTCTATGCATGAAATATATTCTGTTAAATATATACTGAACAGTCTATAAGGTTAAAATTAAAGTGGTCCCAAAAGTGAATTTTGAGGCACCCCCAAAATAGCATCAGGTCATGAGCAATTTTCAATATTGGTAGATGCCCTTGTGATAATAACAGTGCATGTCGAGGAATTTTAAACTAGTTTATTGTTTGCACAGATACACAGGACCCAGAAAAATCTTAGAAGAAGAAAAATAAAAAATAAAGTATCTCATTAAACATATTATTAAATAAAATTCTCCAGGGGACCTTTGACATCTAAACTGGTTGATAAAATGTACTTGATTACCAAACTAAAAAGGTAAAATACTATGGACAAGAAGACTATATTTTAATAAAGGAAGGTCTACAGCTTTCCTTTTAAAAGACATCTGGCAGCCATGCTTCAAATTATGAGTTTTATATTCAAATTGTTTAAAGGTTTGTGAAACACATATTACAGCATTGTAGCTGTTATATTATCCCAGTTTACCAAATGCTTAGCAACAAGCATTACTTTCCTCCTCAAGTGTTCATTCGGCAATAAGGGGGAAAAGCCCCTCACTTGTAAAGCATGTCAGCCAGATGTTCAGGGTGCTATAAAATAGGAGAACAAAGTGAGCATATCAACAAAGCCCATTTTAAAGGATTACGACGTTAACTCCATTAACACTCAGAACCTGTAATAGCTGACTCTACAGAATCCAGGAGATTACAGTGTGGTGTAAATCCTGTGTCATAAAAAAAGAAAAAATAACTGTGTGCATGTTGTCCAACTGCAGACTGAATGCTTCACACACATGGCTGTATCACATCACCGCTCTTCTCCTTATGACCACAAATCACCGCTCTCAGGCCTACTCCACTTGACTTTATATTGCCTTAATGGAGAAACAGTTTACAGCAGCTTTTACGAGTTAGACGCCTCGCTGTGTTGTGTAATTTCAGTTTGACAGGAGAGAAACATTATTACCACCTTCCAGCTTTGAACAAATCTGCCTTAATGTAATATTTATCTTTATTTACACATAGTAATAAGGCTGTGTTTGTAGATACAGGAAAAAGTAAGACCTACCTCAGTCACTTCAGCACTCCCTTTTCCTTCCTTCCTTCCTTGCTTGTTTCCTACTTTGGCAGCAGTGCCTTCCTGCAGCCACCAGCTGCAGTCCAAGCTCTGGAGGCTGTGGTCCACCACAGTCAGTGGCAGGGTTGGAGGGCAGCAGGCGGTGGTCTGTGCTGACGTAAGAAGAACCCTGGACAGGAGAAGTAGCGGTTAGCAAACTTGTCATTAGCTAATCTTGCTATGTTGTGATGTCAGTGAGGGCAAACTAAGCAGGATAATATCATGTGAGGGAGATAGATTTAAAAGGCAGGAAAGGCCTAAGTGTTGGGAAAAAGAAGACTTCTTTTTTTTCCACATCCCAGAAGTATTACAGGTATGTCTTGCCAGTTTCCTGCTTATATTTTGCCGCTTAAACATTCTGTAATCATGTCTTGCAGGTGGCAGGCAGAGGAGAGACCAAATCAGTCGCCAATGGTAAGTTTGTATAACTCATACAAAGTGTCTAAGGAAGTGTGTATTAACTAGTGTTGGACAATAACAAAGTACATTTACTTGAGTACTGGACTTTAGTAATGTTTGGTTGCAATAAAACATTGTGAACAACAAGAAGACACCTTCATGATTGGAGGTTATAAACCGGTGAACAGCACTCATATGATGCGGCATTTGCATGTTTAACCATAAAACAGGAAGTGGTTTATGAATTGGCTGTGAATTCTCCAAGATAGACAAAACTTATTAGAGTATGGGTCCTGCCATTAACATGATTATATATCAACGGTAAATGGACTTGAGCTTATATAGAACTTTGCTAGTCTTTCTGATTACTCGCCGTGGGTCACATCTACCCATTCACTCCCTTTCACTCTCACATTTACTCCTTGGTGGTAGAAGTTTCTATGCAAGTCCGTTAGTTGTTTAAATATCCACACCCTTACTGATGCTGTAGTGGGAGTAACTTGGGGTCAAATGGCCTGGCCAAGGGCATATCAACATGAGACAGCCAGAGCTGGGCTCGAACAAGCAACCTTCCCATTGTTGGAAGAATGAGCTACCAGGCTAAGCCACCAACACCCCAATTTTTATAGATTCACCTACTGGCATGTAATTTATACAACAGGCTACTGTTAAAAGATGATGAGACATCACAATGTCTTAGTTGTTGGGGCGTGGGGGGAGGGGGGGTGCTGGTTTTTATGAAAATTGTTAATTATGTTGTTGTACTATCCTATATTATCCAGCAATCAATTATCTATACTGCTCAGGGTCGCAGGGGGCTGGAGCCTATCCAAGCTGACATTGGGCAAGAGGCAGCTGATCACAGGGCCACATAGAGAGACGGATAACCACTCACACTCACCCTAATGCCTAAAGGCAATTTGGAGTCACCAATCAACCCAATTAGCATGTGTTTGGTCTGTGGGAGGAAGCAGGAGTGCCTGGAGAAAACCAATGCACAGGGAGAACATGTAAACCCCACAGAGAAAGGCCCTGACCAACTCGAGGATCTAACTAAAAAACCTTCTTGCCGTGAGGCACACTCACTACCTGCTGTGCCACCACACTCCCATCTTTGCCTTTATTGGTGTTTCTCAAAAAGTGGGGCACAACGTCAAGAGGGCGAAAAGCTACACCCCAGGGGCAGCAATTTGTCTTGGCATGGAATTTGCCAATGTTTGCCAATCCAATATTCTGCACTGTGGTTGGCTACTTGCCATGTCAGAGGTGGTGGTTTATAATTTAGCTGTGGATGTGCTGACATAAGCAAAACTCTAAATATAGAATATAGATAAGAACCCTTCTGCCAACACAGTCATTTGCAATAATTATAAATCTTTGTGACTCCACCTACTGACATCCTGTAGATGAATATAGTTACAAGTAACAGCTTTAATGCAGTCACACATTTCCACATTTAACTGTTCTTTTTACAAATATATTTGTTTTACCTCTGAAATTTAGGTATGTTGCTGCCCATTTCCAGAGGCACTGGCTCAAACTTGTTGTACAGCTAGATGAGACCTTGGTAAAGGAAAGTTCTGAAACAGGTGTAAAAATCTTAAATAGTGTTGCAGTGGCAAGCCCTCGAAGTTGCATATTTCAGCATACCAAAGTAGGCCTTTTAAAACACAGATGTTCCTATCTGAGTAAGACCAGCTACATATTACAGCAGGAGAGCTTACACATGTCCACATTTTACTGAATTTCATTGGAAGTTGACATTTGGTCTACAGCTAGAGGAGGCCTTGGTGTTCGACAGGATGTGCAAAACTCAAAAGGTGAGGCTGTAGCAAACTCTCAAATTTGCTTATTTTACCATTGAGCCTAAAATGGTTTACAATTCTGCAATAGGATATCCAATGCAAGCAAATCTTAACAGTATGATAAGGACCCTGGCCTAAATCTATTTCATGGCAATAGACTTGTTTGTGTTTGCTAACAGTGTTGGCCCATTTTACATGTTTCATGCATTTTACTTGCATGACAGCAGCAGTGCATGCCTATTTCCATTTCGACAAGCATGTTCTCATGTCAGAGTTTTCAGACTAGAAGTGCAAGCTTCTCAGGTACATCTTTAAAAAAACAGGAGGCTCACCTTTTTTTAATGAGCCGTGCGCTTTTTGGCCAAAACAGACAGAAAATGACAAACAGAGAGCCATATCTACCTCAATTCAGCTGCTCTGTGTCACAGAAAGATAGAAACAGTCCAGTTACCTCCCCTGTCTGTGCCTCTCAGAGTTAAAGCTTTGGTGTTCCTCCTCTGTGGAGAAACTTCCTCTGTCCATCAGGATGCTTTCATTTCAGGTTTCCCAGGTCATGAATCAGGGTCCTTGTAGGGAGATTTATGTTGGTTCTTCCAGAACTTTCAATACATATGGAGAGATAGGGCTGTGACAGCAAGGCGACGCACATTTTAACATTCACACACCTGGTGTGAAAGCTGTGGCAGCACTGGTCGGAGCAGACACGCGCAGCAAATACATACAAAATGCTCCCAGTGTAAAACAGGCGTTAGGTTTTGTGGTGGGTGGGATATAGCATTGGGAAAATCATAGCTGGAGCCATTGTTCCTAACAATGGCTCAGTTTAGTATAGATCTCTCTGAATATTTGAGGTCCAATTTTTGAGGGGTCAGGAGTATGACTTAAAGAAGTTACAACTATAATCCTCTCTATTCTGACACCCAAGAACAAAACTAGACTGCACATTTAAGATTCTTGTGCTACTTGCTAGCTAATGCTGTGATGTCATTCTTGACTTAAGTCGTAAAAGTGTCTACAGTTATTTACTGCTTTAGCTCCACCTTCTGGTCATGGGACATGTTTCCCTTGAAACTTCTGCTCTGATTCAGTGAAAGATATCCACATTAAACCCATTTTCTGTTTGCTTTTAGTTTTCCTAATTGCTTTCAGAAACCCAAAAACGGGATTTTCCCAACCAAAGAAGCACTTTCTTTTAATTTAATACAAATATGTAGATACCACATCTGAGGTTTTTACCAAACATGTTCTCGTAAAATTTGTGGACAGTATGCTTGCAAACAGCACGTAGCTGTAAAGAAAAAATGCTCTAAATTTAAAAGTTTTCCACAAAATACTTCATCCATTAATTCAAGTGTCTTCAAACAGCAGCTGGTGTGGCTGAAAACACATGATCTCTAACTGACTTCCCACTAACAAATATTTTCAGTTGCATCAGCAGCATATGTCTACAGCAGGACTGTAACTTTTGCTGCCATGACCTTCTCATAAGGTTTGACATGTTGTCACTGGCACTTTGATTTATTTGACAACATGTGTCTCAAGACCAGCGAGCGACTCTATCACGGCCCACCCTGCTGTGTTTTTCAGGTTGCCTTTGGCCTTTTGCTCCACAGCGTTTTGGGATGCCTGTAAAACATTGCTTGCTATTTTAAAATCATATCTAAGCGCACACACTGCCTCCTTTTGTGTCTCGTGGGCTGCAGTGAAGTTTTGGCCTTGAGGGATTCCGAACATGTCTTTGTAATGCGTCTCTTATTGAGAACACGGGATCACACACACACACAGACAAACAGCAATATCACCTCCATAAACCAACTTAACAGCCGTCCAGACGCCAGCCGAGCATTTTAGATTTCCCACTTCTGCTGTTTAGTCTGTTAGAGCCGTGTTCCTGCCAGGCCAGAGATTAAGTTATATTAATCTCTGCTATGTTTGAGATTAGCACACCATCACAGGATATCTTATGATGACAGAGGATTTGTTCAGATTTAGCATTTGTTGCTATGAGCTCTCAGCATAATCTTACAGATAATTGACACCGTACAGTAGAAGATATCAGCCTCACACTCTTCACATGCTTGACTAAGAGGGAGATTCGAATAATGTTTATCATCTGGAAGCACTGCACTTACACATTTGAATCTGACTGTCAGCATTGGATTAATAGAGATGACTTTGAATCTAGGATTATTTTTGGCTCTTGATGTAAGAATAGTTGTCACTTATTCAGAGCGAGCCATGAAAGCCTAAAACAGCTTGTCAGCTAGGACTCAAGCGAAGCCCTAGCCCACCAAAATCCTTCACACAATAGGATCTAGATCAGGGATGGGGAACTAGCAGCCTGAGGGACCCTATGCAACCCTCCATCTTGCTCAGTGCCAGTCCTTTCTAACCTGACACACCAGATAGACTTTATATGCAGGGTTATTCAAAAAGAATGAACCGATTTCATTATGCAATATTTTATCAAGGAAAAGCAACAGAAAACTCCAGCCAAGTCACAAGTATTCTATTCACAATCAACTTTTATTTCCTGTCTTACAAGTGTTTAATGTGGCAACCACCTGCAGCACGGGCAACATCAATGCGATAAGAGAATATCACGATTCACTGAGTTGATCGCTGTTTGCTAATCGCCCCTGTGGCAGCCATTCAAAACTTAAAAAACTCCTCTTTCAAATGTTCACTGACTCATTCCATGACGATGCTTGAGAACTGAAGCAATTCGTCATGATATCGGTTCATTCTTTTTGAATAACCCTGTATAACACTAGTCCATCTGAGACAGAGTTCAAAGAAACTTTAAAGGGAAATCTAGCAGGTGACTGGACGATCATTCTGTCAATCACATTTATCAATCAGATAATGTAGAAGGCGGGCATTACTGTGCTTCAGAACATGAGCCACTTCGTAAAATAAACTCTCACAAAACATGTTGGATATGGAGCCAAAATATCCCCTCTATTGAGAGGTTTGTGGGCTTCCTTATAGTTTTTTACTTAATGAAGTAATGCAGTTCAGATCAGATGAAACTGTTACTGAAACTGTTAGCTTCTATGCTATTCTCTGTACAAGCAGTCACTTCCTGCTGTCGTCAAGCTAGTAACTCCCACCTCTTCCTGCTCTGAAGGACTGATGGGACCATCAGGCACAAGCGTTGTGGATTGGAGTTTGGCAAGATAGATCTGCCTGATTACAGACACTGAATCAGGCAAATCCATCTGCATGGCAAGGTTAGAAAATGCTATGCCTCAACGAAAAATTGAAACGCAAATAGCCACAACTGAAATGAGTCTAGTGATGTGATTACCTGCGTGTTTTGGATATTTGCTTTTGTCTTTTTGGCCAGTGAAATGCCTGCGATGTTGGGGGGGGTTGATGCTACTGTAAGCTGGATTTTGTCAGAAGGCTTAAGCCCCACCCTAACTCCACCACGCTCTTAATAACTTGACCCAACGTTGGTTTGAGGCGGCACTCTGAGCATGGCAGCTGCAGTCAGGAAGGGCCTGTGTCCACAGACAGCATATTTTTTTAAGGCAGCGCTTGTTTTCAATTCAAAACCAATGAAGTCCAGTGTAGTGAACACTCAGTGCCCTGGGCAGAAAACGCCCTCAGTGTCAGCCGATTTTTGTCAGCGCACTCTCAACACTTCCATTTGGAAAAAGTTCTGATCCCTCACTGACCAGCTGAAATCAGGAAGAGGGGAAGATTCTGCTGTTTGATTTGTAAACAGCCATGGGGAGATGTAAGGGAACTTTCTCTTTGTCTTTGTTTCTGCCAGTAGTAGGACATGATTTCTCGACCTTATGTTGATGCTTTGCAGGAGATGTTTTGGTGAGTTAAAGAAAATATGGTACACACAGAGTGATATTAAGCCGCCTTACAGTTGTTACTAAGAGTTGTGGAAGTCAGCTCTCATTACTGGCAACATAAAGCATCAGCAAGGAGTGCTGTGAGACCGTGAGCACCTCTAAGTAAATAAAACTTTCTTTGAACACAGGCCTTCATAGGCCCTTCAGTAACCTGATGATGATGTTACTAAGGCTTCTTAAATATTTGTTAGTAAATGTTTTAAAGCCATATTGGAGAATCTTGGACCCAGAAAATCATCAAGTTTAAGCAGTTTAACAGGGGCAGTAAGAGAACACTGAATGTCTCTTTTTTAGATGATGTTGTTAATAAAGTTTTCATATAATAACCTGGATCCTGAAACACATTAGATGTAGGACATGAATATAAATTCCTTGTTAGAAGGTCTGGGGCTTTTAAAGCAGCGTCAAGTTGCCTTTAAACTCCACGTTAACTGCATGACTTCAACACTTCACTGTATGTCGCTTTGTTTGACCCCCTGTGTCAAAGGTTTATAGTTGTGAACGTCCAGCTGTCTGCAGACTTGTTGTAAAACCACTGATGGACCCCTCCCTTGTGTCTCACCAGGTATGGGACATTAATGTCTTGAAGGAGTCACTAGAGCTGAGGACCACGACAATCCAAGACTCTTCCTCAAGAACCAAAAAGTGATCACATTCCCAAGAAGGAACCGAAGAAAACAGCGCGACGGCAGAGATGCTGTCCGAGCACTGTACTGAAAAAAAAAATAACAGCATTATATTTTTATACGGCTCACACGTATAGTGCCTTTGCACAACTATTTTCTGCTTTCTAAAAGAAAACAAAATGCTGTGAAATTTGGACTTTTGTAATAACTTTGACTAATAACTTTTATATTCATCCCTGACTAAAGAAAGAGTTAAATTTAGATGTCTATGATGAACTCCAAACACACACACATTCCAAAGAGATGGCTGAAATCGGTTCTCTCCCTCTTCTAGTACACCCTCCATCTCTTTTTTTATTTATATTTAAAGCAAAAGCTTCACACATTCCTATTTTATTCAACATTCACCAGTTCAGGATAGAAATATAAGCACCTCTAGAATTTAGCTGAATTCACCTTTATTATGTCTTACCAATAGTGCAGCAATGGTCTGAGTAATATATGTTAGCACATGTGATGTTTTTGAATATCAAACTGTATCTTATATAACATCTTTATACTCATAATAAAAAAGTATTTTTGCTTTGTTTTTGTATTCAGAAACGTTTCACACACAGGCAGTCAAATTTGGAAGTGATGGAGTGTTGAAGAAGGCCATTATGACTTTATTATCCTCTATGTCTTTTTTATTTATGTTTTAATGTGTCTTTTTATATTTCTAGCTGTTTTTTTGTAGCTTTTGTATCCATATGATCACTTTAAAATCTTCAGACATTCCTCTTTATAAGCAGGTGCACAAGGTGCTTTGGCTGCTTCAGAGCTGTAGGTTTTTTGATGTAGGGAACTACTTTATTGCCTCTATGCACACTTAAACGCTGAACGCTCAAAGGCATTAAAATTAAAATCCAGGTGCCGAGGCATATACACATGGACATGTACCACTACGTAACTCCTCTGGCCTCATGATGAAAACATTCCTGACAGCTGAGGTACCTGATGGCCTCACAGCGACACAGTTTGATATTAAAACTTGTGATTTTCATGTTTCTTCTCCTCTGACATGGCCTTAACTAGCACATTCCTTTTCATACTTTTTGCACAATGCAATCTTTTATAATATTGATGGTTTTCTGGGGCATTAAATTGGCCGATCTTTCTGCTCAAATGTTAGACAATCACATTCCACGGCCCCTAAAAAAGAGCAGGGGGGCATGACCAAAACATTTTGAAGTGTGACTTAATGTGACTTTTTTGTTTTTGTAATACAGTGGTTTCATAATGCCGTATTGCTCTCTTTTTTTTACGACTCTGTGTTCATTTTATGTTTGTCTTATTCCATCTTTAACCAGACACGTTGTTTGTGTAGTGCTAAGCCTATGCAAATCACAATATCTGTAGTCTCTCTAAGCACTCCCAATGTCACAAGTGGGCAGTTTCCAACTGGATAAATGTTTAAAACATTGTACCCATGACTCAACAACAGCAATAAAGACATTGAGGTATTAAACTGTGTTATGTTTTCTTTGAGACTTTAACCATTGAACCAATTACAGCTCAGTGCAGCGCAGTCAAGCTGAAACCATTTTTCTCTTATGAAGACATTTATTACATAAACCTTTTAATTTTTGGTTACTAAATGACTGATAATTAGGATCAAGTAAGAAATAGATAAGAGGAGAAAGATACTTTTACATTATAGAAAAAAAAATAGAAAAGGAAATTGAAGTAAAATATACTTTGATAGACAATGCATGCTCTGTTGCCTGCTTATAAAAGAAGCTGGTACCATCTTAAATTCTGTGTTTAGCTCAAATAAAGTTTTGCAAATTGTCTTCGAGTTTAAATATTTAGAAATTCTTATTAAGTAACTTCTTATGGCAGCTATACAGAATATATTTTTCCCTTTTAGTACCCTTCAAATTCTGAAAGTGTAATTAAGGATACCATTAATGTGAACCTCATGGTAATCCAAGTTGTCAATCCCTGATTTAGACTAACAAAGTCAAATTATTAATTTCAGTCTAGAATTCTGACTTAAATATCAGAATTCTAAATTACATTTTAAAACATGACTGATAAGAACAGACAAGTTGGTGAAGAGGGCTGGCTCTGTGCTTGGCAGGACTTTGGACTCACTGGGCACAGCGAGATGAGGGCCATCCTAGACATTAGTAACAATTCCCTCCACAACATCCTGGAGGGACAGAGAAGCAGCAACAGTGGGAGACTCATCTCACCGCGCTGATGGACTGAGAGGTTCAGGAGATCCTTTGTTCCCACGGCCATCAGACAGAACAACACCCTGAAAAAGGCAGTGGCTCATGACCTGAACTGTTTATTACTGCTTCTATAGCTACTGGATACCTGCATTTCCTGAAGGGGATTAATAAAGTGTCTATCTATCTATTAGATGGGGTGTCGATGGCGCAGTCTGATAGTGTGCTTGGTCTGGAGGTCCTGGATTACAGCCCAGCTCCAGCTGTCACATTGTGATGTGTCCTTCGGCAAGACATTTTAACCCCAAGTCCACCACTGTCAGTGGTGTGTAAATGGGTATGAGGCGCCGTGAATGTGAGTGTGAATGGATGTGATCTGTGGTGTAAAGCAGCTTTGAGTAGTCAGACTAGAAAAGTGCAATATAAGCTTAAGTCTACTTATTATTTACTATTTAGAATTGTGACTTCATTCTAGAAGTCTTACTTTTTCTTAGAATTCAAACCTTGATATCAGACTTCTAAATTCCATTCTAAAACTCTGTATAAAATTTTAGAATTTTAAATTTATTCCAGAATTCTAACTTTGTTTTAAGAGATCTGATTTTAATAACAGAATATTGAAAAACATTCCAGAATTCTGACTTGATTCTAGAATTCTGACATTTGTCATAGAATTGGAAATCCAATTCTAGAATTCTCAGTAACAATGGTGAATTTTCCAACATTCTAACGTTTAACTCTTTAAGTTAAATTTTAGTCTAGAGCTTCATTCATAGCAATCTGTCTTTAATGTCAGAACTCCAAATTATATCCCAGAATTCTGAATTCATTCTAGGATTCCCAAGTTAAATCCTTAAGAAGACATTCTGAGATATTGGCTTCTTTCGATAATTTCAAGACTTCTGTCATAGTATTCTCAATTGCTTTCTAGAATTCTCAATAACACTCTAGAACTGACTTAATTCTAGAGTTTACTTTTAAAAATATGATCATGAAATTATTCTAAAATTATGTGAAACATTTTAAAATCTTGACTTCAGTCTAGAATCCTGACTTCTATCAAGGAATTCCAAATTCCATTCTAGAATTCTTTATGAGATTCAGGAATTAAGACTATTTTATGGAATCATTGTAGAATTTTGTCCTCACCGTAGTATTCTGTCTTTAATCACTGAACTTTAAGTGCTGTTAGAAATACTGAACTACAAGGTTGCTGCTCTTGTAGCACAAGATAAAAGAGATTTCATTAAGACCATTTGGTCTGATGTAAAAACAAGCACTTTCCTTTGTTGCCTTCAAGTCCTCTCAGAGGCATTACGTTAATGAGCTGTGTCAAGTTGAATGGAAAGTTTAATCATGATCAAGCTTTGAAGGTTGAAAATACAATCTGTCTATACAAAATAAATAAGTATCGCATTAATAGCAGCTGTGTGCTTAGCCTTGTTTTAGAGAAAGACAAAAAAAACTTCACACATTTGTGCTTTTTCTTGCCAAGTAACACCTTCAAGAAGTGAAAGTTGTCTTTTCATTTTCTGCCCCCGACTGCAGCAGAATGTGAGGAGCATTTGAAGACAGCATTCCTCTCCAGGTATAACTCATCTTCTGACTCCAACAATAGAAGTGACAGCCCTCGCCAGTCACAGAAAAGAAATGCGGTCACATGACGGACAGGGCTGTATCAAGTGAGCTTTTTGTGTTGGGGAGGATGACTGAACTTGTCTTTGTGTGGATGTCAAAGAATAAGACCTGAATTTGCAGCTAATCCCAACTCTGCCTCGAGGATAAAAGAGGTAAGTTCTGAGCTTGACCTCCGGGTGCTTGATGGAAAAAAGTTTGATCACCTCTGACTCTGTTGGAGTTCAGTTAAGGTGAATTTTAACCTTATCAAATTAAAAGTTATCAGACTTTATTTGGCAGCTTTTTTAGATAATGTCCAACTCTTTAAACAAAAAAAATTATATGAGTTTAACTAAGACTTTAACAGAATTTTGTCATTTTTGTGCATTAAAGTTTCAGTTAAGCTTTCTATGAAATGGACGAAAGACATTTTGGTCCATTTCTTTTTTCTTTTTTTTTTACTGCTTGAGTTTATGATTAGTACTAGCATCATATACTTAGGAACATTTTTGTTGTTTTTTGCCCCCTTAAGTGTGAATCTAGTTTTTGTTGACTTATTTGTAACGACATCCTTTTAAGATATATTCAAGTTTTGCATAATACCCAAAAAGTTTTCGTCTTTTTAGCACTAAAGTGCTTAAATACAGTTACTCTCAATTTTTAATCCTGTTTGAGTTTAAGAAAATGGCTGTTAAATAATGAGATTGTGTTTATGAGGAGAAAACCACTTGGTTTACAGTCACACAGAGTGTTATATGATAAAGGTTGGGTATTCACACACAACTGCCGCAAGTTTCCAATAAGTGACGTCTTTAGTTCCCAACTAGCTGCGCTGGAAAATAGTTAGTTTAAATGTTGGCCAACACATTAGCTTAAAACTTTTCGTGAAAGTTAATAAAACAGCAGCTGAATCATTTAGTACATTAACTGAGGTGAATGGGAAACTGCATGTCGCCTACACATGTTTGAAAGAGGATGTCCAAGATGATAAACGTCCTGGGCACCCACGGATATCAAAAAACTCCTGAAACATTCAACAAATTCAACAAATCGTTCCAAACAATCTATGACTCAGTATCAGAACGATAGCAGAAATGGTCTCCATTGTTCAGAGACAGTTTGGCAAATTTTGAGTGAATATTTGAGCATGACAAAGGAGTGTGAAAATGTTGTCCCAAAATTCTGACTCCTGATCAAAAGAAAAACACAAGAAAATTTGTGAAAACATTTTGGAACAAACAGATACGACGTGAGTAAAAACGTCAGTCACTGCATTGGAAAACACCATCGTCGCCAAGGATGGACCAAGTACATCATAGCAAGTCCAAATTTAGGGCCATGTCGATTGTTTTCTTTAAAGCGAGGTACAGTTTTGGAGGAGTGGGTTCTAGAAAGGTCAACGGTTAATCAACACATAAAAAAGGTCCTAGAAAAACTTGCTAGTTAAAGTCCAAAGACAGAGACCACAACTGACTAGCTCACACTGTGCTCTCTGTACAGCACTTTCAGGTTCATTGTGAACATCCCCCCTCTGAGTCGCCTGATCTAGCACCATGTTACTTTTTTATTTTCTCTGAGACAACTGTCCAAAGAAGACCTGCTGCACTGCTTTTATCAGTGGAGGACCTGAATGCAGCGATGTGTCAAAGCAGAAGGGGAGGAGACTGAAGGAGAAAGACACTAAAAAATGTTTGTGTTCATTAAAATTGGATTACAGCATTAGTCTTCTGTTATAATAGCCATACCTCATACTGTAATAGTAGTCACAGTAATGATAATGTTTTTTGCCCAGTTTTAGTTCAAAAAAAAAAAAAAAAACTCAATAATGTTTCAGTAAGGATGGGAGTATCGATACCGTAGTTAGAACACTTGACAATATCAATATGATATTTGCAAAGTTCTCATTTGGTATTGAGTTATGCTTTTGAGTTTTGTATGCCCTTTAGTGTTTTTAACCCACCTCCTCCATGTGGTAGAAAACTCTATGAACAACAAAAAAACTTCTGCTGCATCTATTGAAAGCCAGCTGCTGCCTAAATCATCTTGTCTCCTCGGCCCTAATAAATAGACTTGACAGTGTGACGTCCTACCATTGTTTCATCATCGTTTCAAGCCTACTGGCTCATTGTGGCAAGCCCATAAGTCAGAATGAATGCAGAGAAGTTGACAACATGGTTCCTGGACTCACCAGTTACCACAAAGTTCATCTGTAAACCAATCAGAGTGGACTGGACAAACATGTGAAAGGGAGCCTTACAGAGGCAGGAGCTCTAACAGAGTGAGAATACAGCACAATCAGGAGAACTCGGTACATGAAAATGAGAAGGTTTTTTTTAATACAAGTGATTGTGAACATACCCTTTCTTAAAAATGAATATATTATGAACCTGATTTAAGGAAAAGGATGACCTCTAACAAAAACTTCACTATTTTCACTTTCTCACTGTCTCCCTCATGTCATGTAACTGTGGAGACCAATCAAATGTATAAAACAGCATTTGGATGCCCCTGTGAGCTTACTCACAAACAAAATAACAGTTTTGTATCAAATTAGAGTACGAATAAATTCAGGGAAATAGTTTGACTCTCCAAAAAACAGCAAGATGAGTAAACTATTCCAGCTTTAGACAAGTTTTCATTAGCTATGAGGTGAGTAACATGAGAAGATACGGCTGTATAACTGGAGTCTAATCCATAGCATCTTCTCTTTTCTGAAGCATTACAGGTTTTTGAAAATGGCATAATCATTAAACTTGTTTATGCATTTAAAGGGGTGACTATCAGTTTCTAATAGACTAATACAGACTCTGTATTATATTGATTTGTATTGCCTTAAGTATTGCCTGTCACAACATTTCAGAGATTTGTTGTCCTCGGGAGAAATTATCTAATTTTAGTTGACACTAAAACTAAAATTAGCTGTTGTCTTTTTCCTAAAAAGATTATTTCTAGGTTTAGTTGAGAACATCTTGAAAAATCCCAAAGTGGGTCCTGCTGTACCCTGGAGGTACTGCAAGTGAACAATGGAAAAGTTCACATCAATTCAAATGCCCAATTAATAGTACTACAAATGATAATACCAAACAAGTAAATTGGGCAATATGTCATTTTATAAATCAAAGACAATGGTAAAAACTATGCTATTCAATTTATTTTGGAATATTACTTTTCATGCTGTGCTCAAAAATGTAATCTACCAATTTATGTGCCGATTAACTGTGTCAGAAAATGAAATTTTAATGTCACTGACTCAACCCTCATCGAGTGATACTAGAAATTTCTCTTGTCACTGGAAAGATTGGAGTAAATGGCCCTTTGTATTTTGATTCATTTTATTTTATTATCAATATTTATAATTGTATATTTTGACGATATGGATCTTTACGTCTGGAATTAGTGTCTAGCTATCTGTCTGTCTAACACCATTGGATACTGATTCCGATAACAAGACACAGTTCAATTTTTAAATCACATTTTAAATAAATTAAATAAGCAGTATTTGATATTAGTTTCAAGTCCCAGGAGAAAAAAACATCAACAGCTGTTGAACTGGTGTTGAATAGGACAATTTGGAACAGACTACTGAACATCAGACTAGGAATGGACACAAACATCAAAATTAATGTGACTGTCTTAAGGTCAAAAGGACAGGCAAAAGGAGTAATGCTTAGCCAGCTTCACTGTCAGTATGGAGTTGTTTGATGGTTTTGTGATAGCTGACATTCCTGTAAAGCTGTATTTTAAGTCCTCACTGCTGGCTGTGTGTTACTGAGCAAAGAATAACCATTTTAATTAATGACTTTCAGATGAAAATGTTGTTTGTTTTTGTCCTGACAGCTGATGTCATAGCATAAAGTCATTGGGTCTAATGTTCATCATTTGCGAATGAATGCAACACCTCAGAGATTTAAGGGATTTTAATCAAATTTGGCACAAGTGTCAACTCCAGTAAAGGGATACATTTTTCAGATTTCAAGGTCATAGGTGACAGGTCAGTCATGAAGCCTGATGTTCCTCCCTTGCTTGTGTACCTGATATCTCAAGGCTCTGAGAGATCTCTTTTGCCTAAAGGTCCACTCTGCTTCTTGCATGAATTGTCAAGCCTCGAGGGGAACTTTAACAAAGGTCATTGTACCCAACCATCCTCTGTTGCTAATTCATACGATATCTCCAAAACACTTGAAGGGATTTTATTTAAACCTTTCAAAATAATCCCTATGACTCTGAGAGTTAACGGATTAGATTTTGGATATCTTAGGTCAGAAGTCATTGTGCCTCGTGATTATTACATGGGAAACAGACGTGAGCTTAAACAGCGCTTTTCTAGTCTTTCTGACGACTTAGAGTGCTTTTACACCACAGATGACACCGACCCTGCTCTCACATTCACTCCTTGATGGTTGAAGTTGTCCATCAGTATTTGCTAACACATCCTTCCTCTTTCATGCCTATTTACATGCCACTGACACAGCAGTACGAACAACTTGGCATTGAGTATCTTGCTGTCTTGCCCAGGGACACATAGACATGTGACAGCTGGAGCTGGGCTCAAGCAGCAACCTTCTGATAGTTGGTAGATCATACAACCAGACTAAACTGTCGACACTTGTGAACGCAATCTCTAGAATGCTTTGGCCGAACCATTAACAAGCCAACAAATGTCTTCTGACAGCAATGATATGCTCAGTGTTTAAAGGGCCATAGGTCAAAAGTCAAGCTCATGAAGCCTCACGCTCATCCATTTGTGAGCATATTTCAAGAACAATTTTATTTGGTCTTTTGGGCTCGTGTTCGTCCCTTGCTTTTAACTTTAACTGAATCACACAACCACTTAAACCACCCAGCCATTCCTTTCAACCCTCCTTTGTATTGTTACTGTCCTCCACTTGTATACCCGACTAAGGGAGAAAATTGCCAGGCAGAGGTTCCAGTAAGCTGTATTGATGTCAACAAATAAATCAACAATAAGACAATTACTCTCTCTGCTTGATCACCTCTCTATCTGCTGCTCTCACTAAGACATAAAAGCTGAATAAAATCATCTCAGAAGTTGCCTAAGTATCCTCTTAAAGATTTTATGATGGCTTTTCTTTGATGTATTCTGATCTGAGCGCTGTATACTCTGCTGAAAAAGGTGCTAATCTCGCCCCTGAGACTGCTCCGTCGGTAGCATGCTTTGGGCTTTGACTTAATGCGGCCTAATGCCGAAACCAGCGCCCGCAACATTCCTGCCACTGTCAGACTGTGTGTTATTACAAAGTTTCAGCCAGACGGGGACTGACCGCATGCATTAAAGCAAATACATGTTTAATAACCCGACCACGACAAGCCTACTTCACTGTGAATTCTTTTTGGGTTTCCAGTCAGTGCCTGGCTTCAACCAGATGGTATTTCCCCTTTTCTGACTCTAAGCTTTTTCATCTTCCTATTTCGCTTTTGACGTCAGTTGCTTAATCTAATGACACAAATAATAACCACGCAGCGACACCAGAGACATAATGTGTTAATCTGTATAACAGATCTGAAACAGATGCTTAACACTGAGCAGTAATCACATGCAGGGACGTGTAAATCTGCTGAGAGTGAATGTGCAGCCGGTTCTCTGGAACGATTTGGAGCGATTATGAGACTGACATAAGGGGGAGGACTGAGGACAGAACAGGCCATGAGAACAGGGGTACAACCAGTGGGTTAAGCCAGAGGTGGTATGGGTCCCCCTTGAAAATATAATTGGCCACTTAAGTGCCATCCTTAAATCCAAGTCATTGATTAGCTTTAAGCAAGCCTAGAAGCCTGGAGGAGAGAAAGAACAGCTCTGGGTCAAGAGGCAGGACTAGGGTGGATCTATGGTGGTGTGAGTTGTATAAACTTTAATCAGCAAGTAGGGATGCACAATATTATCGGTTTGATATCAGTTCCGGCCAATATCAGCCTAAAAAGTTAAGTATCGGTAACGGCCAATACTGAAATTTTTCCAGATATTTACAGCCGATATATCAGCCACACATATCGGTCATATATAATCTGGAATACCGGCAAATTACACAAATGTTCAATACTGATGCACCCTCTCATCACTGCATGGGTACATTTAAAATCAAGGGCTTCATTTTTGCATGAGTTAAATGCTGTTTTTCTTGTTTTACATCTGTGCCTCGCAAAAATATACTGTAACACTGAAAGAAACAAGTCCATTTTTGTTAAGTTGAGAGCTTGTGCTCTTGACCAGATATATTGCTATCAGTATCGGAGATAATGAATTTAAAAATATCGGATATCGGCAAAAATCCAATATCGTGCATCCCTATCAGCAAGAAATGAACATGAGCCCCAAGGACCTTGACCATTTAACCCCACAGTCAGAGTGGATCTATACATACAATTTGGCTTAAACATCTTTACAAATTCTTGAGTTATTGTGTTTGAAATTAAAACGTTACCATGAGGCTCCATGATCTTGAACTTTGATCTTAAATCAAATATCTTTCTCCTCATGTCATGTGAAGAGTTCAACAAAAAAAACCTTGGATTTCCCTTGAGAGATGAAATCGTAATCAAACGATAAATATGAGATAAATGACCTTGAACCATAACCCATGACCTTGAAACTGAAAGCAGTCTGAGAGATTTAAAAAGAATCTCAAGCCTCCACATACTTTGTTTAAAAACAAGGTATGAACATGAAGATTCATGAACCTCAACTACACCCAATGACACTGAGAGTAAATCAGCTCATTCTTGAGTCAGAGTGGATATTTGTGTAAACTCTGAATTAAATCCGTCAATCAATAAAAGAAAAATAAATCCATTCTGAGATCCGATAACCTAGAACCAATCTGGACAACCGTAAAACTGATGTCTAAAGCCCCATTTGTTGACACTTAGGCATAAAATTGGCTATTCAGGTTCTTTTAGCGAAATACTTTAGATTGTTTTTTTTTTTAATTTATTGTGGCATAGGATTAGTTTTTCATACTTCCGTGTAAAAATACTTTGCACATCTTTTCACAAGACAGGTTTGTTTAAATAAATCATTCTTTTAAAGCCACACTGTGTAGTTTGTTCTCCCATCTAGTGGTCAAACTGTATTTTGCATTCAAACGAACAGTGCTCTCTAGCGCCTCGCTTTTTCAAATGTGCTTTGCAACCGCTGAACTCTATAGTAGCCTGTATGTGCCTAAAAGCTATGCCAACATGTCATCCAACACTTCATCGAGTTTTCTTTCAGGTGAAGAGGCATGTGATCTCAAACAAACTGCAAACTGCATTGAATCATTCGTGTTAGGCCTTCAAATTTGCCGGGGCAGTGACAAGCGCATCTCGCCGTGCTCCTTTTCCGTTTCAGTCACGCTGGCTCGGAGCGAAAACGCGTTTAGCCTTAGCCAGTACTGCTACGTAGTGCTATATTTCCCTCTCAGCTGTTCATAGTTTTTATAGACCAGAAGGACATGGAAGCCTCTAAAGGACTTATAGGATTCTTCACTCTGGAGGACAAGTCAGATTTTTGCACTTTGACACAAATGAGGACATATTTATGGATGTAGACATTGTTTTTAGCTCATAAATTAAACTCTAAATGCTACACATTGTCATTTCAAAATGCTTACAAACTCTTGTACATTATTGGACTTCCATTGCAACAGTTTTACGTGAAGTCTTAAATGTATACATTTTCCATTGATGGATCAGCAAGTGTGTGAGATAAATGGTGACTTTTAGGAAGGCTGGGAAATATGGCTTAATAATAAAATCCCCATTTTATTGTTACAACATTGAATTTCTGATTTTAGCTTTTTTTTCCTCACATAGCAAAGAACATCCATATGACGTAAATGACAGAAGATAAGTTTTGCCTTAGTGTTATCAAAATATGTCCCAAAACCAAAGGAAAGTGCAAGCTGTTAGTCTGTTAGCATAGGTACATTTTTAGTTTGCAAGTAGGTAGGCTTGTCTACAATGACACCAAATCCTGAACTATTTTTACAATAGAGTAAGATGGCATTTCGTTATTAGTATGTGAGTGTATTTTAAACAATACACATGTAAGTATTTACATCTTCAAACAATGCCACAATTTATATAAAGTGTTATCATTTCTCTGTTTGAAGGAAACTTGGGGAAGGGCTTTAACTGTGGGAGTTTATTAGGGGGGTGGGGGGGGGGCAAAATAAGGGAAGGGGTAAGTTGAGAAAAAAAAAGTCTTGATATTCATTTTTTAAATTTTATGCAAAAAAAAAAAAAAAAAAAAAACAATTCAGTCTATATATTGCCCAACCCTATTTTGGACACACTTATGTCTACTATCAGAGTCCTTCACACCTTCAGCTGACAAGGCTTGAAGCGATGCTACTGAAAAGTTTCTACTGGCTCACAAAAAAACTAACTCCACTTGCTCCATGTTGAATACGTATTAAATTAGGTAGCTTAACTTATATCCTTAACTTGTATCCACTTAAATGGACTCAAGGTAAATGCAGGGGTAATCTAATGCATGGATTTTAAAACAGTATGTCAAAAATAATACAAGTTTGGTCCATAAACAAAAGTCAAATAAGAGCGAAGGTCCATTTTCCACTCACATTCAGGCTCTCTTTGTTCTCTGGTGATGCATGGTTTGGAGGAAAGAAGAAGTGAAGACCTGAGGGCCAGCCTTTATAATGTTGGGGGTGTGGCTTGGCCATGAGTGACAAGGAAGTCAGGTATAATGGCGGTGAGGTTAGAACTTGTGATTCAACAGTTATTTTATCAGTCATTTGAGATTTAAGTCATTTTCACAGATCATTTGGGAGAGTTGTTCCAATGCAAATGGGCGTTCTGCACCCAGCTTGGCTCTTAAATATATACACATACCAGGACCATAACTGATCCCTGTATTGGCACAAACAACTATGCTGAGTTCACCTGAAAGAGTTTTGTTGTTGAATAATCTCTAGAGCTGTTTGTTTGCAGTAAGAAACAATTGACCCAGCAACCGACACAAACTGGAGTAAACTCTTTACACTTCTGTAGTAGTATAAGCAACAACAGTAGTGATAAAATGCATTAAAGTTACCTGGCAGATCAGAGAGTACTACTTAATAATGATGTTTATGATCCCACAGAGTTGTTTTCTGTGCACAGGCAAAACATACGTGAAAAAAGCAACAGGTTACAATCCCTACAGCATCACACACCAGGAGCATAATGTTTCCCCTCACTACAGATATCTTCAGGTAAAGTGTCTCGAATGCAACAAAATGTACATACTTTCACTGAAATTTTGATGATTCCTCAATATTGGCAATGTCAGCCACTACACATTGCTGGATTAATGCAGCCTAAAATTATTCTCTCAATTTTACCCAGGAATCTACATTCATTTTATGCCTTACAGTTAGTGTACCAATATAAACTATATTCATTTCTTTGTGTCTGCTCAAAAACTTTATGCCACCTGTTCTTACATTATTTGACCAACCAAGTCCAAGTGAAGCTAAATTTTATATACCAGCAGCACACAAAGCAAAATATGTCCCTTCTATTACAAAAAACCTCTAATAAACCTGAGGTATATTTTTAAAACTAGACAGATCTGAGAAGTATGGTTATAAAAAATGTTCCCCAACCCACAGCAGCAGCTGGCCGAGCCACACCAACAAAAATAGCCTGTCTGCTCATTGATTTACTGTGAGTTGTGCGAGGTGAGCCAAAGCCATTGTCTACAGGAGCGGCTCCACACCTGTTCAAAGGCACTCTCTATTATCCTTAAAAATAGACCCTCTCTCTCTTTCACTGCTCTGACATCGGTGTTTATGAGCTGTTTTATACACGACCTTGGAAAAAACGTGATTGAAGGGACTGTGGTGCAGAATCATGTTCCCAAAATGTCAACAATATTTACTGTATATTTATCTACAAATATACTGTAGCTGACTTAAATCAGTTCCTTTAACCTTGCCATTGACCTCAACAACCCAAGTGCTTTGACTCCTCTGAAGGGATAGTTTGAATAGTTTCAAGTGTTAACAGTGGTATATCATGTACCACTGTAAACAGAATTATTAGTACAACCACATGCTAAACACTTATCAGTCTAATTAAATGTTAAATATCTAACAACTTTCTTGATGTCAGATGGGGCTAAAAAGTTTTTATGTTGAAAAGTGTACAACAGATCATCATTTTGAATTTTTCCTTTGAACGTTACAATTACATCAATACAGTAAATGTCTTTAATGTGTATCATTGCATTTTTTTAATACTCACATGTAAGCATCCTTTGTTGTTTAATGAAGTCTGAGTTGTGATTTCAAATGGCTGCATGGTTTCTTTTCTCACATTTTTCCAGTTCATTCAGCTCAGTCAACACGACTGTAACTTTTCTCTTATAGAGTGGTGCAGGATTGAGTCAGGAAACGCAGAAGCAAGTTAACATTTTAGCACTTCCAGTTCCCAAGGCCCAATCGTTTCTGATTATTTTTGGATAAATAAAAAAATATTTAACACAGCCACAGCCATAGGCACCAACTTGATCTGCTCATTTGATTGGACAGAAATTCTCAAAAAGGCTACAACATGACATTATTTATCGCAAATGTGGTAACTGCTTTGAAGTCAAAACGTCATGTTGAAGTTCCATTATAGCTTGATGATAGCTTTTCTTTCACCAGTTACATTTAAGCTTCAAAATTGTGAAAGTAACGTATGTTCTTGAAGGGAAAGTTCAGTATTTTTGAAGTTAGTTTGTATGAACTACTTGACAAGAGCCAGTGAAGTGGCTGGAATGTCTCCCAGCAGTTCTGTACCTTTAAGGAGAACAAGCTGAAGTGACCGGTAAGGTACGCTACTATTGGTGGATACAGTTATTACTTCTGCCAAGTAGGTTATGCTCTTGCCTTATGTTTGTTGTCTTTTTTTTTGTCTGTCAGTTAGCAATACTACACAAAAACTACTGGACCGATTTTGCTGATATTTTCAGGAGATGTTGGTAATGTCCCAACTTTAAAATTATTTGATTCTGGTGGTGATCCAGATAACCGCCATTGACGAATGATCGTTTTCGCTCAATAACTGTTTAACTAATAACAATATCAATATGATTCTGAGTGCTAGGTGTTGGTTTCAGGGTCAAGGAATCATATTATGATGGTGGCTTTATCATGGAACTATTGCTTATAGATGTAACAGAAATATGTGAGCTACCTTGGTGGAGGTTTGCGCTCTCTGATTGCTTTCTAGTTTTGCATAATTGTGAGAGTTTTATGTAAAAACAAGCTGAAAATATGCTGGACAAAAAATTTCAAAGCTCTTTTTCTTCCTCTAGGAAAGAAGTCTCTGTGTTTGGTGCTAATTTATGATGCAGTTATTGACAATGTGTCCCTCAGCTTGTGTGCATTAATTCCCCTCACTGAATCTTTTTTTCTGATGAATTTCTTACTCTGTCTACTCCAGTTTATAAAGGTAAACTTGTGATTTCAAAGTAAAAACAACATCATCATCACTTTAGTCAAAATCACTATTATTTGATTCAATATTAGTTTCCTCTGCTGTTGTTGAGTCTTCCTGAGTCCACAGAATGAAACAGCAGATCGGCAAAGCAAAAATTAACTCAGCATTCAGTGACAGTGACCTGGGGCTGATTCTAATCAAACCGAAACTTAAGGGGAACATCTGATTCTGTATAGGAGAGGGGAACTTGGTGCGTTTAACTGAGCTGAAGCTGTACCACAGCTAGCAGCTTCAGGACCAGCTGCTGACAACAGTAGAAGCTTGAATACACACTCACCATCGCCACACTGCAACTCCAATACTATTCTTCTCCATCTTTTGTCTTTAAAGTCATTATCCTTGTCATTTTGAAGACTTTGGATAAATAAAATGGGCTGCTGTGATGCAAACACAAGTGGGCCACCATGTTGAATGCTATGACTGACCGTGGCATGACAGCCAACAACGACTCTTATTGGTGAGATGTGGGCTTCACAGAAATTAACCAGGGATCCAAGAAATAAAAGCTGCTTATTCACTTGGCTCCATTATATGTCACTGGTGTATAAGCTTGCATTGACTGGCTATGGATTCCTAAACAAAAATGATTATGTGCAAATTATTGCAAGAAAATTGTGAAAAAAATATGACAGACGTAGCTAGGCTTGTGCCCTCAACCTTCTAATTGATAGTAGAGCACACTCCCAGGCTGAGTCACATAGAAAGTGTCCAGTTGTTTAACAAGTCAAATTTGTGCTTTCATTCACTCATTAACATTTTCACACAACTGAAAAAGCAGTGGGAGTAATCTGGGGTCAAGCGTCTTGCTCAACATTGACATATGACCACAGGGCCTGAGATCAAACGTTTAACCCTCAAGTTTATGCGGCCAACTCTACCACTGAGCTGGCAGTCAGCAAAAAGGCTGAGAGATCCTGACTTGTATTTTGGCATAACTGTCTGTTTTTGATTTCCCAAACTTAAAACTTATTTTTTTTAAACTGAACTCCTTTGTGGCATTTGTGTGTTTCGGTTGAGTAGCAAAGTGCATGATGGGTAAACTGATCTTCAAGCATAAATGTGAGTGAATGCACCTGAACTCATCATGAAAAATTGTCTCAAAGACTTTTTATGAGACTTTTAAATCAGTTTGAATTGTTTTCTTTCTGAAAGAACATCAGCTGCTAATATAAAGACATCAGACTCAATCATTATTGATGTAGTGGAGATTTCTTGGGACAAACCACTTAAAAGACATTTAAGCACCTGGAAAAAAATTTTTAAAATTCCATACTTGAGCTAATATGACATACGCACACTCTCAGATGTGTTGGTTAGTCCCTGAAGGAACCGTGCAGTTCTGGTAGCTCCAGTGCCGCTCAGACTCCAGTCGGCTGCTTGCAGCCGTGATCAGCGCCAAGAGGAAATGGCTGAGGATTAGGCCTGGAGCTGTTTAAAGCCGGGTCTCTGCTTTCAGTGCCCATGGTGGAGTCATTTCAAATTCTACAGTTGCTCCAATCTCACAGCATGCAGCCAAGGGTTTTTTCTTTTGCTTTTTGTACATTTGGGGTTGGTTGTCTGCACAAATAATAAAAGTACCGCAAAGAGAAGAAAGAAGGAGAGATAAAAACATTTATTCAAGGAAAAAAAAAAATCAAAGGCTTGTGAAAATATAACAAACAGCAAGATAAAGAGGAATACATCAAAAGGACAAACAAGAATCCAAATCACAGCGAGAACAGTTAAAAATCAAAAATGAACAGAGCCTGCACTAATTAAAATGATCCAGGGAGAACTGAGAGCACAGTGTGCTGCGTTAGAGCTGTGAAGCCTCTCAAACAACAGAAAGTCCACTGAAAATACATCTTGCCTTTGTGGTGAAACGATCCATGGTCTTATGAATTTAATGCAATTCTCTTTGTTAAAGGTACTCACAATGTCTGACGAAGGGGCTGACGAGGTTGTCGAGGTCGAGGTCGGGGAGACACAGTGAGTAGCCTGCCTTTATCTCTCAAGTGTTACGTGATAAACTGTTCACAGTTTTGCTAAAATGCATTCTCTTCTTTTCCACTTAGGCAGGAAGGTAAGGCCAAACATGAGAGCTTTTCACTGGGTCACAAAGGGCAAAGTGGAACTGTAAGGCCTCACTATCTCGTCATAGCTAACCTGATTACGTTTCCACAGTGGAGGAAACCATAGAAGAACCGCAGCAAGAAGAAGGTAAAGTTTTTCTTCTGCAAAGCCTCTATATGGCCTCACTATCTTGTCATAGTTAACCTGGTTACATTTCCACAGTGGAGGAAACCACAGAAGAAACGCAGCAAGAAGAAGGTAAAGATTTCTTCTGCTAAGCCTCGATATGGCCTCACTATCTTGTCATAGTTAACCTGGTAACATTTCCACAGTGAAGGAAACCATAGAAGAAACGCAACAAGAAGAAGGTAAAATTTTCTTCTGCTAAGCCTCTTTATGCTTTATCACTTTCACTTGGCAGTGTCTGTGCAACTCTTTCTTAGAAAAGGCCTTAACAGCTAGTTTAATGTTAGCCTATCTGGGCACCTGAAGTGTTAGCTCTGTCCAAAGTTAGCTTCAATTGAGAAATAAACACGAAAATTACTCACCTGAAATCTTTGAGGTAATGTACAAAATCATTTTGTGACACTAGAATGTATTTTAAGCTAGCAATACTGCTTCAGTTAGTCTAGTGTTGGCTAATATGAGCACTGGTAGCTGAAATAAACTTTGTCTAAAGCTGGCTTCAAACAAAATGTGCTCCTTTAGCACTTGGAGAGCGCAAACCTCTGCCAAGGTAGCTCACATATTGCTGTTACATCTATAAGCAATAGTTCCATGACAAAGTTACCATCATAATATGATTCCTTGATCCAATGGCGGTTATCTGGATCACCACCAAAATCGAATCATTTTTAAGTTGGACCATTACCAACATCTCCTGTAAATTTCAGCAAAATCTGTCCAGTAGCTTTTGCATAATCTTGCTATCAAACAAACAAACAAACAAACAGACGCCACAAAATGACATTATGTATCACAAATGTTGTAACTGCTTTGAAGTCAAAATGTCCTGTTGAAGTTCCGTTATTGCTTGATAATAGCTTTCCTTTCACCAATTAAGTTTAAGCTTCAAAATTGTGAAGGTAACTATGTTCTTAAAGGGATAGTTCGGTATTTTTGAAGTTGGTTTGTATAAACTACTTTACAACAGCCAGTGAAGTGGCTGAAAGGTCTCCCAGCAGTGCTGCACCTTTGAGGAGAATGAGCTGAAACTACTGGATGGAATTTGCTGAAATTTTCAGGAGATGTTGGTAATTGCCCAACTCAAAACTGATGAGATTTTGGTGGTGATCCAGATAACCGCCACTGACCATCGATCATTTTTGTTCAATAACAAGAAAGAACTAGAAAGCACTGGGAGAGCGCAACCTCTGCCAAGATAGCTCAAATATTGCTGTTACACCTTATAGTTCCATGATAAAGTTACCATCTTAACATGACTCCTTGACCATGAAAACCCACACCTAGCACTTGGAATCATGTTTATATCATTAGTTAGACAGCTCTTGAGAAAACCATTGTTCGCTAAAGGCGGTTGTGTCAATCACCACCAAAATCTAATCATTTTTAAGTTTGGCCATTACCAACATCTCCTGTAAATTTTAATCTTGCTAACACACAAACAGACAAACAAACAAACAAACAAACAAACAGACAAACATACGCCAGCAAAAATATAGACACTGTACTGCTATTGGCAGACCACGCTCGTATTTTGAACTCTTTTCTACGGCTCTGATCGTGCTTTGCTTCTTTATTCACAACTTATTGAGTCTCTTAAACTATAGTCAGTCCTCACTCCACAAGAAATGCTCTATCTGTCCCACGATTAAACGTTATAGGACTTTGTACTAGGAGCGGTCATCCCACCTGAGAGGACTGTTTACCTTGGGAACCGGCTGTCCAGGTAAATGACTCTAAAGCTTTGGCTCCACTTACCTGTCCGTCGGACTCTGCTGGATGCTGTCGCTTAACCCAAATAAACAGCCGAACTTGAAGAGCAGATATCCAGTCTGTATCAGATCCAAGGCGCTGAAGGTCTGACAACAACACCACTCTCCGCTGGCTTTGTCCCCCTGCCATCTCCCAGCCGGTCAGACCAGGGGGGGTGACCAGGACTGGCGACAAACCAAAAGTTCAGATCGCCTCCACATTCGGGAATCCTGGACTGTTAACCCGGGCAAAAAGCACAAAAAGAGACACTCCCGCTCTCCTCCATCTGAGACTGTTTCACCGGCTGGTACCATTCAGCTGGATAAATAGTGAGAGGTGTTTAGGAACCAACATATATCCACCATTCACATGCAGCTCCCCGACGGTGCAGCCCAGGCACCGCCAAAGCTTCCACCGGGTCCGAGGGGAGCCTCGACATCGCGCATCGCCACAGCTCCACTCATCCCGGGGAAGCCGCTCCGTGCCCTCAGGTGATTCTCGACAACAGCCTACAACACTGGTTATTGGTGACTCTATTATCAGGCATGTCCGATCTGGATCAGCTACAACATGCTGTTTAACTGGAGCCGCTGTCCATGATTGAGGTGCTCGCCAGTAAACCAGAAATCACCATAGGTACTGACACCTGAAGCAGCAGTCGGGGCTTCTGAAAAAGGACTTCATCCACGTGTTCAAAGAGATCCGTGAACCTGGTCCATGTATCCGGCCCCATTCCCTCCTGTGGCCGCGGCTGTGGGCGGCGCTGCACACCTGGCTGTCATCATCCTGCACTGCACACAAATTTAACCGGCTTTGGAACCGGAGTGAACTGTTCAGAAGTGATGGTGTCCTCCCGAACTGCTTGGGATTATATATGCTGTCTGGAAACACATTTTACGGTCTTTCTCACCTGCGTGTCACCTTCACGCATTAACAGTTCACGTCAATCACGTCAAGCCCCTCCACCCGTCCCACTGCGACTGATGTCTCCGGGGTCCTAGTGCCAGTTTCTTTTGTTCTCCACTGCTGACTGTTTGAGTCTTCTTATTTTTTAATTGGCATCCCTCTCTGCGGTTGCAGGATTTTTGGCTCTGATCACTTTGACCCCCCCCCCCCCCCCAAAAAAAAAAAAAAAAATTAAAAAATTAAAAACCCTACTTAATTGTAATGCTCTATTACCCTAACTCCCCTTCTCCTTAAATCCTGTGATAAATGCCCATTGCCCTTGTAGCAGTATCTTTCCATGTACCCTATCCCCCATGTTTAATATGGTCCTCAGTGTTGCCTCCTTCACCCCACTTTTCCTCAGCCTGTTCCTCATCACTCCTCTTTGTTCCTCATACCTCCGGCACCACATTATAACACGCTCTATTTCACACCCTTCACACAACCCAGTATCATGCTTCTAACTGCTTGTGTGGAGCCAGGATGCTGTTTCTACCCATTAACCCACTCAAAGGATGAAACTACCCCCACCCCCCGTTGGTCACCTCCAGGTTTTCCCTCTAAACAAGCATCTGCTCACCTCATGCTCTCCTCAATCACAACCAATCAATCATCTCCCATGGACACATCACTCACCCATCCTCACATCCCTCTGCTGCAAATCATTACAACTTAGGCCCTGTTAACATGAAAACGAAAACAGCCGAAAACAGAAAGTTTTGACTGCATTTTCACCTCCCGTTTACACAAGAAAAGTGCCCGGAGTGCCTGAAACTTTTGAACCCAGGGTCCAGAGTGGAAAGTTTTGAAAATGTATCAGTTTTTGTCTCCATGTAGATGAGATTCAGTGTTTTACCCTGAAACGCTGACGTCACCACATGCACAGTACTCTTTCACATGAAGGCTGCGTGAGCATCCCAGGAACAACCACAACAACAACACCTTCGGCCTTCCACCGAGCAACATGTGTGCTGCTTACCGTGCTGGGTTCGTTATCCAGACAGAAATATTCAGACAGATTTGTTTTCCAGAAAAGAAACTTCTGCGTCTTCGTACATCCACTCGCCATTGTTGTTTGTGAAAAGTTTGTCTTCACCGGTAAGCGTACGCTTGTTGTAACACCGCTGTTTCTCTACAAATCTACATCTCCATCTACTGGCCTGGCATGCATGCTACAGCGTTTTCAGTCGTTCTCGCGTCTCTGTGTGAACGAGGATCGTTTTTTAAAATACAAAGGAAAAAGTTTTCAGTTTCTGGTAAAAACAGCGTGTAAATGGGGCCTTAATTCACATCCCTCTTCAACCACCACCCCCCTCCGCTCCTAAGTGCACCCAGTCCATTTTGGTCTTTTAAACATTAGGTCTTTAAAAGGCAAATCATTTTTATGTCCCAAATTTATTGCTTTTAATAAACTAGACTTTCTTATTCTAACTGAAACATGGCTTACTCAGGGAGACCTCTCCACTTGTAGAGCCAACCCCGCCAGACTCATCTTCATCACCCCAGATTGTCAGGCAGGGAAAAGGGAGCTGCTGCTATTTTTAAAAAGTTTTTAATTGCACACCCACCCCACCATATCCCTTCTCCTCTTTTGAACACCTTGGTTTTATTATACATTCCGGAGCACCTATTGTAGTTTTAATCATCAACAGACCTTCCAAGCCAAGCAATGTTTTTATTCGGGAATTTTCTGACGTTTTGTCATATTTTATGTCAAAATATAACAAAATTCTTATATAAGGTAATTTAAACATTCATGTATGCTGTCCCTCTCAGGCTTTTACCACTGATTTTATCGACACCTTAGAATCTTAATCTCACACAGTGTATTCAGGTTCCCACACATTCAAAAGGTCACACCATAGATTTAGTTTTACACCATGGCTTCAGTCCCTACATCTTTGAAACTAAGGATATCTGTGTGTCACCCATAAGCATAAGCATAAGCTGGTTTTATTTATTGTTGTTTTATTGTTTTTACCTGTTTTTAACATTATTTCTTACTCCTGTCATGTTTTTATTCCTTCCTCTTCCAGCCGGTTTTCTGGGCTTTTTACCACTGCTTTTTTAACTGCTTTAAACCCAGATTTTCACACAGAGGAGCTGGTCTCCAATTTTAATCACATTTGTAAAACCACTGTTGATTCTACTGCCCCATACAGGACCAAAAACTCTTTTAAAAAAAAACACAACCCTGGCTAAACCATACAACAGAAGAACTAAAAGAGGCTGTGCGGACATTATGAAAGAAAATAGAAAAAGTTTTAGAGAAAGTAGTTTTAACACAGATTTTTAGATTTTTTTTAATCACAATGACATCTTTGAGAAATTTCAGTCAGGTTTTAGAGCTCTGCACAGCATAGAAACAGCCCTTCTCAAGGTAACAAATGACCTTCTTTTAGCTGCTGATTAAGGAGAGAGTGCTATTTTGATCTTTTTAGATTTAGGTGCAGCATTTGACACCGTAGATCATGCCATTTTAATGCATCACCTCGAGATCTGGGTTGGTGTCAAGGGTACAACACTTATTTGGTTTTGTTCTTATCTTTTAGACAGAACTTTTGTGGTAACAATCAGTAACCACTCCTCCTCCACCTGTCGTATTGCCTGTGGTGCAACGCAGGGTTCTATTTTAGGTCCGCTTTTACTCTCTATTTATATGCTTCCACTTGGTGAAGTCATTCAGAGCCATAATCTGTCTTTCCACTGCTATGCAGATGACACACAGATATACCCACCGCTGAGACCTGGTGACCCAAATGCCAAAATGCCTAGCTGCTGTTTTTAACTGTCTCAAGGATATCAAAAGTTGGATGGCCCAAAGTTTCCTACAATCAAAGTCCGAAATTGTAGTCTTCAATTCCCCAAACCCAAATATCACCCAGATTACCAGCACCCTCAGTCCACACTGCCAAACATCACATCATCTGTTAGAAATCTAGGCTGAATTTTTGACTCCAACCTCACCTTTGAACACCACACCAAGAAAGAAAACAGTCTAGTCATGTTTCATTCAGATCAGGCCCATCTCTAAAATTAAATCCGTTCTGCCCCCTGCTGATTCAGAAAAGGTCATTCATGGATTCATCTTCTCCAGGTTAGATTACTGTAACTCCCTCCTCCCCGGTATCTCCCTCAAATCACTTTTCCACCTCCAACTGGTCCAGAATGCAGCAGCTAGGCTTTTAACTGGTTTTAACGGACGGCATCACATCACTCCTGTCCTTGCTTCTCTCCACTGGCTACCTGTCCATTTTCAAATTGATTTGAAGATTTTACTGATCACTTTTAAAGCACTTACAGGTCTGGCCCCAAGCTACATATCTGAATTATTGACTCCTTATGAGCCAGCCCGCAGCCTCAGATCCTCGGGCGGGGGCCTCCTGGCTGTTCCAAAGTCGTAGCTTAAGACCGAAGGTGATCGAACCTTTTCTGTCAGAGCTCCTGCCCGAGGACATAAGGTGACCTGAATCAGTGACATCTTTTAGATCACATCTTCAAACTCAATTTTTTAGAATTGCTTTTACACAATGCTTTTTTTTTGGCTTAGATACTTGTTTATCAACCGTGTTAGTTATTTATTTTATCTGCATACTTTTTTACAATTACTTATCCAACTATCTCTAAACTCTGCTGTTCTTACTCTCCTCACTGGTTTCTCATCATTTTAGTCCTGTTTTTACCATCCTTTCATGTTTTAATGTACTACCTTTTTATTATTATTATTTTCATTTTATGTATTTATTATTATTTTTTCTCTTTTATCCATCCTCTATCTACCCTCTTCTTTTCCATCTTTCTGATGTGATGACGTCAACTATCAACTGTCATTAATTTATCTATGTATCTATAAATCTGTTATCTATTTATCGTCTAATCGTCTCCTTATTGTATATTAAACCAAATATCTTCTTTACTAATGTTCTTCACATATAAGTGTTGATATGATAAGCTGTACTAATTTAGTATATTCCTAAATTACTTCAGCTGTTTCCAGCTCATCAGTTTACCATTTTTTTCCTTATGTTGCTTTAATTTACATGCATGACCCTCTGTGCCTTTTCCTTTGACTTTTTTGGCCTCTGTCGACCTGATTGTTGATTTTATTGTACCCAGAGTTCTGCCCTTTTCTGCCCTTGTTTTGTCTGTTAAAGCACTTTGTCAACATCTGTTTTTAAAGGTGCTATATAAATAAAGTTATTACTATTAACCTCCTTGGTGGAGGTAATAAATAGGAGAACACAGCATTTCACTTGTTGCTTACACTTAAAAGCAACACTGGCAGAGATGAGCACTGAAAGCATGATTTACTTGTCCAAAGTTAGCCTCAACTGAACAATTATATAAAAAAAGACAAATCACACAAAAAGAAATAAAAGTAGAACTGCTCTGAGAGCTAAGAACTTGGCTAAGGCATTTCCAAAATTGTCAGGTCAGTTATCGCAACCCATTCCTTAAAAAAAAACAGAATCTACATCCAGATTTGGATCACCACCAAAACCTGACTTCTTCTCCCTTGTGCCATAACCAACATTTCCTGAAAAGGTCGTCAAAATCTGTTGATAACTGTTTGAGTTATTCTATTTACAAATCAACAAAAATCAACAACAAAGGCCCACAAAAACTTCCTTGGCAGAGGTAATGCTGACGATTAAATTAGTGTTTCTCAACTAGAAGTGCACAACCCTACAGAGTGTTGGGGGGCCTCACGCGCAGGGGTGCGGCTGAAATTGGGGACTGGGCTGGAATTTATTTGGCCTCCATATGCACCATTCCAAAATTATGCTGCACTATGCTATTTGCTCTGTCAGATGTTGGATTTGAGTGAATATCTATAAGGGCTACAGTATGTGTGTGTATATGTATACTTCTCAAAAAAAGTCTGGAAGAGTTATTTGAGTTGATTATTACTCCCCTTTGATAATACCAATTGGTATTGTATCTTGTATTGCCTGATTTGTCACCTTTACAGCTACTTACAACTTGTAAGGATCATGCTTTCGTGAAACAAGCAACAAAGCTAAACGTGTTGGTTGTGCCCAAAAAATGAAACAAAATCCCCTGCAACTGGAATCCAGTGCTCTGGTATGCAGAGTGTCAGAAGTATTCATGTCAAAACTGGCACCATTTCCAAACCTAGGACCAAGTTCGATGAAACTGGTGAAGGCAAATACAGATCATGAAATGGGCATCCTAGGAAGACAACTCCCCTAGAAGACCAGTTCATTACCCTTGCTTCACTGAGGAACTGCAATCTTTCTTTCAGGAGTAGAAAGGATTTCAGCTTTTTTGTGTGCTACTCACACTTTAATTTTGTCGCTCCTTCCACAAATGCACATTCATTACAAGTCGTACCTTGTAAAGGTGACTAATCGGGCTTTCCAGCGATATAAAATACAAAACCAATTGCTGTTATTTCCACAGAAACAGAGAGTAAATGAGAACCTCCGAATTAAATTGAATATTTTTTCCATTTCAAATGACAGACAGCATTCAGCATTTCATGTCGCCCTGCAGGCACCTACCTCTTCCAGTTTGATTAATGTAACAGCACTTTCTTGGGTCATTGAATCCAGCATCACTGTCATTTAGGCAATAAAACCAAGATCGTGCTTAGACATTTTCTTGAACATATGCAGTAATTTGGGTTATATTAATGCGTCCATCAAAGAGTCATATGTTCCTTTTTGACTTTGGATCAAAATAATCTTAAAATAATGCTTCAAGAACTTTTTTCTTGTTGATATGTGATGTGTTCAGTTTTTTCCTCTGCTTTCTGAAATGTGACAAAGTCTCAGTTTGAGATCCCAGATCATTCACAGTTTTTAGCTTTGTTCATACATTCAGTCATCATTATTGGTTTCAGCACATCCCAAGAGTAAAAAAAATCACAGTGCTCAGAGTTTGACCAAATCCCAGCCCAGAGCTGTTTACCACTCTTTCATTGATCCACTAATCCTGTTTCTGCTCACTCAGACATGGAGGCAGCAGCAGAAGAAGGTTTGTATGATTTGTTTTTGTCACTTAATAACAGCATTAATTTATTTATATATTTATTTGTGCTTCTGACATCTTACTGTGGTGCATTGTATCATGAATGTTTTTCATGACGTGAATTTTGCTTCAACAATCCTTTGTTGTAGTTACTGAAGAAGCTGAACCTGAATCAGAAGGTAATTATCCCCCTTATTATTATTCTACATGCCAGTGAAATTCTGTCTGTTTTTGCAGAGCATCTTAAAAAGAACTAGGATTTAATGACTATAATTATAGCACTTCTGCACCATTATGAATATTACATACGTATACACTTTACATTAATCACAGTCTCATGAAAAACTTCAGATGCACATCGTAGTGAATATCAAACTGTTTTTTTAGTTTTCAGCTCACATCATTGATTTCCATTCATTTAAATCAATCTTTTCATTTTCTAAGCTTAGCATTCACTGCTGTGTTTGGCTGCCTGCAGAGCTGCCTGCTGATTTAATGTTGGACGGATTTACTCCAAAATTAGATATCCATGTTCCAAAAATTGTGACATCTACCCTGACAAAATTAGAGCTTGCTTTCAAGTAGACATCAGAACTAATTACTGTCAAGATTTATAACTCTTTTAATGTTTTTCCCCACTGACAAAGCATCAAAATTTGGGATGTCGAAATGAAACAACACTAAAACGTTATTGTTGTTTATAATATCTAGTCTAATTCTGTCGTTTCATGTCTCTGGTTAGCATAAACATAATATTGTGTTGTTTTATCTGATGACAATGCCAAATCTCGTCATGTTTTCTTTGTTTTTAATATTTCAGAGCCTCCTTCCACAGCAGAAGGTAATCGCTTTTATCTGCTGTTATACTTAATATGTGTATTTGTTTTAGAAATGGATAGCTTTTATATGATGTGTTTCATTGTTTCCATGGTCCTGTTTTGAATATACTATGTTTGGTGCAAAAGTTAATAACATACAGAACAGAGCAAGAGTCTAAGTGCCCAATTTTCATGATGCACGTTGTGCAAAGGTGCATGATGCCCAGCGGTTTGGGGCATGTGAGTCTATATTTTGCTATTTTGAGGACACATGTTGTCGGCTCAAAGCCAATTGTAGGGCGCGAAGAGGATGAATTATGTGCCTTGATTATACATTGTTGTGGTTTGGGCTTTACATAGAAAAAATCAGTCAGAGTGTCTGCTATTATTTCTTTTAAATCAGTGCATGCTGGGCGGCTGGTGTTTTACTATTTACACAGCGGGTTTAGTTGTTTTGTCTGAATTTCCAATGAATTATCTAATTCCTCCTTTTTATTGGGCCATTACACTCAAAGAACACACACAGAACACTGTGTTACATGTGTTAAAGCTCAGATTAAAGTGTTTTTTTTTTTGGTAATTAAATCATCCAGAGCATAAGGAACGATCAAAGAGATGAGTCAGAACCTTTGGCATAAAGAAACCTTGTTATGGGTTAGTTATTCAATCCAGTTAAAACTGTCAGGATCAGACTTCTATATTTTGCAAAATGTGGTAATGGGTTGTTTTTTCATTTAATGAAGTCAAAGTGAATGAACAGATTCAAAATTTGGTTCAAATCAGTGTTGATGAATCTAATAATCCTAAAAAAAACAAAAAAAACAAAAACAAGACAACATCTGCTACTAAGGTTAGATTGTTGAAGACAGTTTCATGTCACAGGTCATGCACCGTGGCAAGTGTGAGCACAACATCAAGACACAAAATAGTCATACTACATCAGCAAGGTCTCTCCTTGACAAAACTTGGATGTAGACTGGGTGTTTAAGATGTTCTGTTTAAGCTCTTTTGAAGAAGCACAAAGAAACAGGCAAAATTGAGGACCACAGACCCAGTGGCCAGCCAAGGAAACTGTCCAGAGAAGTCTGACCAGAAATGTTTTTCATGCAGGACTTGCAGCCAAAAATCCAAACCTCAAACACAGAAACAACACCGAATGACATAACTCCGAAGGAAAACTCAGGAGCTGGGTTGCAGAATAATAGCAGGTGCTCTAGACTGTTGAGTAAAACTTGAAATATTTTGCTTTAGTTTGTTCACCAGAGAGCAGGAGAGAGGTACAGTTATGGAAGTCTTTAGGCAACAGAAAAGCATGGTTGAGGTTCCTTCCAAGTTTGGGGCTGCATTTCTGCAAATGGAGCTGGGGCTTTGGTCAGGGTTTTGGTGTCCTCAATACTAAGAAATGAAGGCAAATACACATCAATCATGTGATCTCTTTCGGTGGGTTTCTAATTGGCCCACAGTTTATTTTTCAGCAGAACAATGACCCAAAACCCCAAGCATTTTTATTGTAAACAAGCACAAGGAGTCCTGGAAGTGATCTTATGGCTCCCACAGAGCTCTGATCTCAATGTCACTGAATTTGTCTGGGATTACACGAAAACACTAAGGGAATTGAGCCAGTTTATATCCACTTAAGATCTATTGTTAGCTTTCTTGTGGAAGAAAACAACTGCTGAGTTCTGTTAAAAACTGACAGGTGGTCACACCACATATTGATTTGATATAGATTACACTTCTGATCAGCTGAGCTGGGGGACCTTGCAGCCAGCATTGGAGTGTGTTGCAGCTGAGTGCCAAGCAGCTGGGATAAAGGACAGCACCTCCGGGACTGAGCATGGTCATCTGCCTGCAAATGGTGGATTGCTCTCTTCAGGTGGTTCGTGAGTCCTTGACCCAAGTGAAGGAGTTCAAGCATCTTGTGGTCTTGTTCACAAGTGAGGGTAAAATGGAGCGAGAGATAGACAAGTGTGCAGCATCTGTAGTGCTACAGAGTTGGTACTGAACTGTGGTGGTGAAGACAGTGTTAAGCTGGAAGGCCAGGCTCACAGTTTAATGCTTGATCTTTTGTTCCAGCCCTCCCCTTGACCGTAAGAATGAGGTCATGGATGCAAGTGGTTGAAATGAGGTTCCCTCAGGAGAGTTACTGGGCTCAGCCTTTGAGAAAGGGTGAGGAGGTAACTAACAGTGGAGCGGCTTCACATTGAAATGAGTCATTTGGGGTGGTTTGGGTATCTAATTACTATCCCTCCTGGTCACCTTACTGTGGAGGTTTTCTGGGCATGACTAACTGGAAGGAGACCCCGGGGCAGACCTAGAACTCGCTGGAGGGATTGTATATCCCACCTTGGAATTCCCCAGAAGGAACTGAAAAATGCTACAGTGAGAAGGACTTTGGGGTGACTTGCTGCCACCTTGACCTGGCCTAGGATAAGTGGTAGAAAATGGATGGATAGATACTCTTCTGCTTCTCTTTTTCTTAACTGATATAAATAATCTATCAACATTTCTTTTTGTAAGAGAATTTCACTATTCAGCATTTTTCACATGAGTGCTCAGTACTGTTTATCCAGCCTCCTTCCATAAATGTTTAGGTACATTTTGGCTAAACAAAACTCCTTGGTAATTTTCTATTTTTTCACTTCTTTCCCTTCTATTGTGCCGCTGATCTTCTACCTGCTGATGTTACCTTCACAAAGAGCCCACAGAGGAAGGTATCACATTTTATCATCTTAAACTTGTATGGTGTGACTAAATAACATCACATTATTTTGGATTTTTGCATCCTGCTGTGTTTTACAGCCTCGAGTTGGAGAAACAGGACCTTAATGCAGAGAAATTTGTAGGAAATAGCAAAAGTGACTTTCAATCTTTCCAATTCCCTGCTGCGGATGAAGTTATTCAGGGTGTAAAATATCTTCTGTAACCAGTTTTGATAACACATTTAGAAATGTTTCTACCTCCTGAAAGCAGAACTGCCTTCATGGCTCCAGACCCTGCAAGCACTTACATCAACCGTGCATGTCAAAAACTGTTTAGACTTTCTGCTTCTTTTACTGACTTTTTATCAAACATATATAAACAAAGATATTTGAGTTAGGTGGTAAAGAGTTACAGTTAGATAAATCCACTTTCTCTCTGTCTGTTTCCTCTTGTTTTTCATCACAGAGTCTCCTGCTGCAGATGAAGGTACGTTAACTTACTGATGAGGCCTTCTAAGGACATTTTCTTCATTCCTGCTGTCCAACATGAATGCCTGCTGTCCTTACTTCCTCTCTCAATGGAGAAACACTCTGTACATGTGCTTTCAGACTCCCTTTCCTGCCAGAATAAAGCACATGTTGCTTTTTTAAAGCATGCATCTGGCAGACTTGAAAGACTGCCCTTCAGCTTGAGTTTATTTCAGATGACTTTTTCACATTCTGCCCCTTTTTATGACAAAACGCGTCTTTGATGATATTTTTTTAAATCACTGCAGACAGTTAATCTTTTTTTTTTCTGGAACAGCAATCAGGTTATATGTCAGAAAATTAACTTAGTTATGAGAGACAGTCTGGCAAAATTATTTCAAGTGCTTACACACTTGCAGTTTACAATTCTTGAGAGGAGAATAGTTTGTGTGTCTAGTTGTCAATAGCTTCACATATCAGTGATGGATTTTAAACTAAAATGATTAAAGTTGACATAAAACTGAATGAGTTCATTTATTAAGTTAAACCAGCATTAAACTCACTCTAACTCAATTTTGATGATCTTTTTCCAAATGACAGATGACTCCAAACCCAAACCAAAGTAAGTCTTTTGTCCTGTTATCCAAGCATGAATGTGAAAATCCATTACAGATCGTATTAAGTTCTCTATATTCTAACACAGAGATGTTATTTCAGGGCATTTGCTGCACCTATAGCTGTGCCAAAGATACCAGAGGGAGAAAAAGTCGACTTTGATGTAAGTGACTGATTTTAAGTGTTGTTTATTTAACCTTTATTTAAGCAGGAAGTTTCATTAACACTTCAACTTCCAGACTAAGAAATACATTCGAAACAAATTATTTGTTGCTGAAATTGTTTTCCTTCCTCTTCATTTAGCAACATTTCAGGTTTTATTTTTCAAATTACCCAATCAGGAAGCATATATGTTGGTCAGCCTGCTGGTTGGCTTGCCTGTTAAGGGTTATCCTGGGTATGAATAGATTTCTTTCATTTCTGCAACAAAATTTTCATTTTTTCGTATGAGAACATCACAGAGAGCAAAATTTAGATATTTAGCGGTTGAACCAGCTTTCTGAGGAATCATGGATAATTTTTTTTAGCATGAAATTTATTTCCTTCAACTAAATTATGAGTGTTAGAGGATCTGGAAGTATGTGAAAGGATTTGTTCTTACTCCAACGTATGCTCTTACTGTTAGATTTCTGAGGAGCAATAATTCACTTTTTCTAGTTTTCAAAAATGTATATTCATGTACAGCAGCACCACCCATTGGATACAAATTGGTGTTACAGACATTATTAAGAGAGATAAATAAGGAAAAACAGACAAAGATTGGCCTTCAGAATTTTAACTACAGTGGTAAGAGCAAAAAGTCAACCACATGGTTACAATGCCAGTCAAAGGGTTAAGATTAAATATCAGTTTTACAAGAGAGGCCTAGCTACGAAAGCAGCCATAAAAAGTCACAAAACACTTCAAAAATAAGTTTAACTGCACAAAATATAAAATCAAACAAGCTTTCAAATGACCAGCAACCCTTTATGATCAGCAGCTACATTTTTCTGTGTTTAACCATCCTCTTAAATTTGCTTTGCTATATCAGTGAATCTGCTTTTTGCTCTTTTTGGGGGTTGTTCTGAGTGTAACTTGCACTGTAAGAAAAGGCAGTCATCCCCAAATCTGTTAAAGTGTGAAAATAATTTAGGAGAAAACTGTTAAAGCTGCTGGGGACATGACATGAAATTTACATAATTTAAATAGAATATTAATTTTATATGAATATGAACGTAATATTATGAAAATTTCTCTAAATATCAGAAAATCATATTCAAAAACAGCTTATTTAGTCAAGAACGGACTCGAGACTAAATGACTCAATTGCAGACACAGCAGATTCATGAGGCAAAGTTCAGGGTTTATTGCCAGACCAAAGTTCGGTACACAGCAAGGCAAAAACTCAGAGGCAGAGGTATCCAAAAACACAAAGGCAGGAGCAGGGTCCAACAAAAAGGGTCTTGATCAGAGACCAAGATCTGTTTATCTGTGGTAGCGTCTCAAGAACCAAATCAGCTAAGTGCATTGTCCCTGATGCCAAGCTAATTCTTAGACTGGTTGATTAGAATAGTGTGATCAGTGGTAACAAAGGATACACAAAAATCTCCTTATCTGCTATTTAGGGTGTTTTTACTATTACCATGTGTCATAGCTGTTCAGATTTTATCCAGATATTATGCAAGGGTTAACACTTAGGTAAGTGTTAAATGGATTTGATCTTGTATGTCAAATTTTTTGTCATCCGACCATCCAGAGGGCTTTCACACGGTGACCATAAGTGTTCACTCATCACAGTCACGTGCTCTCATACGCTATGCAAAGTGTGATATATAGATGAGTGACTGATTTGCCTTATTTATTGTAATTGTCACACTGTCACCATTGGAAATGTTATTACAAAATGTCTGCTGCAGTAATTAAGGGTCAAGACCTTCTTCAAAACTCAATTACAGGTTTGTCCTGAATTCTAAGTGGTTCTCATAATTATGCCAGCATGACCGTCTGTGTGCCTGCAGGACATCCACAGGAAACGTCAGGAGAAGGATCTATCTGAGCTGCAGTCTCTGATCGAGGCCCACTTCATCCAGAGGAAGAAGGACGAGGAGGAGCTCCTCGCTCTCGTTCAAAGGATCGTAAGTCTTCCTGGAAAGGGTGCCAGCTGGTTTTATGCACCACCCAGTAAACAATTAAGCTGTGTGTTTGTGTGTGGTGCAGGAGAAGCGTCGTGCTGAGAGGGCTGAGCAGCAGAGGATCCGCACTGAGCAGGAGAAGGAGAGGCAGGCTCGGCTCGCTGTGAGTTCCTTTTAATTTTCCTCTTAGTTTATTCAGAGCTGACCGCCATACAATTCACAAAGAGAATGTTTGAGGAAGACCTCTCTCATATTTCTGTGTTGATATACAGTAGAAACAACACAGACTAATATTTTATACATGCAGACAGTCAGTGTTGTCACATTAAAATGCTTCTTTGAGAAAAGATGAACAACAAACCATAACTTCCAATGAAGTTGGGACGTAGTGTAAAACGTAAATATACACAGAATACAATGATTTGAATTGAATACACAACAAAGACAAGATATCTAATATTCAAACTGATAAACTTAATTGTTTTAGCAAATATGCACTCGATTGAAGTGATGCCTGCAGCACATTTCACAAAAGCTGGGACAAGGGCAACAACAGACCAGGAAAGTTGAGGAATGCTCAAAAACACCAGTTTAGAATATTCCACTAGTAAACGTATTAATTGGGTATAAAAGTAACATTCCTGAAAAGTTCAGTTGCTCACAAGCAAATATGGGGTGAGATTCATCCTTCAGGTGACACTAACATAATTCTGTAAGGATATTACCATGTGGGCTCAGGTAGACCTCTGAAAACCATTGTATGATGTCACAGTGGTAGGCCTGGTAGGTGTGGCTGTGGAGTCAGACGTTTCAGGAAATGGGAAAAATCCAGGTGCGACTAACATTTTGCTTTGTTTGTAGAAGTGCTCTATCAAACGTAGGAGACATGTTAAAACACTAATGAACATATTAAACTCAAAATAGCAAATATAGTGTTTCTCAGGCAAGATTCTTTAGCAAACTTCAGCAACAAATCCAATTCAAAATGCTCCACACGATACATGAGAACATAATTGTTTCTCCTGACATGAAAACCATTGGATATATTTGAGGTAATGTAAGAACTCAGTTTAAAAACATACAACATATATTATATTAAAAAAAAATTCAATATGATTTAGTCATTTCAGTATGAACATGATTGTGATTGTAATATCTTTTGGAAAATGAAGAGTATGGCTTCAGCCTGCTCTGTTATAAAGTGCCTTGAGATAACACTTGTTATGAACTGGCGCAATACAAATTAAGATTGATTGATTGGTTGATTGATTGGCTGAGTCATAAAGAATCCAATAAACCTTGATGGAACACAAACTTTTTAAGCTATTAGAAAACCTTGTTCGGACATTGTTTCTCCCATTTGCCATTGTTGTTGGTTTGATGACATGATGGATTGGTGATGACACTTTTCCTCCTGTGACGGTCTTGTACAACGTGTTCTGCAGGAAGAAAAGGAAAGAAAGGAGCAAGAGGAGGCCCGCAAGAAGCATGATGAGGACGCCAAGAAGAAGAAGGCTCTGACTAATATGACTCAGCAATATGGTGGAGTCCAGCAGAGGGTCAGTAAGGCTACAGAGATACAAATAATCACTCAGTATCAATGCATTCTCAATTAATTGATATCTATCTGTCATTGAAATGTCTCCATAGCCTTAGACAATATCATGTAATAAATGACTCTAATGGTCTTCCTTATATCTGACCAGTGGAGCTTCATCTTTTTTGACAGACAGCTATGAACCTGAAATGTAATTCAGCAAAGAGTATCACAGGGGTCAGTTCTTGGCCCACTGATTTTTTTTATTTGTATGTGCTCCAATTTGGGGTTTTTTATTGAAGCAGTAAATTATTTCACTCCATTCTCATATTGATGGCGCTCAACGGTACATATCAGTCACTGTCAATAAACTGAGGCCAGATGATTATCTCATTCAGTGTATTACTTATATATTATATTTAATGGCAAACAACAAGTTGAGACAAAATTTTAGTTAGCTCCTCACCAGATTCTGTCAGGTTCTGTTTCTTCAGGCTCCACTGTCAGTTGTTTGTTATCTACTTTTAATAATAATAACAAATGTGCAACCTGACTTGACTTTATTGTTTTACTCTTCATACATTATCCTCCCTTTCAGCAAGATGGAAAGAAGGGAGCTAAGAGGCAGACTGAGAGAGAGAAGAAAAAGAAGATTCTTGCTGAGAGGAGAAAGCCACTCAACATTGATCATCTTAGTGAGGACAAATTGAAGTAAGACATTTTTTTTCCTTCTCATTTTTGTCCACAGTTGTATTGTCTGGGCTTTGTTTACGCTTACAGTCTGTTGCTGGTGATTAATAATGAAACACTTTTCCTTTGTTGGAGTTTTACAGTTTGGACATGCATGTTTAGTTTGTTCTTTTTAATCAAAGTTGGCTTTTTCTCTGAAGGGACAAGGCCAGTGAGCTGTGGCAGTGGCTGATGACGCTGGAAGCAGAGAAGTTTGACCTCTGTGAGAAACTGAAGAAACAGAAATATGATGTGAGTATAACGACACCTGTGCCTTAGCACAGTCCAGTTGTTCTTAAGCCATGGGTCAGGACCCAAATAAAAGTTTTTCAGATTTTTTTTCCTCTGGGTTGCGGTTACATATCTGGAAATATGGCAAAGAGGCTGCGATGTTTAGGAGGACATACATCTGCATCTTTTTTCACTATTTTGTGTTTTCCTGTGATAATGAGTATAATTTGTTTAGGGATTTTTATGTCATCTCAGCTTGTTCATTTTGTTGTGTTGAAATAACAGAGCTGGTTTTTCCATGATGTTTTGATTTCTTGGGGCCCCAAAACAGGGTCTCAAGTTCCCTTCAATGAAGCAAAGACAATTTCAAAGTGGTCATGTTTTGCCTTGAATCAGGTTCATAATTCATTTTTGTGATGGCCGCTGAGGTATGTTCATCATCACTTATATTCAAAAAGCTTTCTAGTTTTCATACACAGGGTACCCCTGATAGTGCTGTATTCCCAGTCTGTCTGAGATGCTCTATTAGAGCCATGTGAGCCCAGTCCACTCTGATTGGTTTACAGGTCTACTCTGGTTGGTCAGTTCATACTAACGTCTATGATCTGCAGTGGGCTTGAACTGATAGAAAAAAAACATGGTAGGACAGTGTGTCTTTTTAAGGGGGTGGGGAAAGCCATTGTCTTGTTCACAGAGGTGGTCTGTCACGCAAAGGAGACATATGAAACAAATAAAAGGGCATATCAAAACTAAAATAAACAAAAAAGAATGACATGACTTCTTTAAAGATATTTCTAATTACATAATTTACCCATTACTCTGTGAATTTATACATCAAATTATTTAAATTTCAGTAAACCATGATCATTGTGGATAATTTGTCACCACAAATTATGACATAATTAAGACAGAGGATTATGGCGACATTAAAAAATAAAAAAAGTAAAGTTATGATAAAACAGTCTTTCATATACCGGAATGCTTTAACCATCGGTGATAATTGGGGAGGCCATTCGATGGTACTGTTACTTGGGGGGGGCACAGGCTGGAAAATTTAGAGACCCCTGCCCAGGGGGACAAAAAAACAAATAAGTTTTATTCGTGGTTTGGGAGTTAAAGGGTTAATTTGAATCCATGTTTTCATAATGTTGGGTAAAAAGTGATGTTTGTTTCCACACATCCAGGGCCTTAATCTTGCACAGCAGCTGGATCTGCTTGATTCAATGTCTGTAATTAGACAGATCCATCTTGCCAAGTTTCAGTCTGCAATGATTGTGAGCTGTCCATAGCAGGATGAAAATCAGAATCCTTAAGACCAGGAAGAGGAACGAGCTACAAGTGAGACAACAGTAAGAAGGGACTGCTCATACAGAGATTAGCACAGATGCTAACCGCTTCAGTAGCAGTTTTATCAGCTGTGCACCACATTTCTTTATGAAATGAAGAACAAACAACAACACTACAAATTTCTCTATAGTAAGGATAATTTTGCTCCACTTTCAACACTTTTGGACAAGACCTTGTTTTACGAAGTGGCTCTCATTCTTTAACATTATCCCTTGGCCCATAATAAATGTGATGGACGGAACAATCATCCAATCACTTGCCAGATATGCTTCTGATTGGTTCTGCCCTCCCCAAACACTTTCTATGGGCTCTTTCCTAGAAGGACTATTGAAATATATTGAACGGTCCACCTGGTGTGCCAGGTTACCAGGGCCTTAAATAACTTACAAAGGCTTAATTCTAAAGACTTTTCATTCTTCATGAAGAGAGAAGGGGTGAAATGTCAAAAAACAAAATGTCGAAAATTAAGTCAAATCTAGAATATATACAATATCAGACATATTCTTTGATTTATATTTAGCATTAATCTCATGTTGAGACTTTTTCTTGACATTTTGACTTTTTTCGTGATATGAATTAGCTACTCTCAACATTTCAGTTTGATCTTACAATCTCAACTTTTTCTACAAGTGCATCATAAAAAAAACCCGTCTTCCCCCTGTCTTTTTTTTTGCTGAGTTTCTTTCTGTCCTATTCAGAATGTAAGTCTTGCTTTGAAAAATAAAAGACATTGCATGTCATTATCATATAGCCCGGAGGCATTAAAAAAGATTCAGAAAATGAAAGTCAGAAGGCTATGTTCTGTGCTTTAAGTGCAAGGCTGTCCTGAGGGCACTTCTCTAAAATGAATGTGGCTTGACTTCCAGATAAATGTACTCCAGACCAGAATCACTGAGCAGCAGAAGTTGTGAGTAACCGTTAATGAGGAGTGTGAGCTGCCTGCTTTTTGTGTAGATCTGCTGAATGTTTGTTAAGGAGGTTCATGCAGGGTCTTGGGCAGTGGATCGGAGCAAAGCTGGACAACAGCCGCAAACAGAAGGTGAAATGAAAAGTGTGTGTTAATGAAGGAGCCTGAAGAAGATGCTACTTAGTTTTTGCCAACTCTGCAATATCATATTAACAAATAGTAGAGTGATTTTTTTGTCTCCAGCTAGGTTAATAATCCACCAATAAGAGCAACTAAGCCAGGTAAACTGAGCCCTGGAGGACAGAGATGTACAGACAACAAACTGAGGGAAATTTGCCTTTTTGAATTGTGGGAATAATTTTACAAGGTAAAAAAGTAGAAGTCTAATATTTTGTACAATTCTCCCACTCTGGTAGGGCACTAAATTAATCATTTGACATGCGGATAGCTAGAGTAGCTAACCCTAGTAGCAAGCTTATGTTGCATTTTAAGTCCAAAAGCTATGACCACGATAGAAAGTTTAATATGACAAAAATACTTTTCAGGTTATAGTTTCATTTAAAAAAATAGAAAAAAGCAAATAAAAAAATGTAAATGTTTAGCTACTGGAGGCTATGACCAGGAGTTTGGCTCCGGTTACTTCAACACATAGAAAGGGAAAATGCTATCATAAATGATTTTGCTAGCTAGCTGGACTGCTTCACGTTTGGAATATTTTCTAAAGAAAGTCAGTATGTCAAGCTCCTTTTGAATGAACCAAATAAGTTCTTTGAGAGTTAATTTATTACTTTGAATAAGATGTAATGTGCTGCTTTGGTATCTAATTAGACAATTTGTCAAATATTTGTTGGTAGACTTTTAGTGTGCTTCTTGCTGAATGTGACTTTTTGTCTTGCACTTGAAATGTAAAATTCACAATTTCCTCTAATGCTAATAACATCATTATGATTTCTTTGCAATTATTAAAGCAACATTAAAGATGGCCATAGAACGGTGCAGGGATGACATATTTTTGCTGGCCAACCTGGAATTTAGCATCACACCAAGGCTACATTTACACTGCAGGCAAAAGTGGCCTAAATCCGACTTCTTTTGCTCACGTGACCCATATATGACTTTTTTGTATGATAGTCTGAACGGCACAAATCAGATTGGTCCTAAATCAGATAAATATCTGATGTTTTTCAAAGCAACCTCGCTCCGGTCATGTCGCATTTCGTCCGACTTGTACGTTATTGAAGTGAGAGCGCTGTCACAAATCTCTGCCAGAGGAAGCATGATGCAACAAGATCCAATGTGAACTCTGTGTCAGTGTAGCCCCTTATGTCACAATCCTGATCTTGGCTCAAACTCTGCATCCACACCTCTGTACAGAGGTAGCAACCACTACTCCATAAAGGGCCTTGATGAATGAACACAACTTTTAATTTTTTTAAGCACAAACATAATCTGTGAGAGTAAAAAATATATATCTAGGCTAGTAGGCTGCTATGGATCATTTCCTTCTAACTAATGACCTGATGAAGTTGAGGTTCATGACAGTGGCTATTATAAGACAGTTATTTAAAAAAAGCAATAGAAAATGATTGCTTTACGCCCCCTGTCCATTTTTGTAGTCCTTGTCAACACTTTTTTTTTTTTAAGCAACCATCCTGTTAAAGACACATTATGCTTTAAATTCACAAGTGGAGTGATTCCACATTTTATGTTGCAAAAATAACATCCAAATTTTGTATGTCTGTGTTCATTGCAAACCTTATTTCAGGCATTTACCCAACAAACCTGTTTTAAAATCCCAGAGTTTGGGTTGACTTAGTCCTGCGTATTTAGACTCATTCCTGCACCGCTCTTCAAGAAGGATAAGAAGCTTGCTGTTGTTGTTTTAACTGTCAGCTGCACCTATGAGAGACTGTTTTAGTTGGTCATGAAACAGCATAAAAATATCTTATTGCCTTTAAATAACACATAAAAGCAAACATAATTGATTTAGAAGAAGAATTACTTTTACAAAAAGCATGCCATTATTTCAAATGACTTGACTCCGGATAGATGTCAGATATAGACAGTTTCCTTGTGCTGTAGCCACTCAAAATCTATAGGAAACCAATGTATTGCATAGTTTTCAGCTTGAGCAGAAAAATGCCCTCAGCATCAGCAGCTTTTTTGTCACTGCGCTCACATTACTTTCAGTGGAAAATAGTTCAACTTTTAGGGTGGCGCTGTGCTTCTCAATGTCACTTCTTCCTCACTGAACGATAAAAATCAAGAAGTGTCACAACTTCTTTTGTCCAATTTGTAAACAGAAAAGGCAGAAGAGAAAGTGGATGGACTTATATTTTTGAGGGAACAATTACCTGGTCTTCTGTAGCTTTAAGTCAAGGACGATTCCTTGACTTAGTTTTCATGTTTTGTTTTTTTGTGGATAGAAGAAAATATTGAGCCTCCAGAGGGAATTTAAAGAGCCTAAGGTCAACTCTTGTAAGTTTGAGTCCACAAACCAAAGTCAGTGGTAGTTTGTAAGATATTAAAGATTCAGACTCCCCATTTCCGTCTTAGAAACTAACACAGCCTTTATTTTTTTTTCTATACAACTATTTACATCCAGAGTTTGATCTTATTAGTTACATCATTGCAGGTAAAGTCATGGCAGGTAGCAGGTAGTCCAGTGAGAACCTTGTTCAAGAGGTTAAGAGGTCAGTTCCAGTCAGTATTTGAAACTTTGCGACATCAGGTGAGTATATCGTACCCTGCTGAGCTCTTTCTTATGGACCACATGGTCCACGCTTTGGCTCATCTGCTTCCTGCCTGTAGTCTGTTGTGGTTTTAGCAGGACCTCCGTGTTTGTCCCCCACAGATCAATCAGCTCCTGGCTCGAGTTCAGACCCATCAGAGGTAAGAGGAGGCCACCATTGATACACAGCAGAGATTTTCTCTGGAAATCCCACAGTGTTGTTCATATCAGCACTGAGTGTATCTCTGGCTTGTCCTAGTAGCTGTTGGTGGTTCTGAGGTGATTTTGGTCTTCATTAAAGAGCCTTGGGAGATGTTCATTTGGATCATACACTTCAGTCCTCACGAAAGCAGATCTATAAAATCTTGTTTGATATTTTGTGACCCAAGGCCTTTTAAATTCACATAATCCTACTTGATACAAAGTGGGAAGATGTGATGCACTTGCACTGACTGGATTGTGAGCGTACAGTAGATTAACATAGAAAGTGGATGTAGATTAAACTCTATGCAGCTCGGCTCCTCCTATGGCTGTGAACACATAAAACTGATTCATCAGTCTTACAAGGTTCAAACAGCCGTGGAAAGTTGAGTAGGACATAGAAAACCATCAATTAAAAAGCATGGGTGTCATATTTTATCGCATTGAACTACAAACCTAATTTCCATAAGAGCTGGGACATTGTCTTAAATGTAAATGAATACAGAACACAGTGATTGCTAATTGAATTTGAACTTATAATCAATTTAACACAGCACAAAGGCAAAATGTATATAATGTAAATATGCATGCAATCTACATTAATGCCTGCAAAATGTGAAATACAAACAGATGGGAGAGGAGGACATTTACCATTGTTTCATCACCTTTCCACTAACAATGCACTTTAAGTATCTTGGGACTAAGGACTCTGACTAAGTTGAGTGTACACCCATTTTGCAGAGTCCAATGTGTATATATATCTATATCCAGAGCGTAAGAGGTGTAAGAGTGTATAAGCTCAAGGTTTAACCATGAGTTCATCTCAAGTTGTCCCTTTTTGTTCATCAGCAGTAACAGGGAGCCCCCTGTTACCGCGTGTAACAGGAGTGTGTAAAGTGCATGCTGTCAAGCTAACACAGATGGATACATGAGGATCCGGTCTTCCTTTGAAAACAAAACACTCTAAATGAATTTTAGTTTTGTGCCTCTGCAGCCCAGTATCAAATGATCTATGGCCCAGTATCAGTCCAGGACCAGGTGGTTTGGGACCTCTGCTGTTAAAGACATTGTCTGAATGTTGCCCCTAAAACTTGATGTTCCTCACAGTAATAGTGGTGTCTTTACAGTAGTGTGACCTACCCATGTCATGGGTACCAAAACACCCCCACACCATCACAGATGCTGGCTTTAGAGCTTTGCATTGATTACAGTCCAGATGGTATTGTCCTCTTTTAACTGGAGGTCTTATGTCGTCTATGATTTCCAAAAACAATTTAAAATGTGGATTCGTCAGACCACAGCACACTTATACATTTTAGGTCAGTCCATTTGAGGTGAGCTCAGGCCCAGAGAAGTTGGGGACCTTCTGAATAAGCCCTATGATGCTGGTTTTTAATAAGGCACTGTCAGAGAGATTAAAGGTCATGGGCATTCAATGTTAGTTTTCAGCCTGCAGAGATTTCCTTGGATTTTCTTAATTTTTTGATGATATTATAGACTGTAGGTGGTGAAATCTCCAAAACCTTGCATCAGCATGTTTTGGATTATTGTTCTATGGATGTAAAAAGTTGGACTGTTTGCCAATGCACTCTTACAGAAAGTGCAGAATCTTGTGCCATTGTTGATTGTGAATGATCGAGCCTTTCATGAGTGATATAATTTTACTAGTAACCTATGGAAAGTTTCAGGCGATACTCAGCTTTCCACAACCTTTCCTGTTTTTTTTTGCACTTGTCTCAACTGTTTGATGCAGGCAGTAAATTCAGACTGTGTGCCCATTTCAAAACAACACTAAAGTTTATAAGTTTGAGCTCTTTGCTGTCTTATCTTTGTGCTCTAATCAAGTGAATGTTGGTTCAAAAGATTTGAAAATCACTGTATTCTGGTTTATTTATATTTTTCACAATATCTGCACTTCTTTTGGATTTTGTAGTTCATGATTCTACTTAATATTCTCTATTCTCTTTTAAGTAACGTAGGAAATCTTTACTCATTTATCCGATCCATCATCCCTTTTTCTATCCTCATCCAGGAAGTATTAAAACACAGTGTTCTTGATCCACTTCTCTATTTCAGCCTTGAAGTCTAAAATAAGAGCAGACGGAGGTTTGAAGCAACATCCCAGTGTTTCACATTTTCCCTTCTTTTCTTAAGAACCTCTTTGTGTAAGGATATCAGTACCCATTTTGAAATTTAGCGGATCTGAACCAACCAGCTTGGAAAAAAAATGTAGTCTATTAAAAGTCATCTTTAAAAGGAGAAAAGGAGACATCTGTTGAATCTCTTGGTAAGTGTCTACACTCTGATTTCTGGTACATTAAACTATCAGATCTTGCGCTGCAAAAAGAGAACAAAGGCAGAGTTTCAAAGGTAAGGCAGCTGCTCTGAGGATATGATCATTTGCCAGCTGTGCTTGTGTGCTTTGCTCTTTCTAACAGCATGGTGATCTGATTTTTGCCCTCTTACCCTCCAATTACTGCACTATGGTCCACTTTCTTCTATACCAACTATCATTTTTGTGATAAAAGCTACAGCACACTGGGAACCACAAAGGGCATTTCACATGGTGTTTGAAATATCTCTTTAACAGTGATTTTAGTCATTTAAAGCAACAAGTATGGGATAAATTGACCATGAGACTGTTAAACAATGCTGCAGTCAGACTAGGGCTGTGTATTGGCAAGAATCTGGCAACATGATGGGTATAAGAATACATAGGCTATGGTGCAACATCATGATCTAATGCAATGCTATAAACAGGGCAACAAATCAATTTTTTGGCTAAAAATTCTTTCTTTAATGTTTTTTCATTGCATTAAGTATCTACATGATCCATGACATACATATACAGCTTCTGATCAGTGGTATTTCTGCCTGAGCATGGTCCCTACAACACTTCTAAACTAAATTATGTATCCTGGTGAGAGAAATAATTGCAAAGAGAAGTGCTCTAAACCTCTGCCAAGGCATTTCAAACATTGTTGAGCAAGTTATTGTCTAAAATGTGACAAACTGCCCTACCTTGAAGTGTTAACAAATCCTTTAAAACATTCCTGAATGCACATCTGGATTTTTGTTCCATGTCCAAAATTCCCTGAAACTATCATCAAATTCTGTGGAGATTATTGACTTATTAGTGAAATGGGGAGATGCCCTATTTCGTAATGTCAACAAAGCTTTTGAAAACATTCCTGATCTGCATCTGGATTTGGATCACCACCAAAATCTAATTGATTGGTCCTTGGCCCATTTCTGACCTATCCTAAAAAAAAAATCATCAAATTATGTTTGTTACTTTTTACTTTACTTTCCTGTTAACGAACAAACAGGCCACACAACACCAGCAAAAACAACCTCCATAGTGGAAGAATCAAACCAAACAGCAAAGCACAAGGATGAAGTTGTTGCCTGGAAATAGAACGATAAGACTGGCAAAGTTTGTAGAGCTATCAAAACAACATCTATTTACACTGTGACAGCAGTGACTACTATAACATTTACTGTAAATTCTCCATTTTAACACGCACTCGATTATAACATGCACCCCATATTTTCACGATTTTTGCCTGAAAAACACAGTACTTAAATATAACATGCACCCAAATTTTGCCCAAACCTTTCTCTCTCAGACAACTCAAAAATGACCTTTATTCAAAGTTTTAATCAATTAAATTTCAGTATTTTCACAACAAATACATGATTCTCTCTCTTTAAAATGGATGCGGAAACATCTTTCTCTTCATGCATGTGCAATTACTCAATTTCTGCCTGAGCATGCTCAGTGGAAGTGTATCGACCAATCAGAGAGCACCTATCAACATGCCGATGTCTTCGACCAATCACAGCACAGTTATTTTGCGTCCCCTTGCTCACAAGATGACAGCGCCCTGTGTTTGGCAGTGAGTGGTAACACCTGAGAATTAAACCATGATTACACAAAGTTAAACTAATTAAGATCCAAAATATTTGATTAGCACAGTTTAACAAGTCAGTTTAATAAGAATTACGCAAGTTCAGAGAAAGAGAACATTTCGGCTTTTTGTATCAGATGTGTTGCAGTCGGGATGTTGGTGAGATGAAATATTGGAAGTATTTTGCTTGTACTCGTGTTAAGGACACACCCAAAAAATAAGAGCTTATTTACAAGCAAAAAAGTGCACGTTATAATCGAGAAATTACGATAACTGGCATTACGATAACATGATTATGACTGACAGAAAGATCGTCCAGTCTCTCCAAACACGTTCTATGGGTTGTTGCCCAGATGACTTAGGGAAATATGGTACATGCTGTATAGTATGTGTTGAACTGTCTATCTACTGAGTCAGGTTACATGTTTTATGCTGCAGGAGCATAAATTATTATAATTACAAAAAAGTGGTTTCATGGCTTTAAATGTGACAATTTTTGCCCAGATGGATTAAGTGTGACAATTTTGATTACACAGAGCACCAAACACCTTCTGTAACAAGAGTTTAAATTAAAAAAAGGTGTTAAAAAAGTCTGCCAGTTTACATGCCCTGTGAATGATAAATGGAGAAAGCAACTGTAAATGTGTGCATCCTAAAAGAGACTAATGGGATCTCAGGATTAAGTTATTTACATACCATCACCTTACTGTCACGGTCATTGTCATAAATGTTTTATTTAGTTATAGTCTGCAACAACTGTTTAGATCTCACCCAAGCACACAAACATACCTTGAAAAATGCTCTTCATAAATATTAATTCATATATTAAGGTTCTTAATGGTTTGTGTTTGTGATTTCAGCGCCAAAGGAAGAGGCAAGGCCACCAAGGGCAGGGTGAGATAGACGCAGAAATCAGCAGGGGTTCTTCAAGAGAGCATCTGAAAATGAGCAGCTGTGTTGACTTTGACGACATTAATGTGGATAATAAAACAGCTGCACAACAGCTGGTTTTAGACAACAATAAAAAGATGAATGCTTGTAACCCATTAAGTCTCTGTTTGAATATTACTGTTAAATAAAAATCACCGTCTCTTTATGAGAACAGTGGCTTTTAGGGCAAATGAATCCATCCAGACAGCATTAAAATAACTGTTTATTCCTTCGGGAACCATACACAGAGAACCACAGTGCACCATAAATTTCACATACAGGGAAGCGATATGTAAACAAAATTAAAAGACTAACTGCAGCAGGCTGCAATAGTGCTCAATACATTATCCACACACTTAAATAACACATTAATAAATAAAGATTCTGATGGCATTACAGTGTCAGGATCACAACACCAACAGCGTAATAACCTGCACATCACAGAGCTTCACACAGCTTTAAATATTATAACACCACATGTCTAACAGCAATTGCCCTCTACAAACTGTACTGTCCGAATAACAGAAAATTGCCTGCTGGATTACATTTGTAGGGGGAAACTGTTGCTGCATATTGATATTTATACTTCTGTGATTGTTATATTAAAAGCTGATGATCTCTGTTTATATCTGTGGGCTGTCAAGACATTGGTGGGAGCTGCAACACTGATGGACTCTATACATTACAGTGTGTTGACAACAGTGCAAAAATAAAGAGGTGGAGTATGTACACAGGACTATTTCACTTCAGCCGACAAATCCCTGCTGTGACTTCGGAGGTCCCATGTTTTTGACACATGACAGCTACTCCTAAATGAAAAGGCTGCAGACGAGGAGGAGAGGAATATTTTTCTCATTTTCTATAACCTAGAGCCATAACATTTTAAAGAATGCTTTGTGAAGCTGCCAAAACGCCATCAGAACTTTCATTTCCACTTGACACAAAAAGTCCATTTCCATTCTGGTTAACCACCGTCTGACAGAAATGAGAAGTTCTTTTGCTTTTGGCTGCACTTAAGATTCCTCCAGGATATGAGAGGCAGCTACAGATTCTTAATTTTTTCTAAGAGAGGCATTGCATTTAAAATAAAATCAGCAACATCAAGCTTTTTAAATAAACAACTTCAATTTACTTACATTTCTTCGGCTGGCTCCAGGGCCTATGTGATACCTACTGGACACTAGCAGGGATCTGATCAGTGCATTTTCTTTGTTTCCTTTCTAAAACTTGTTCGAACATGATGAGTGAGTCGGTTGTTTAGGCATGATTAGACGATAACAGATCAGGATCAGCTCTCTGTGTTGATTTTTCACCACAGATGTGTTTCTCTGATCTCAGCAATCACCTGGCTGGCTCTCTGCAACGCCTGCAGTCGAAGTAAGCACAGAAGAAATATAAAAATAAACCCAAAAGGCTGACTGAACATCAATTCATCAGGGGCACAACAAAGTGTGAGCGCGTTACCTGTAGCATGTCAGCGGCCTCCTTGCGTCGCTGGGCCATGTCCTCTGATTCAGTCAGCAGGTCGTTGAGGAGGCCTGATTTATACAGCTGGCCGACCAGCTCGCTCTGGAGGCTGTCCTTCACGTGGTTGACCAGGAAGTGCATCACTGCCTTTGGAACACTGCGGGGGAAGAGGAGGCGGAGAAAGAAAGAAACAGAGGACAGATGGTTGAGAATGAGGAGGCAGAATGGTTAAGTGATTGTGTCGCACCTCCCAGATGGAAAGTCAAGAACATCAATCCTCAGCTGGCAGAGAGACTCTAGGAATTTCGCTGCTGAAGAACAAAAAGTGTGTTAAATACTAAACTGTTTAAATAATAGAGCTTTTCATTTCCCATTGCATTATCAGTGAAAACCAGGGCTGTCAAACATTTATTTCAACATATCATTTATATTTTTTAGTTAATCACAATATAAATGCAAAAGTAATTTTTACTACATTGTTGATTTGGGAATCATATGCATGTAAATGCTGTCTAAAAAAAAATAACTTGGAGCAGTGGCACCAGAACATTTTGTTTCAGAGCTCCCATTGCTGTACTTGCAACAAAATTTGACACAATGCTATGCAAAATAAAGAATTTTCAAGAATTTTTATATTGTTTTTATGGATAAAATCAGTATAAAATGGGCCTACACGCGCATTCTTAAGCAAAACATTTAATGCAAGTCTACTATTAGAACCCCAGGTTGGAATACAAGGACTTACAGGTGGGAGACATCTTGTTTGTTTGTTTTTTGTCAAACAAAGTTAAATAAGGGTTCTCACAGATCCTAAAAATGTCTTAACTCTTTAATGCCTTTTGTATTATATTTGATACATAATTTTACGATACCTCTATCTAATCAATATGATCAACAAATTACTAAAAAAAAATCTGAACCCAATGTATCAAATGAGATACAAAAAATATATATGTTAAATTTTATGGAAATTTTGATGTTTTAGGATTGCAGTGTGAACGTGAAATAAACATTTCAGCTCCAAAAAATAAGAATTTTCTGGCTATAATTTGTGTTTGCAGGCATTGAAGGATTAAAGGTCTTTAATTACATTATGGAATGTAAGAACATACTACGTCTAAAATCTCTTATTTTTACATGTGAGAGGTCTTCACTTTTAGACAGTGTTATTCTTATGGTGAAATGTTACATTTTCCCAGTGCATTTGCGATATGTGCATACACAATGGTCTCAGTACTTGCAATACTGGTCATGCATTTTAAAGGGTGACATGCAGCCACTGTAGTTCGTTAATGAAGACCTAAAACATTGTTTTCCTCTTCTTCTTCGACCAATTATTAACAAAAGTTAGTCTGTTTTTACGGATGGAGCCACATGAATTTTCCTCCTTTTCCTTGACTGAGTCTTTACTGGTCTGTGACTGGAAAGTGCTGGAAACAGCCCACTGTCACGACTGTGATAGGATTCCTGTGATGTCATGACATCCACGTAGTGAATGGTTAATGCTATGCTGGTCCAGTAAGATCCAATTTGGATGTATTTTTGAGAGGGAAAAGCCATCTCATGCAGACATCCTGCAACTGCCTAAAACAGGCATGACTCCCATTGGCTCGACATGGCTGGAACCTGGCAGGCCTTCAGCTGGAAGGGGAAAACTGAGGCCGCTGCATTTGTAAATTGTCTGAAGGGTTGTCTGCATTTTTTGAATTAAAAAATGCAGACAGTGCACGTGCCTCACAGCAAAAAGGTTGCTGGTTCAATCCCCGGATCGGTCAGGGCCTTTCTGTTTGGAGTTTGCATGTTCCCCCCGTGCATGTGTGGGTTCTCTCCGGACCAAAAACATGCTCAATAGGTATGAGTGTGAGCGTGAATGGTCATGTGTCTCTCTATGTGGCCCTGCAATTGGATGGTGACCAGTTCAGGGTGTACCCCGCCTCTCGCCCAATGTCAGCTGGGATAGGCTCCAGCCCTCTGCGACCCCGAAAGGGATAAGTGGATTAGAACATGGATGGATGGATGGATGGATGGATGGATGGATGGATGACTTATCTGGAATGGACCAACTCTCAATTTTTGAAAGCTGATTACTTTTCTGCAATATCCTGATTTCTTTACAGATAATATGACAACATTAACTAGAAGATACTTTATCAAAAAACATTATTAAATGTTACATGAATAAAAACGCTAACCTTCTTGTATTATTCAATGTGTTTGTATCATTATTCTTATCCTTATTTTTTGTCAATTCAGATTTCCTCTCTTTAAGTATTCAATACAAATTAGCCAAGACAGACGGCTACACCTCTAATCAGGGTTGTATTCTAATAAGATTCAATAAGATTCAATGCTTCGCTAGACATAAAAATGGCACGTCATCCCATCACAGAACACTGTAGGTAAAAACTGAATAAACCTTGTTAGGTAACACTCTTCGATTCTTGCTTTTCATGCCAAGTAGTAAAAAGTTTGTTGGTAATTGTTTAAAACGTTTACTGCCTCTATGGCTCTTCTCCCCGAGCAGATTGATTTTAACTGACATGAATCTTTACAAACAGTCCCCAAGAACACAAAACAGTCTTTTCTTAAAGGCTCAGTAATTTTCTACTACAGCTGGGCACTGTAGTTTTAGTAAATTAAACTTAGAGTGGAGCAAATGCAGCACTCACTGGGGACTACTTTTTATAGCTGTTGTGTAATAATACAAATTTGGTGCACTGGTAGGGATTTACAGCAGCAGGAGAGTAGATCTGGGTTCATTCAACAAAATTACTTACCGACATCACTTATTTAAATTACAACATTTCACCCAGTCCAACAGAGCAAGTTTTGGTGTGTTTTCAGTAGTTTTCCTCTTATTTGGACAACACAGGGGGTCTTACGTGCATAAAAAATAAATATAAATAGAAAAGCACTCGGAGAACGCAGACCTCCGCCAAGCGCCACAGTTCCCTCCATATTGTGATTCACACCAAAAACAGGCAATGCTACACTCTGGCTGCAATATACTGTTGAATTTGTAATATATTGTCCATATAAAGCACAGAAAATAACCCAAATATTCTTTTAAAGAAAATCATACTGGCCTACCTGTCCTGGATATTCTTACGAACGATGAGGAAATACGACTTGATGAGGCGTTCGATGACCTCACAATCCCGCTGCTCACGAGATGACAGCTTCCTGGCTACAGGCACAGGCTAAAAGATCAGAGGAGATGCTGTTTTCATCAACTGTTGTTTTTAAAAATTACTGTGATCTACAGGGAGGGGAAAGCTGATCTTTTCTGAGTTGAAGTTACCACATCAAGCAGGTTCACAACCCCTTTCAGAGGGCTTCCTGGTCCTGAGCCTGGGGCGTCTTCTCCTTTCTTCAGCATCCCCCTCCAGTTCCCTGTGCTGTCCTGCTCGCCCTGAGGCCCTGCTGCTGCTGTCGGGGCCTAAAGGAAAGACAACAAAAACCATAGAGGGATAAATGAGATAACCATGAGCACGCCAAACAAGCCTTCCATTTATCAGAACAGCTCTTGACTTGTTAACAAGGGTTAAAGGGAGAGAATGGTTAGGGTATGAGGGATAAAACAACATGATTGGTCATATGCAGTAATGCAAACCACAAGACAAACAGCCAAGTACACAGGATAAATTAGAAAAACTTAAAGTCAAACACTGAAATCAAGCGATACACAGCAGAGACAGTCATTTGTTATCTTTTAGATGAGGTTAGGAAGATGCCTTCACTGCTCTTACAAGGAGGAAAAGAACTAAGCCATTACTGCAGGAGCTAAGGGAATACATAATGAAGTTAAACCAACAACACAAAGAGTTTAGGGCTAAACCTCTGGATATGCAGGATTCATTATGGTGCTTTGAGTTCAGTGCTAACACCAGCATGCTAATATGCTCACAATGAGGGCTGTGACATGCTTGTTGTTTATGCCCCATTTATCTTTAAAATATTTATGCCCTGCGTCTTACCTACAGTGTCAAAGAGGTGGAGATATGACCTAAAAATAAGATCACCAGTTGTTCCTTGTTCTTTCTGTAAACAGTGTCATGTGGTGGAACTGTGAAATCATGACACATTTAAATACATACTTAAGTGCTACAACCTGCTTTAATCCCTAAAAGTCTCAGTCAGATCAGTTTTCAGTGTTTCAGCGTAGCGTTTTGTTTCCCTCCTGCTGAGCTGTGTTAACCTATTACATAAAAAAATCTGACTTCCTGACAAGGTATTTTCACAATAAAAGCATTTGAACAATGTAACAAGTGGGGACTTTTATTGTGAAGAACTTATCGGAAATTACAAGAGTTCAGAGAGCGCAAACCTCAGCCAAGGCATTTCTGATATTGTTAGCTGAGATTATAGCAATACCGTGAAAATCTGCCCTAACGCACACAGTGAACAAATATTTTAGAAACTACTGGATCCACATCTGGATTCACTGGACTCATCTGATCACCACCAAAATCTTATCACTTCTTCCTTGAGCCATGACCAATTTATATCAAAATCCAGTCAGAACTTTTGAGTCATATTGCTCACATAAAACGACAGATCATTCAGTCAACAGCATTAAATACGGGCCAATCAGATGATGTTGGCTAGCTGGGTAAATTACACAACGCTTCTTCAGAGCTGGTATTTGTTCTTTATTTAATACGGAAATGTCCTCCAGTTCTGACAAAACTTCCGTTGAAGCAGGTAGGCTTATGCTAATCTCTACACTAGCAGTCATTGTTTACAGGTTGGCAGTTGCTTCTCGTGTTCTAATGCTAATACTCCCCCCTCTTTCTCCTTAGATGACACTGATTGGGCGGTGCTTCTGCAGACCGAGATCAGTTGTTCTGGTTTGATACTTTGCAAAATGGAACTGCCTGACTACTGACATTGAATCAAATGGATCCAGCTGCACTGAAAGGTTAGGTTACACACATTCACACCATGTTCACATTGATGGTGGAATCTACCATGTAATAGGACTGTCCCCTTATATTCAACATGAGAACATCTGTTTAAGCATGGGGGTTCAAATTAGGGGTGCATGATAATTAGCAGCCCGATAATTATCGGCTCGATATTAGGAAATTATGACGTCATTCTGATAAGTCTGATATCATAAAAAATAGCCCCGATAATATTTAATATATATTTTTGTCCGCACTGCGGTGTGGGTCGTTCATTTAATCAAGCGCTCCCACTCATACATGAGACTTGAACGGCCTGCAGTGAGTGCTGCATTCAAGTGGCGTCGGTATAACTGGAAAAACAACTTTCTGACTGGAAAAATTCATTAGAATACTCCCACGTTGGAATAGAACTCGTCAACTCGGCCATCATTTTGGTAGTTGCTGAGTGGACAACGACAATATATTACCCATTATCTAGTATGTTACACATAAACCATAGAAATATGAACATAAAAAGGTCGGAAAAATGACTTGCAAACTGGGAACTTCCTGCACCACGTGAATGAAGCTCAGCATGCATAGGTTTGTAAACAGGGAACATGGCGTAAGTGGTGTGGGACTTTTTCAAAGTTTCCGAGGAAGACAGTTCGCTGGCTATTCGTAATAAATGTTTTAAACATGTTCCATGAGGAGGGAAAAATAGCACGAGCTTTAATACTTCAAACCTGAAAAGTCACCTGAAACATAACCATCGCTTCGAGGGAGTTTTGAAAGCGTACGAGGACGACAGCGCTGCTAAAGACGGGAGCAACATAAAGCTAGCCGTAAGAAGCCATCTGGACTTATACCCATTGGCGAGGCTTTCGAAAAGTCCAAGAAATTTGCCAAAGATAACACAGGGGCTAAAGCTATCGGGGATTTAATCACAGAAATGATGGCGCTGAACAACCACCCATTCACCCTCATTAATCACTTGGAGACGCAATTCACCATGCCGACCCGCCAATGCGGTTCGGCCATGCCGAAGAAGGATATGGCACATGTCGTCCTACAAGATAATGCACGTAATATGACAAAGGCAATGGATGAGTGTGGTGAAATAGAACAAAGTAATGTTTGAATCTAACTTGTCAGTGCACTGACAATGGAATGCACTTCTCACTTTGTATTTTAAATCCCGGTGCAAAGTATTTCAGTTCTAGCTAATAGTTTTTCATTTGAAAAAATTAATATCTTCAATTCAAGAGTCAAAACTGTTTTTTGGTTTTGTTAATAGTATCAATGTCATGATATATCTTAGGTCCACTTTCGGCCATTAGTGTTTCTTATCTCCAGCTATGTTATCGGTTATCGGTTATCGGTATCAGCCTTTTGAAGCAGAAATTTATTGGTTATCGGTATCGGTTTTTAAAAAAAGTTAGCGTGCATCCCTAGATACAATTCGTACTCAAACTGTAAATGTATATTCAAATTAAAAATATACTGTTCTGCAGCACATACAGTAATTTCTCCATTATAACACTCACTTGATTATAACATGCACCCAATATTTTCACGATTTTTGCCTGAAAAACATTGTACTCAAATATAACACGCACAGAAATTTTGTCCAAACCTTACTCTCTCAGACAACTCAAAAATGAACTTTATTCAAAGTTTTAATCAATGAAATTTCTGTATTTTCACAATAAATACACGATTTTCTCTCTAAAACGGATGTGGAAACACCTTTCACTTCACGCATGCGCAATTACTCAATTTTTGCCCGGGCATGCTCAGTGGTAGTGTACCGATCAATCAGAGAGCAGCTATCAACATGCCAATGTCTTCGACCAATCACAGCGCAGCTATTTTGCGTCCCCTTGCTCACAAGATGGTAGCGCCCTGTGGTTGCCAGTGAGTGGTAACACTTGAGAATTAAATCATGATTACACAAAGTTAAACCAATTAAGATAAAAAATATTTGATTAGAACAGTTTAACAGTCAGTTTAATAAGAATTACACAAGTTTGGCGGGAATATTTCGCAGAGAAAGAGAATATTTCGGCTTTTTGTATCAGATGTGTTGGAATCACGATGTTGGCAAGAGAAAATATTTTAAGTATTTTGCTTGTACTTGTTTGTAATATGCATCCGAAAAATTAGAGCTTTTTTAAAGGCAAAAAAATGTGTGTTTTAATCAAGAAATTACGGTAAGGGTGCCTAGAGCAGTGAACTGCCCAATCCAACAGAGGGCGCTCCCAGCACAACTTAAACTTCTGTTGCTCTCTTGATCTCAAGAACAGGAAGCAACCTCAAGAAAATGGAGGACAACCAAAGCCACTCTGTGGAAGCACTTTGGGCTCCACACCGCCAATGGCAAAATAAAAAAAGGAAGGGCTGTTTGTTAAATAAGCGTAAAGCAACTGGCCTTTTCCTCATCTATGCATAATCTGCAGGCCCATTTCCACCCACCACAATCCAGTGGCATCTCGTCAAGTGCTCAGCCCCTTGCAACCACATCCTCCTCGGCAAGGCCCCCCTGCCTGAGTCGAGGAAAAAGGCCATCACGAACAAGACCGCCAGATTCATGTGCAAGGGCATGCTTATATGCAGGGACATGCAGCTCATCAGTGTGGCGTAGGGAGAGGTAAATAATAAAATGACCTAATGGTAATGCCCCTTGTCGGTGTTACAGATGGCAGACAAGGATCTCCAATGTCTTTGGTTAATAGTGTAAATGCTCGAAAACTGTTCAAGTTCAACTCTTTGGGAAAAGTGACTATAAGTATTAACCAGTCCATTCATACACATTTACACACCACAGATGCACTGGAGGTTACGTGTCTTGCCCAAGGACACATCAACATGTGATGGCATGAGCTGGGTATAAACCTCTGGTTGAGTGACAGATTACTCTATCTTTAAAACCCAATACCCAAATTGTGACGCCATTATTGTAAAAATCAGTACACTTAAAGCAGGGAATATATTAGCTGTAATATACTCATAAGTAAGCGAACACAGAAGGCAAATAATCATATATTTTCACACCCATGCAACTATGTTTCATCAAGATAAAACTTCAAAAATATCCATAAAAATGTCCACACACCAAGAAGGCAAGAGTAGACGCTACCTCTGTTAGCCTTTATCACAGAAACACCATGTTCATAAACCTTCAGACAAAAAGAAGGCACCCAGAGTGTTAAGAGGCTCATTTGGAAAGAGAAGGAGAGGGAAGGCATTTTCAATGTGACAGGAGGAGCAGCTTTGGGGAAACAGACTCTGCAGAAAACAAAGTAGTTAGTGCGAGTCCACACAGGCTGAGGAGGAGCGAAACAAGAGCATGGCATCAGCAGACAAAGATCAGAGAGCATGCCAGCAGCCCATGCCATTCAACCATCCATCCATCCAACCATCCATTTATCCCCCCCACCCCACCAGCAGCCCCGCACGGAACGAGAGAGCGAGCTGCGTACGTGCCCACCTTGGCACCATCCATGTCTACTCCAGACGTGAGGAGCTCGCCAGAAACCACAGTCGAGCCAGCCGGGCCTTTGCCAACAGACTAGCAGGAAAATGAGAGTAGAGACGAAAAAAGAGAGGGAGAGAAAAAAAAGCACTGAGAAGAAATGTGGAAAGATGGAGGGAAGGAGTTTGGCAGTGGAAAGTCATCTGAGGGGAGGAGAGGAAGAATTCCTGGGTGGAAACTATCTGAGGCATTTGGTTCACAGATCCTCATCCTGTAGAGCTATGAATGATTAACGCTGCATATAGGTCCCTTTAATACCCAAACACTGGAGACTGAAACAAAATATATGTAGCAACACATGAGCTGCTGTTATTATAATAAAAAATGTTTACCTTATCCCTGGGCACCGCAGCGGGCAGCTCTCTCATCCTGTTCCTCCTTTGTTCCTACAGAGTCATGAGAAATTATTGGCTTTATTTTGGTTTAAAAATTCAGCAACAACAAATAAACTATCCTACTCCTCAAAGGATCTATAATTACTACAATCATGTCATATAAAAAAATCCCTTCTACAAGTCTTTAACTAACGACAGACTGCTCTCCTCAAGGAAAATGTGCTTTTACTTCAGTGTTCCTGACATCATGGAAACAAAATTGACAAATCTATTAAAAATATAATCTTGTATAAAAGAAGACGTACCATTTATTTTGAAATTCAACCCTGGTATTCATATGTCATTTCAAAGAAACATTGCAGAAATATACTGCTGCCACTGGAAAATAAATAATAAGGATCAGTAAATTAACACAGCTTGATGGGTTTAGTGTGCTTACAATATATTTTCATGTTATAATGTACTCATCATGTTAAATTGTGATTTTTTTGTATTAGATTCTATTTTCTTTAAAGTTAGTATCATTGTATTTATCTTTCTGTGTAAAAGTTATAATGAAGACATTGCAGTCATTATAGAACAGTAATAATTGACAGCCAGTCAATAAAGTCACTTTTTGTTGGTTAAAAGCAGCAAAGAACGTGAAGGTGAGTGTCCTCCTGCAACCTCTTATGGGGACAGAGTAAGAGGTCAACAATGTTGGCTCTAGGGTAATAGCGTTTCAAATTCACAGCAGTGCTGAACAAAATGCTGGATACATACTTCCCCATATATCTGACAGACATCTAACTTGGTCAAAAAAACAGGATTAATGTTCTTACACGGTTAATTATTAAATTATAACAAGATGAGTTTGTTGCTAGTACTTGGGTTGCAAAGGGCCAAAAGTTTTCATTAAATTTCAGGAAACCCTCCATGGAACATTAAGCTGAGGAACTTTGGAAACATTAAAAATTGGGATTTTCCATGGTAAATAAGGGGATTTTAGGGGATATATGGGAATTAACTAGAAATTAGAGGTGACTTAGACAAACTCTTTCACATTCAACCATTAATATAAACATTTTGTTTCATCAAAGGCAGATAGACATGTAAGATAATACAATTAAAACTTTAAATTTTCATGGATTTGTTTGTTTGTAGAAGTTTTCATTATTTTATTAAACAATCAATTGCAACCTCACTTTATATAGACCCCATGCTAAAATGTGTGTCCTAAATAGTCTTGTGCTCTGGGTTCAAAAATATGGACTCGACAGTCCAGGGTTCTAGAAATAATCTGTGCACGTGATGGAGGGGTGCACAGAGCACATAAGGGACGTGGCCTCAATAGCCCTGAAGTTACCAGTGTGCTATGTGCATGTGACTGAGGAACAGCAAAGATATTCTCAAGTATAGTTGCATGAAATCTGGTTGTTTTACATTTTCTTCAACTATATTTGACATCCCTGTTAAGGGCCAACCTTCACTTTTGTAAATTCCAGG